>CM055898.1:56051470-56651470 GCA_029582155.1 Panopea generosa
ACACAATCATACTCGTCTCCGATATCAGTCGAGTTACATACTGTACAGTACACAGGCATATACATGTAGCAGGCACAGTCACCATATAATGTACAGTACACAGGCACCGTCACCATATAATGTACAGTACACAGGCATATACATGTAGCAGGCACAGTCACCATATAATGTACAGTACACAGGCACCGTCACCATGTAATGTACAGCACAAAGGCAAATACATGTAACAGACACCGTCACCATCAAATGTACAAAACACAGACATATACACGTAGCAGGCACCGTCACCATATAATGTACATTACACAGGCATATACATGTAGCAGACACCGTCACCATATAATGTTCATAACAAAGGCATATACATGTAGCAGACACCGTCACCATATAATGTGCATAACACAGGCATAAACAGTAGCAGGCACCGTCATCATATAATGTACAGTATACAGACATATACATGTAGCAGGCACCGTCACCATATAATGTACAGTACACAGGCATATACATGCAGCAGGCACCGTTGTCATATAATGTACAGTACACAGGCATGTACATGCTGTAGACATCGTCACCATATAATGTACAGTACACAGACATATACATGCTGTAGACATCGTCACCATATAATGTACAGTACACAGACATAAACATGCAGAAGGCACCGTCACCATATAATGTACAGTACACAGGCATAAACATGTAAAAGGCAGAGTCACCATATAATATACAGTACACAGGCACCGTCACCATATAATGTACAGTACACAGGCATATACATGTAGCAGACACCGTCACCATATAATGTTCATTATAAAGGCATATACATGTAGCAGACACCGTCACCATATAATGTGCATAACACAGGCATATACAGTAGCAGGCACCGTCATCATATAATATACAGTACACAGAAATATACACGTAGCAGGCACCTTCACCATATAATGTACAGTAGACAGACATATACACGTAGCAGGCATCGTTACCATATACTATACAGTAAACAGATATATACATGCAGCAGACACCGTCACCATATAATGTACCGTACACAGGCATATACATGCAGCAGACACAGTCATCATATAATGAACAGTACACAGGCATATACATGCAGCCGACACCGTCACCATATAATGTACAGTACACAGACATATACACGTAGCAGGCACCGTCACCATATAATGTACAGTACACAGAATATGCACGTAACAGGCACCGTCATCATATAAAGTGCAGTACACAGACATATACACGTAGCAGACACAGTCACCATATAATGTACAGTACACAGGCATATACATGCAGCCGACACCGTCACCATATAATGTACAGTACACAGACATATACACGTAGCAGGCACCGTCACCATATAATGTACAGTACACAGACATATGCACGTAACATGCACCGTCAATCATATAAAGTGCAGTACACAGACATATACACGTAGCAGACACAGTCACCATATAATGTACAGTACACAGACATATACATGCAGCCGACACCGTCACCATATAATGTACAGTACACAGACATATACACGTAGCAGGCACCGTCACCATATAATGTACAGTACACAGACATATGCACGTAACAGGCACCGTCATCATATAAAGTGCAGTACACAGACATATACACGTAGTAGACACAGTCACCATATAATGTACAGTACACAGACAAACACATGTAGAATGCACAGTCACCATATAATGTAACGTACACAGGCACCGTCACCATGTAATGTACAGTACAAAGGAATATACATGTACATATGTAGCAGACACCATCACCATATAATGTACAGTACAAAGGCATATACATGTAGCAAACACCGTCACCATATAATGTACAGTACAAAGGCATATACATGTAGCAAACACCGTCACCATATAATGTACAGTACACAGACCGACACATGTAGCAGGCACCGTCACTATATAATGTACAGTACAAAGGCATATACATGTAGCAAACACAGTCTCCATATAATGTACAGTACACAGACCGACACATGTAGCAGGCACCGTCACCATATAATGTACAGTACACAGACATAAACATGCAGCAGGCACCGTCACCATATAATGTACAGTACACAGGCATATACATGTAAAGGCAGAGTCACCATATAATATACAGTACACAGGCACTGTCACCATATAATGTACAGTACACAGGCATATACATGTAGCAGATACCGTCACCATATAATGTGCATAACACAGGCATATACAGTAGCGACACCGTCATCATATAATATACAGTACACAGGCACTGTCACCATATAATGTACAGTACACAGGCATATACATGTAGCAGACACCGTCACCATATAATGTGCATAACACAGGCATATACAGTAGCAGGCACCGTCATCATATAATGTACAGTACACAGACATATACACGTAGCAGGCACCGTCATCATATAATATACAGTACACAGAAATATACACGTAGCAGGCACAGTCACCATATAATGTACAGTAGACAGACATATACACGTAGCTGGCATCGTCACCATATACTATACAGTACACAGACATATACATGCAGCCGACACCGTCACCATATAATGTACAGTACACAGACATATACATGTAGCAGGCACCGTCATCATATAATGTACAGTACTCAGACATATACACGTAGCAGGCACCGTCACCATATAATGTACAGTACACAGACAAACACATGTAGAATGCACAGTCACCATATAATGTAACGTACACAGGCACCGTCACCATGTAATGTACAGTACAAAGGAATATACATGTACATATGTAGCAGACACCATCACCATATAATGTACAGTACAAAGGCATATACATGTAGCAAACACCGTCACCATATAATGTACAGTACAAAGGCATATACATGTAGCAAACACCGTCACCATATAATGTACAGTACACAGACCGACACATGTAGCAGGCACCGTCACTATATAATGTACAGTACAAAGGCATATACATGTAGCAAACACAGTCTCCATATAATGTACAGTACACAGACCGACACATGTAGCAGGCACCGTCACCATATAATGTACAGTACACAGACATAAACATGCAGCAGGCACCGTCACCATATAATGTACAGTACACAGGCATATACATGTAAAAGGCAGAGTCACCATATAATATACAGTACACAGGCACTGTCACCATATAATGTACAGTACACAGGCATATACATGTAGCAGATACCGTCACCATATAATGTGCATAACACAGGCATATACAGTAGCGACACCGTCATCATATAATATACAGTACACAGGCACTGTCACCATATAATGTACAGTACACAGGCATATACATGTAGCAGACACCGTCACCATATAATGTGCATAACACAGGCATATACAGTAGCAGGCACCGTCATCATATAATGTACAGTACACAGACATATACACGTAGCAGGCACCGTCATCATATAATATACAGTACACAGAAATATACACGTAGCAGGCACAGTCACCATATAATGTACAGTAGACAGACATATACACGTAGCTGGCATCGTCACCATATACTATACAGTACACAGACATATACATGCAGCCGACACCGTCACCATATAATGTACAGTACACAGACATATACACGTAGCAGGCACCGTCACCATATAATGTACAGTACTCAGACATATACACGTAGCAGGCACCGTCACCATATAATGTACAGTACACAGACATATGCACGTAACAGGCACCGTCATCATACAAAGTGCAGTACACAGACATATACACGTAACAGACATAGTCACCATATAATGTACAGTACACAGACAAACACATGTAGAATGCACAGTCACCATATAATGTAACGTACACAGGCACCGTCACCATGTAATGTACAGTACAAAGGAATATACATGTACATATGTAGCAAACACCGTCACCATATAATGTACAGTACACAGACCGACACATGTAGCAGGCACCGTCACTATATAATGTACAGTACAAAGGCATATACATGTAGCAAACACCGTCACCATATAATGTACAGTACACAGACCGACACATGTAGCAGGCACCGTCACCATATAATGTACAGTGCACAGACATAAACATGCAGCAGGCACCGTCACCATATAATGTACAGTACACAGGCATATACATGTAAAAGGCAGAGTCACCATATAATATACAGTACACAGGCACTGTCACCATATAATGTACAGTACACAGGCATATACATGTAGCAGACACCGTCTACATATAATGTTCATTATAAAGGCATATACATGTAGCAGACACCGTCACCATATAATGTGCATAACACAGGCATATACAGTAGCAGGCACCGTCACCATATAATGTACAGTAGACAGACATATACACGTAGCAGGCATCGTCACCATATACTATACAGTACACAGACATATACATGCAGCAGACACCATCACCATATAATGTACAGTACACAGACATATACATGCAGCAGGCACCGTCACCATATAATGTACAGTAGACAGACATATACACGTAGCAGGCATCGTCACCATATACTATACAGTACACAGACATATACATGCAGCAGACACCGTCACCATATAATGTACAGTACACAGACATATACATGCAGCAGACACCGTCACCATATAATGTACCGTACACAGGCATATACATGCAGCCGACACCGTCACCATATAATGTACAGTACACAGACATATACACGTAGCAGGCACCGTCACAATATAATGTACAGTACACAGACATATACAAGTAGCAGGTACAGTCACCATATAATGTACAGTACACAGACATATAAATGCAGCCGACACCGTCACCATATAATGTACAGTACACAGACATATACACGTAGTAGGCACCGTCACAATATAATGTACAGTACACAGACATATACAAGTAGCAGGTACAGTCACCATATAATGTACAGTACACAGACATATGCACGTAACAGGCACCGTCATCATACAAAGTGCAGTACACAGACATATACACGTAGCAGACACAGTCACCATATAATGTACAGTACACAGACAAACACATGTAGCATGCACAGTCACCATATAATGTAACGTACACAGGCACCGTCACCATGTAATGTACAGTACAAAGGAATATACATGTACATATGTAGCAGACACCATCACCATATAATGTACAGTACACAGACCGACACATGTAGCAGGCACCGTCACTATATAATGTACAGTACAAAGGCATATACATGTAGCAAACACCGTCACCATATAATGTACAGTACAAAGGCATATACATGTAGCAGGCACCGTCACCATATAATGTACAGTACACAGGACCGACACATGTAGCAGGCACCGTCACTATATAATGTACAATACAAAGGCATATACATGTAGCAGGCACCGTCACCATATAATGTACAGTACACAGACCGACACATGAAGCAGGCACCGTCACTATATAATGTACAGTACAAAGGCATATACATGTAGCAAACACCATCACCATATAATGTACAGTACACAGACCGACACATGTAGCAGGCACAGTCACCATAAAATGTACTGTACACAGGCACCGTCACCATGTAATGTACAGTACAAAGGAATATACATGTAGCAGACACGGTCACCATATAATATGCAGTACACAGACAAACACATGTAGCAGGCACCGTCACCATATAATGTACAGTACACAGACAAACACATGTAGCAGGCACAGTCACCATATAATATACTGTACACAGGCACCGTCATCATGTAATGTACAGTACAAAGGAATATACATGTAGCAGACACGGTCACCATATAATATGCAGTACACAAACAAACACATGAAGCAGGCACAGTCACCATATAATATACAGTACACAGGCACCGTCACCATGTAAATTACAGTACAAAGGCATATACATGTAGCAAACACCGTCACCATATAATGTACAGTACACAGGCACCGTCACCATGTAATGTACAGTACAAAGGAATATACATGTAGCAGACACGGTCACCATATAATATGCAGTACACAGACAAACACATGTAGCAGGCACCGTCACCATATAATGTACAGTACACAGACAAACACATGTAGCAGGCACAGTCACCATATAATGTACAGTAAACAGGCATCGTCACCATGTAATGTACAGTACAAAGGCATATACATGTAGCAAACACCGTCACCATATAATGTACAGTACACAGGCACCGTCACCATGTAATGTACAGTACAAAGGAATATACATGTAGCAGACACGGTCACCATATAATATGCAGTACACAGACAAACACATGTAGCAGGCACCGTCACCATATAATGTACAGTACACAGACAAACACATGTAGCAGGCACAGTCACCATATAATGTACTGTACACAGGCATCGTCACCATGTAATGTACAGTACAAAGGAATATACATGTAGCAGACACGGTCACCATATAATATGCAGTACACAAACAAACACATGAAGCAGGCACAGTCTCCATATAATGTACAGTACACAGACAAACACATGTAGCAGGCACAGTCACCATATAATGTACAGTACACAGGCACCGTCACCATGTAAATTACAGTACAAAGGCATATACATGTAGCAAACACCGTCACCATATAATGTACAGTACACAGGCACCGTCACCATGTAATGTACAGTACAAAGGAATATACATGTAGCAGACACGGTCACCATATAATATGCAGTACACAGACAAACACATGAAGCAGGCACCGTCACCATATAATGTACAGTACACAGACCGACACATGTAACAGGCACAGTCACCATATAATATACAGTACACAGGCACCGTCACCATGTAATGTACAGTACAAAGGAATATACATATAGCAGACACCGTCCATATTTAATATACAGTACACAGACAAACACATGTAACAGGTACAGTCACCATATACTGTACAGTACACAGGCACCGTCACCATATAATGTACAGTACACAGACATATACACGTAGCAGGCACCGTCACCATATAATGTACAGTACACAGACATATACACGTAGCAGGCACCGTAACAATATAGTGTACAGTACACAGACAAACACATGTAGAAGGCACAGTCACCATATAATGTACAGTACACAGACATATACACGTAGCAGGCACCGTCACCATATAATGTACAGTACACAGACATATACAAGTAGCAGGTACAGTCACCATATAATGTATACTAAAAAGGCATATACATGCAGCAAATACCGTCACCATATAATGTACAGTACACAGACATATACATGTAGCAGACACAGTCACCATATAATGTACAGTACACAAACATTATATATGCAGCAGGCACCGTCACCATATAATTTACTGTACGAAGGCATATACATGCAACAGGCAGCGTCACCATATAATGTACAGTATACAGACATATACAAGTAGCAGACACCGTCACCATGTAATGTACAGTATACAGGCATTGTCACCATATGATGTACATAACACAGACATATACATGCAGCAGGCACAGTCACCATATAATGTACAGTACACCGGCACTGTCACCATAAGATGTACATTACACAGACATATACATGCAGTAGACACCGTCATCATATAATGTACAGTATACATGTACTGTCACCATAAGATGTACATTGCAGAGACATATACATGCAGCAGGCACCGTCATCATATAATGTACAGTACACAGACATATACATGCTGTAGACATCGTCACCATATAATGTACAGAACACAGACATATACATGCAGCAGTCACCGTCACCATATAATGTACAGTACACAGGCATATACATGCTGAATAGATCGTCACCATATAATGTACAGTACACAGACATGTACATGCTGTAGAGATCGTCACCATATAATGTACAGTACACAGACATGTACATGCAGTAGACATCATCACCATATAATGTACATTACACATACATATACATGCTGTAAATATCGTCACCATATAATGTAAAGTACACAGGCATATACATGCTGTAGACATCGTCACCATATAATGTACAGTACACAGGCATATACATGCTGTAGGCACTGTCACCATATAATGTACAGTACACAGACGTATACATGCTGTAGACATCGTCACCATATAATGTACAGTACACAGACATATACATGCAGCAGGCACCGTCACAATATAATGTATAGTACACAGACATGTACATGCTGTAGACAGCGTCACCATATAATGTACAGTACACAAACATATACATGCTGTAGACATAGTCTCCATATAATGTACAGTACACAAACATAAACATGGAGCAGGCACCGTCACCATATTATGTACAGTACACAGGCATATACATTCTGTAGACATCGTCACCATATAATGTACAGTACACAGACATATACATGAAGCAGGCACCGTCACCATATAATGTACAGTACATAGGCATATACATGCTGTAGACATCGTCACCATATAATGTAGAGTACACAGACATTATATATGCAGCAGGTACCGTCACCATATAATGTACAGTACACAGACATATACATGCAGTAGGCATCGTCACCATATAATGTACAGTACACAGGCATGAACATGCTGTATACATCGTCACCATATAATGAACATTACACAGACATGTAAATGTTGTAGACATCGTCACCATATAATGTACAGTAAACAGACATATACATGCTGTAGACATCGTCACCATATAATGTACAGTACACATACATAAACATGCAGCAGGCACCGTCACCATATAATGTACAGTACACAGGCATATACATGCTGTAGATAACGTCACCATATAATGAACAGTACACAGGCATATACATGCTGTAGACAACGTCACCATATAATGAACAGTACACAGACATATACATGTTGTAGACATAGTCACCATATAATGTACAGTACACAGACATATATACGTAGCAGACACAGTCACCTTATAATGTACAGTATACAGACATATACACGTATCAGACACTGTCACCATATAATGTACAGTAAACAAACATATACACGTAACAGACACCGTCACCATATAATGTACTGTACGCAGACGTATACATGCAGCAGACATCGTCACCATATAATGAACAGTAAACAGGCATATTCATGCTGTAGACATTGTCACTATATAATGTTCAGTGCACAGGCATATATACGTAGCAGACACCGTCACCATATAATGTACAGTACACAGGCATATACACGCTGTAGACATCGTCCCCATATAATATTCAGTACACAGACATATACACGTAGCTAACACCGTCACCATATAATGAACAGTACACATGCATATACACGTAGCAGACACCGTTACCATATAATGTACAGTACACAGATATATACATGCAGTAGATATCGTCACCATAAAATGTAGAGTACACAAGCACCGTCACCATATAATGTACAGTACCTAGACATATACACATAGCAGGCACCGTCACCATATAATGTACAGTACACAGACATATAAACGTAGCAGACACTGTCACTAAATAATGTACAGAACACAGACATATATACGTAGCAGACCCCGTCACCATCTAATGTACAGTACACAAACATATACACGCAGCAGACACCGTCACCATATAATGTATAGTACACAAGCATATACACGAAGCAGGCACCGTCACCATATAATGTACAGTACACAGGCATATACACGCAGCAGGCACCGTCACCATATAATGTACAGTACACAGGCATATACATGCAGCAGGCACCGTCTACATATAAAGAACAGTACACATGCATATACATGCTGTAGACACCGTAACAATATAAAGTACAGTACACAGGCATATACATGCTGTAGACACTGTCACCATATAATGTACAGTACACAGGCATAATACATGCTGTAGTCACCGTCACAATATAAAGTACAGTACACAGGCATATATACGTAGCAGACACCGTCACTATATAATGTACAGTACTCAGACATATACACATAGCAGGCACCGTCACCATATAATGTACAGTACACAGATATATTCACGTAGCAAACACCGTCTCTATATAATGTACAGTACACAGACATAACACATAGCAGGCACCGTCACCATATAATGTACAGTACACAGACATATAAACGTAGCAGACACCGTCACTAAATAATGTACTGCACACAGACATATACACGCAGCAGGCACCGTCATCATATAATGTACAGTACACAGGCATATACCCGCAGCAGGCACCGTCACCATATAATGTACAGTACTCATGTATATACATGTATCAGGCACCGTCACCATATAAAGTACAGTACACAGGCATATACATGCTGTAGACAACGTCACAATATAAAGTACAGTACACAAGCATATACATGCTGTAAGCACCGTCACCATATAATGTACAGTACACAGACATATAAATGATGTAGCCACCGTCACCATATAATGTACAGTACTCAGACATATACATGCAGCAGGCACCTTCACCATATAATGTACTGTACACAGGCATAAACATGTAGCAGGCACCGTCACCATATTCTGTACAGTACACAAACATATATATGCAGCAACGACCGTCACCATATAATGTACATAATACAGTCATATACATGCAGCAGGCACGTTTACCATGAACTGTACAATACACAAACATATACATGCAGACATGCAGCAAGTAACGTCACCTTATAATGTACATTACTATATAACGCACAGTACACAACCATATACATGCAGCAAGTACCGTCACCATATAATGTACAGTACACATACATATACATGCAACAGGAACCTTCACCATATAATGTACCGTACACAGACATATACATGCAGCAGGCACCTTCACCATATACTGTACAATACACAGGTACCTTCACCATATAACATACATTACACAGACATATACATGCAGAAGGTAACGTCACCATATAATACACAGTACACAAACATATACATGCAGCAAGTACCGTCACCATATAATGTACATTACACAGACATATACATGCAGCAAGTACCGTCACCATATAATGTACAATACACAGGCACTGTCACCATAAGATGTACATTACACAGACATATACATGCAACAGGCACCGTCACCATATAATGTACAGTACACACTCATATACATGCAGCAGGCACCGTCACCATATAATGTACAATATACAGACACATACATGCAGCAGGAACCGTCACCATATAATGTACAGTACACAGACATATACATGCTGTAGACATCGTCACCATATAATGTACAGTACACAGACATAAACATGTAGCAGGCACCGTCACAATATGATGTACAGTACACTGACATATACATGCAGCAGGCACCGTCACCATATAATGTACAGTACACAGGCATATACATGCAGCAGGCACCGTCACCATATAATGTACAGTACATAGACATATATATGCAACAGGCACCGCCACCATATGATGTACAGTACACAGGCATATACATGTTGCAGACATCGTCACCATATAATGTACAGTACACACACATATACATGCAGCAGGCACCGTCACCATATAATGCACAGTACACAGACATAAACATGCAGTAGTCACTGTCACCATATAATGTACAGTACACAGACATACATGTATCTATGTAGCAGGCATCGTCACCATATAATGTACAGTACACATACATATACATGCAGCAGGCATCGTATCCATATAATGTACAGTACACAGCCATATACATGAAGTAGGTACCGTCACCATATAATGTACAGTACACAGACATAGACATATACATGCTGTAGTCATCGTCACCATATAATGTACAGTACACAGACATATACATGCAGCAGGCACCGTCACCATATAATGTACAATACACAGGCACTATCACCATAATATGTACATTACACAGACATATACATGTAGCATTTCACGTCACCATATAATGTACAGTACACAGGCACCGTCACCATATAATATACAGAACACAGCCAAAAACATGCAGTAGGCACCGTCACCATATAATATACCATAGACAGGCACCGTCACCATAAAATGTACAGTACACAAACATTATACATGTAACAGGCACCGTCACCATATTATGTACAGTACACAGCCACCATCACCATATAATATATAGTATACAGGCAACGTCACCATATAATGTACAGTATGCAGACATATAATTTACAGTACACAGACATATAATATACAGTACAGTCACCGTCATCATATACATATAATGTACAGTACACAGACATATAAAGTATAGTACACAGGCATCTATACGTAGCAATAGTTAAGTTACTATTGACATTGCTGTCTTCAATATCCACAGTATATGAGTAGCAATGTTACATATGAGCAGGTTTTCTCCATTTTGTGGAACTATGTGATCATAATTCCATTACTGTTACCGACTAAAGAAAATGAAGAAAGAGAACCAATAGTAAGTTTTGTGAAATTGACAATTAATTTTAAGAAACCAAGATGGAATTCATTTTGGCAAGTGCTACCAGGTTTTCAATTTCAATACAGAAAACAATCGATTATAGTGTTCATGCTATATTCTTGACTTGGCTAAAAGATTTCTTATTGAAAAAAAAAACACACAACAACATGGAAAGCATTTCTATTCAAATGCAAAACAATCAATGCAGTTGTTTGAATTGATTGATGAACTGTCGAACTGCCGGTCTGCCAAAACACTCGTCTGTGCATGCGCCTTTTGTTCGCTTGACACTTTTTGTCCGCAACGCTTTTTATCCGCAGAAAAAAAAAGAAAATCGTCGACCTTTGTCCGCATTACGACTTTTATCCGCAGAAAATTTGGGAAAATGACGCCTTATGTCCGCATGACGCCTTTTGTCCGCAGAAAAAATAGAAAAATGACGCCTTTTGTCCGCATGACGCCTTTTATCCGCAGAAAATTTAGAAAAACGTCGACTTATGTACGCATGACGCCTTTTGTCTGCAGAAAGTTTAGAAAAATGACACCTTTTGTTCGCATGACGCCTTTTGTCCGCAGAAAGTTTAGAAAAATGACGCCTTTTGTCCGCATGACGCCTTTTGTCCGCAGAAAATAAAAAGTGACGCCTTTTGTCTGCATGACGCCTTTTATCCGCAGAAAATTTAGAAAAACGTCGATTTTTGTCCGCATGACGCCTTTTGTCCGCAGAAAGTTTAGAAAAATGACGCCTTTTGACCGCATGACGCCTTTTGTCCACAGAAACAATAGAAAAGTGACGCCTTTTGTCTGCATGACGCCTTTTATCCGCAGAAAATTTAGAAAAACGTCGACTTTTATCCGCATGACGCCTATTGTCCGCAGAAAGTTTTGAAAAATGACGCCTTTTGTCCTATGACGCCTTTTGTCCGCTGAAACAATAGAAAAGTGACGCCTTTTGTCTGCATGACACCTTTTATCCGCAGAAAATTTAGAAAAACGTCGACTTTTGTCCGCATGACGCCTTTTGTCCGCATGACGCCTTTTATCCGCAGAAAATTTAGAAAAACGTCGACTTTTGTCCGCATGACGCCTTTTGTCCGCATGACGCCTTTTGTCCGCAGAAAAATCACAAAAACGTCGACTTTTGTCTGCATAAAACCTTCTATCCAATTGTTGTAGTACAGTTTCATTTTAAAAATGTTTGGGTTACAGTGAGGCAGGGTAGACTGCGTAAAGTGAATCACGGGGTAAGTAGGAATAAAGACAGCAACTGATATATAGTAACATTCCTATTTAATCCATTTGACGAAGAACAGATAGGCACCATCATGATAAGTGATCAACAAATATTGGAATGGTGGCAGATGTAGAGTGCTAACGATATTTATTAAGAAAAAAAAGTTTTCATTTCGTTATTAGTGTTTTCACCGTTTTAGCAGTGCAAGCGTTTAGTATCAATTATATGGAATACAGTTATCTTTAATTTTAGTTTACACGAATTAAATCTGCATATCTGCAAGATAATATATATTTCGTTCAATCTAATGTCACAGATAATTTGTGGTCGAGGCAAGTTAGAGCAAAGTGGTGGAGGCATGTTGTAACAGTATTTCAACTCAGTAAATAAACTCCATTTATTTTTTTTCATATCCATGTAATGAACTTAAACAGTTGTAGATGTATTTCAATCGTAAGCACGTTATATACATGTATATGCATGTTTTAAGCGCATGTTGATCTACAGAAATCTAGACCATGGTGACACAACTATCCAGTTCAACCGACCAATAGTGAATGCATTTAATTTAAAACATTCTGAAGGACAGATGGAAGATAGAAAATGTTCATATTAAGGCATATTTCAAAAGACATCGTGCTTTTATTATAGCAATTTTACGGCTGTTATTGGTGGTTGTAAATGTAAAATTTAAAATACTAGCAGTTAGAAGTTAGTTTGATATTCGTTTTTCTATCTTCTGATATTTAAAGGAGAAACTCTTCAAACTGGAGGTTAGGGTTAGGGCTAGAATAAGGGTTAGGGTTATTGTTAATATTATTCTAAGTTCAATGATACGCTGTAATTACGGTGTTCCGTTAGGGCCATCGTGCTATCGTAGCATCGCCTTCCTGTAAGACATGCGAAAAATAACAATAAACACAAAACGAATTGAATGACTAACATGTACATACTTAAATATAAACACATAACTATACCTTCCGATACTATTATAAGAATCCCACTTAAATACAGGAAGGCGATGCTACGATAGCACGATGACACGATGGTGATGGCACGATAGTACGATAGCACGATGGTGATGGTACGATGACACGATGGTGATGACACGATAGCACGATGACGATGACGCGATGACACGATGACACGATGGTGATGGCACGATGGCACGATGGCACGATGATATAATGATGTAATATCGCGTCATCGTCATCGTGTCATCGTAGCATCGCTCCATCACCATCGTGTCATCGTGTCATCGCGTCATCGTCATCGTGCTATCGTGTCATCACCATCGTGTCATCGTACCATCACCATCGTGTCATCGTGTCATCGCGTCATCACCATCGTGTCATCGTGCTATCGTGGCATCGCGTGTGCTTGTTGACAAAGCGATAGCACGATGGCCCTAACGGGACACCGTATGCAATACTATTTCGTAATATTAATTGTTTAACTTTAGACACCGTTTGCGATTTACTGTAGAGGAAACCGGGACAAGTCGGAATGAAATTTGCATTAATCACAATGTATGCTTATTTGTTTTACATACATCCACGTGTTATATGCACAGCATAAGTATCTGGCTTCTCTTGTCATTTAAGTGTAACGATTTTATACTAATAAAATTTGTTTTTTCATAAAATGACACAAATGGCGAACTGAAATGTTTCAATTTGCCCAAGCATTTGGGTTAGTTGGAACATTGGAACGAACTTGTTCTATAGTGAATTGTAACCCAAATTAAATTTAAAAAAAAAGTGTTCTATTAAGGCGTTTTTTTTTTACAAATATCCGAACTATTACGGTATGTAACTACTGTGTTAGTTTGGGACAAATATCGAATAATACATGTTGGTGTAAGAGTTCACACAAGATGAAAAAAAAAACCCTCTTTCTTATATAAAATGAGAATTATAATTCAGCCATTTGTTATTCGATTTGGCCAGTTCTAGAACTCGTCTGAGATATTATGGTTGTATAACTACTGTTAATGTTTGGTTAAGGTCACGTGAAAAAAATGCAAGTACAAGGGTGCACATAATGTCAGATAATACTTTGAATACCAATATAATATTCAAACAAGGCCAATAGACCGTTCTGTCAGTTCAAGAATTTGTCTGAGATCAGCGCCAGTTTAGTAAATATCCAGTAAAAAATACGGTTGCTAGAGCTGCACATAAGGTCAGATAGGACAATAAGTGACAATTAAAGGGCAGTAAACCATACATAAATGATTTAATTTGGCAAGTTCAAGAATGTGTATGAGATATAATCATTATCAAATAAATATTGTGTAGCTTTGGTGAATATCAGCTGATACAACGGTTGCTAAAGTATACATTCTAATGTAATTATTGACAATTCAAGGGCCATAATTCAGAAAAATATTAGCTGATTTCACGTGTTAAAAATGCATGCACGTTACAATTCGTCTCGGTCACGTCTCTGTGGTTCATCAGACACAAACATATTATTCGGTGTTCTTAGATTGGATAGTTTTTAAAACAAAAAATAGCTTGTTTAATGCTATATTCTAACTATGGATTTTTTTTCAATAATGGAAACAGTGATCGGCCTACTTAATTAACATATCCAAGTTAAAACAACATAACTGTACCTTTTTCATATACTTATAATCGTTTTATTTTGTAAATAAATCCCATGGTCATCCGGACACTGACGATCTGAAGATAATAAAGTGTTGTTTTTTTTCGGTAGAGTTAAGTTAGCTTGATATTCGTCTTTGATATTCGATATTCATCATTCACCCAAATTCTAGCCCTAACCCTAACCTTCAATTTGAAGAGTTTCTCCTTTAAATATCAAATTTAGAAAAACGAATATCAAACTAACTTCTAACTGTTTTTGTATTTTAAGTTTTACATTTACAACCATCAATAAAAGCCGTAAATTTGCTATAATAAAAGCACGATCTCTTTTGAAATAAATCTTTATATGAACATCTTCCATCTGTCCATCACAATGTTTTAAAGAAAATGTATTCACTATTGGTCGCTTGAACTGGATAGTTGTGTCACTATTGTCTAGATTTATGTAGATCAACATGCGCTTAGAGCATGCATATACATGTACATAACGTGCTTACGATTGAAATACATCTACAAATGTTTAAGTTTATTACATGAATATGAAAAATATAAATGGAGTATATTTACTGAGTTGAAATACTGTTACAACATGCCTCTACCACTTTGCTCTATCTTGCCTCGACCACAAATTATCTGTGACATAAGATTGAACAAAACATATATCATCTTGCCGATATGCAGATTTGATTCGAGTAGACTTAAATTAAAGATAATTGTATTCCATATAATTGATACTAAAAGCTTGTACAGCTAAAACAGCGAAAACACTATTGACGAAACGAAAACTATTTTTTCATAATAAATATCGCTAGCACTCTTCCTCTGCCACCATTCCGATATTCGATGATTATTAATAATGATGGCGCATATACATATTTCGTCAAATGGATTAAATAGGAATATTACTATATATCATTTCCTGTCCTTGTTCTTACTTACCCCGTGTTTCACTTTACGCGATCTACCCTGCCTCAGTATATCCCAAACATTTTTAAAAATGAAACTGTTCTACAACAATCTGACAGAGGGTGTCATGCGGACAAAAGTCGACTTTTTCTGATTGTTCTGCGGACAAAAGGCGTCATGCGGACAAAAGTAGTCATTTTTCTAAATTTTCTGCGGATAAAAGGCGTCATGCGGACAAAAGTCGACGTTTTTCTAAATTTATTGCGGATAAAAGGCGTCATGCGAACAAAAAGGGTAATTTTTCTAAATTTTCTGCGGATAAAAGGCTTCATGCAGACAAAAGTCGACGTTTTTATATTTTTTCTGCAGATAAAAAGCGTAACGAACAAAAAGCGTCAAGCGGACAAAAAGCGCCTGCACACTCGTCCATAGCGCTATCGGTCTGCCGAAATAGGCGTCCATACCGCTATCGATCGCCAAAATACTCTTTTATAGCGCTATCTGACTGTCAAAATACTCGTTCATAGCGCTATCGATCTGCCGAAATACTCGTTCGTAGCGCTATCTGTCTGTCAAAATATTCGTCCATAGCGCTATTTGTCTGTCAAAATACTCGTTCATAACGCTATCAGTCTTCCGAAATACTCGTTCATAGCGCTATCGGTCTGCCAATATACTCGTTCATAGCGCTATTGGTCTGCCGAAATACTAGTTCATAGCGCTATCGGTCTGCCAATAAACTCGTTCATAGCGCTATCGGTCTGCTAACATACTCATTCATAGCGCTATTGATCTGCCGAAATACTCTTTCATAGCGCTATCTGTCTGCCAAAATACTCGTTCATAGCGCTATCGGTCTGCCGAAATACTCGTTCACAGCGCTATCGGTCTGCCAATAAACTCGTTCATAGCGCTATCCGCCTGCCAAAATACTCTTTCATAGCGCTATCTGTCTGCCAATATACTCGTTCATAGCGCTATTGGTCTGCCAAAATACTCTTTCATAGCGCTATCGGTCTGCCAATATACTCGTTCATAGCGCTATTGGTCTGCCAAAATACTCGTTCATAGCGCTATCGGTCTGCCAATATACTCGTTCATAGCGCTATTGGTCTGCCAAAATACTCGTTCATAACGCTATCGGTCTGCCGAAATACTCGTTCACAGTGCTATCGGTCTGCCAATATACTCGTTTATAGCGCTATCGGTCTGCCAATATACTTGTTCATAGCGCTATCGATCTGCCAATATACTCGTTCATAGCGCTATCGGTCTGTCTAAATGGTCACCTTTACAATATTTACTGTACTGCACGCTAGGGTTACTGTGCAGTGTGTTAAACGTAGACACGCTGCTAAATATCATATCTTATCAAATATATCTTTAAACCATATATTTTATCCGAGATTTCAAGTATGTGTTGTGTCCATATACATGTATTAGAGATGAATTATATCGAATTGGCATGCTATGAATATGTATAAAGTATATGAAAAGTTTCTATGTAAACTGTACACATCATAACTTTATGTGAGTTCATCATGTTCGAAACTCTCAAGGCTCTCCACAAGTAAAGTGAATTAACCTGTATTAGGCGCCCAGTTGTTTGACTACAAGCTGTTCCAAGGTCGTGTCCCTGTGCTAATGGGATTCATGGTTATTTTTGCCGTTGGAATGGTGCATATCCTATTAGACATAGACTTTCTTATTGTGCTCCTTAAATTTATATTTATATTATTATCGCAATATACGACCTTGTCATTTGCTTTTCAATTATCTAACATCTTTATACTCAGTCTGGTGAAACATTTTATGTTGCTGTATTCTTATGGAATTAAGTATGTGTCAACGAAACAGAACACATCTTGACTGTCTACAACCCATTGATTCATGAATGTTTGGACTCCTGGTATACCGTACTCTTGGAAAGGGGGCTTCCATCGAAAAATAATATGTTTTATCTTTATAAAATGCATTTGCAGACACAATTATCTTAATCATTAATACAAAATCAGCGGAAAGTTTATGTTATATAGATAGTTTAAACATGGATATTAAGCAATAAGTTATGATGTTACGATAAAACTTTCCATATCTGTTCTTAAACAAAAAACATCAATTATATTTTTTTTAAATAATTATGTGTAATTTAAACAAAGTTTTACATTTGTAATTTATTAGTTTTGTATGTTTCAGAACAGCTTTTAGAATATGTAGTATCTTGATACTTTGACATTGACCTAATATTTCAACTTAATTGGTCATACAGGAATTTTCTCTGGAACCAAGATCGCGCAGAAAATTTGCATTTCTTTGTTTAAATTTGCACCATTCTTTTTTTCAAAGCTTAAAGGGAGTATGTCAGAAAAAACGCTTCAAATGTCTTAAAAATAAAATAATTATCAAAATGAATATAAGGCATCTCATTATCATTAATAAATAAAATCCGAATAATTGGCTACTAGGTCAAATGCATCAAAACGTGACAAAATCGATATTTAAATTGGAGTGGTAAACTTGAAACAAAATCCCCATTCTAAAATAGACATCGCTTAAATACTGCTTGACGTCGTTTTTACTTTTACTATATGTAAGCCTGTATCAATGTCGGATCTAATATTTAAAGAAAAACGGCGTACGTTGATACACAACTCGTTCAGTTGTATTGAGAAGAAGTAGACTTAAATTTAATTTTCATATAACATAACACAGCGATGAAAACTATTAGGTCAAAGAAATACTAATATTTGAAAATCCAAAAGTAAGCACCTCTACAGTAAAATGACACATATTTTGACGATTCATTTATCCCATACTCGAACTATTGTTGAACACTCGCATTATATCTTGGTAAGTATGCTTCAAAGAGCTTGTCTTGGAAAAAATGGGATACAAATTGAAGTCTTCATTGTGATGACAAGACCATATATCGCATATTTGGAAAATTGAAGAGCTAAAATTCCGACTGTTATTGTCTCGTGAGATCAATTTAAATCTTAGCATACAGTTTTGCTGCGTATTTATCGAAATTGGACAATCTGAAATTATCGTAGACATTACCGAAACTGTCATGACCAGTGACAAGTTACATATTGAGCAATACCAGCAAAGCTGATTAAAACACCTATATAAGTATATGTAACTACCATAATGGATGCATCTTCAAACACGATATACAGGGATCACACAACGTTGCTCGGTTGTGACTATTCTATAGATTTGACGAGACATGGATGAGAGCTCTACGTGAAATAACTCTTAATACTCACTTTTGCTATGATTGAAGAAATTGTTTTGTTACAAACACGTTGTCGGTCATGCTGAGACAAGTTACGATTTTACATGACACGTTGTCGGTCATGCCGAGATAAGTTATCTTGTTACATGACACGTTGTCGGTCATGCCGAGATAAGTTACCTTGTTACATGACACGTTGTCGGTCATGCCGAGATAAGTAACCTTGTTACATGACACGTTGTCGGTCATGCCGAGATTAGTTACCTTGTTACATGACACGTTGACGGTCATGCCGAGATAAGTTACCTTGTTACATGACACGTTGTCGGTCATGCCGAGATAAGTTACGTTGTTACATGACACGTTGTCGGTCATGCATAAAAAGTTACCTTGTTACATGACACGTTGTCGGTCATGCCGAGATAAGTAACCTTGTTACATGACACGTTGTCGGTCATGCCGAGATAAGTTACCTTGTTACATAAAACGTTGTCGGTCATGCCGAGATAAGTTATCTTCTTACATGACACGTTGTCGGTCATGCCGAGATAAGTTATCTTGTTACATGACACGTTGTCGGTCATGCCGAGATAAGTTACCTTGTTACATGACACGTTGACGGTCATGCCGAGATAAGTTACCTTGTTACATAACACGTTGTCGGTCATGCCGAGATAAGTTACCTTGTTACATGACACGTTGTCGGTCATGCCGAGATAAGTTATCTTGTTACATGACACGTTGTCGGTCATGCCGAGATAAGTTACCTTGTTACATGACACGTTGACGGTCATGCCGAGATAAGTTACCTTGTTACATGACACGTTGTCGGTCATGCCGAGATAAGTTACCTTGTTACATGACACGTTGTCGGTCATGCCGAGATAAGTTACCTTGTTACATGACACGTTGTCGGTCATGCCGAGATAAGTTACCTTGTTACATGACACGTTGACGGTCATGCCGAGATAAGTTACCTTGTTACATAACACGTTGTCGGTCATGCCGAGATAAGTTACCTTGTTACATAACACGTTGTCGGTCATGCCTAGATAAGTTACCTTGTTACATGACACGTTGTCGGTCATGCCGAGATAAGTTATCTTGTTACATGACACGTTGACGGTCATGCTGAGATAAGTTACGTTGTTACAAAACACGTTGTCGGTCATGCCGAGATAAGTTATCTTGTTACATGACTTGTTGACGGTCATGCTGAGATAAGTTACGTTGTTACAAAACACGTTGTCGGTCATGCCGAGATAAGTTACCTTGTTACATGACACGTTGTCGGTCATGCCGAGATAAGTTACCTTGTTGCATGACACGTTGTCGGTCATGCCGAGATAAGTAACCTTGTTACATGACACGTTGTCGGTCATGCCGAGATTAGTTACCTTGTTACATGACACGTTGACGGTCATGCCGAGATAAGTTACCTTGTTACATGACACGTAGTCGGTCATGCCGAGATAAGTAACCTTGTTACATGACACGTTGTCGGTCATGCCGAGATAAGTTACCTTGTTACATAACACGTTGTCGGTCATGCCGAGATAAGTTATCTTGTTACATAACACGTTGTCGGTCATGCCGAGATAAGTAACCTTGTTACATGACACGTTGACGGTCATGCCGAGATAAGTTATCTTGTTACATGACACGTTGTCGGTCATGCCGAGATAAGTTATCTTGTTACATGACACGTTGTCGGTCATGCCGAGATAAGTTACCTTGTTACATGACACGTTGACGGTCATGCCGAGATAAGTTACCTTGTTACATAACACGTTGTCGGTCATGCCGAGATAAGTTACCTTGTTACATGACACGTTGTCGGTCATGCCTAGATAAGTTACCTTGTTACATGACACGTTGTCGGTCATGCCGAGATAAGTTATCTTGTTACATGACACGTTGTCGGCCATGCCGAGATAAGTTACGTTGTAACAAAACACGTTGTCGGTCATGCCGAGATAAGTTACCTTGTTACATGACACGTTGTCGGTCATGCCGAGATAAGTTACCTTGTTACATGACACGTTGTCGGTCATGCCGAGATAAGTTACCTTGTTACATGACACGTTGACGGTCATGCCGAGATAAGTTACCTTGTTACATGACACGTTGTCGGTCATGCCTAGATAAGTTACCTTGTTACATGACACGTTGTCGGTCATGCCGAGATAAGTTACCTTGTTACATGACACGTTGTCGGTCATGCCGAGATAAGTAACCTTGTTACATGACACGTTGTCGGTCATGCCGAGATAAGTTATCTTGTTACATGACACGTTGTCGGTCATGCCGAGATAAGTTATCTTGTTACATGACACGTTGTCGGTCATGCCGAGATAAGTTACCTTGTTACATGACACGTTGACGGTCATTCCGAGATAAGTTACCTTGTTACATGACACGTTGTCGGTCATGCCGAGATAAGTTACCCTGTTACATGACACGTTGTCGGTCATGCCGAGATAAGTTATCTTGTTACATGACACGTTGTCGGTCATGCCGAGATAAGTTACCCTGTTACATGACACGTTGACGGTCATGCCGAGATAAGTTACCTTGTTACATAACACGTTGTCGGTCATGCCGAGATAAGTTACCTTGTTACATAACACGTTGTCGGTCATGCCTAGATAAGTTACCTTGTTACATGACACGTTGTCGGTCATGCCGAGATAAGTTATCTTGTTACATGACACGTTGACGGTCATGCTGAGATAAGTTACGTTGTTACAAAACACGTTGTCGGTCATGCCGAGATAAGTTACCTTGTTACATGACACGTTGTCGGTCATGCCGAGATAAGTTACCTTGTTACATGACACGTTGTCAGTCATGCCGAGATAAGTAACCTTGTTACATGACACGTTGTCGGTCATGCCGAGATTAGTTACCTTGTTACATGACACGTTGACGGTCATGCCGAGATAAGTTACCTTGTTACATGACACGTTGTCGGTCATGCCGAGATAAGTTACCTTGTTACATAACACGTTGTCGGTCATGCCGAGATAAGTTATCTTGTTACATAACACGTTGTCGGTCATGCCGAGATAAGTTATCTTGTTACATGACACGTTGTCGGTCATACCGAGATAAGTTACCTTGTTACATGACACGTTGACGGTCATGCTGAGATAAGTTACCTTGTTACATAACACGTTGTCGGTCATGCCGAGATAAGTTACCTTGTTACATGGCACGTTGACGGTCATGCCGAGATAAGTTACCTTGTTACATGACATGTTGACGGTCATGCTGAGATAAGTTACCTTGTTACATAACACGTTGTCGGTCATGCCGAGATAAGTTACCTTGTTACATAACACGTTGTCGGTCATGCTGAGATAAGTAACATGATAAGTTACTCATCCCATCATCAGCATCGCTCGGATACGTACGTTTTTGTTCTTAATAAGTGAAAATGTATCCTGCCCGACGTAATTACATACACGTATCTCGATTGGAAACACGTGTTTTACTAATACATTTATAAATAGTGTTTTGTAGATGTCTGCTCTATTATAAACACTTAAATTTTATATTCTCTGACTGATGTCTATCCTGCTTACTTCAGAATCGATAGAAGGCAGAACTTAACATTTAATCGAAATGATATAAATTGTTTGTTGTTGTTTTCTAGTTCTACTCGCGCAACCATATCAATTGCCAGACAATCTCGTGTTTGATTCCGTCTCACGTATTGTTTTGTTATAATCTTCCCTGATGATGGAGTTCACTTAATGTACTGATTGCCACATTGCTGGTTACAGTGATGCGTACATATCACTTTAGTGTTACATGCATGTATATGCGCTGTGTCTGCAGAGTCAACACGGTATTTAAGTAAACATAACATTAAAACTTCGTTATAAAAATGCACATTAGCGCTGGATATATAAAGCTGTATGTGTGACGAGAATGTATACATGTAATCCTTGATGCAAAACATCAGTTCGCCGCAAAAATGTCAGCACTCTCCCGAGGCATCGGTTCAATAGTTCGATTCTCTTCAATCAATCCATAGGAATTTCTGCCAGAAAAAGACTGTACATCTGCTATCTTCCATATTTAGATCGAAATCCTCACTAAAAGTATAAACAAATCAATTATTGCTTAAATCAAGCATATGCCCGACAGTGTAAACAAAATGACAGTGCGCTATCTCTAAAATAAATGAATAAAAATGACGTTATTTAAAGTGACAGAAATATTGTTTAATTCTTACAGAGTGTAGAAAATACACCACACCGGCAAAGATCGCGATGATATAATGTCCTTTGTAGGTGTTAACCAACCATTGATTTTTTTTTTTTGTAAATAATAAAAGTTTGACGGCTTGTCATTCATAGAGAGACGCAAAGGAAAGACTGTTTGTTAACCTCTGCACTATAAGAATATGATGAGAAAAAAAGGGTCATATATGTCATATAAGAGATTTTTTCTGCTCAGTGTGTACACTGTTGACAAAGTGAAAGTAGACTTTCGAAATCATGTATCTGCCAAGCATCAATATTTTTTTTCTAAATTCACAATTCAAACATCAATAATGCTATTCAAATTAAAAAATGAGCGTTAAAATAAGGAAAATGCATTTTTAAAGAAGAAGAAACAAGGATTATTTATAACCGCCATTATGCGACTTTCCAACGGAAGCATTTCCTTTTTGCAATGGTGGCACTATGCCTTTGTATCGAGCAAAATAAAACTGAGATGTGTATGGGTTTCAGATTTAACTATTAAATTGACATTAAAGCTAGATGTGCATGGGTTTCAGATGTAACTATAGACACGACATTAGAGCTAGATGCGTAGAGATTTCATATGTAAATGTGGAATCGACATTAGAGCTGGATGCGTAAGAGTTTCAAATATAAGTATAATCTAGGCATTAAAGCCGGATGTGCAAAGGTTTCAGATGTAACTATGGAATAAACATTAGAGCTAGATGTGAATGGGTTTTAGATGTAATTGCAGAAAATACATGAAGGTTGATGTTTCAGATGTCTTAATAGAATATATATAAGCGCTGGAAGGGTTCAGATGTAGCTTTAAGTGTATACTATACATAAGAGCTCGATGTGTAAGGGTTCAGATCTAACTGAAGCTGTATAATAGACATTAAAGCTGGATGTGTAAGGATTCAGATTTAAATGAAGCTGTATAATAGACATTAGAGCTATATATATATGTAAATTTATTTTTTTCAGATGTTACTATAGACTATGCATTATAGCTGAATGTGTAAGATTTTCAGATGTAACTATATACTTAACATTATAGCTTGATGTGTAAGGGTTTCAGATGTAACTATATACTTGACATTATAGCTGGATGTGTAAGGGTTTCAGATGTAACTATAGACTAGACATTATAGCTGGATGTGTAAGGGTTTCAGATGTAACTATATACCTGACATTATAGCTGGATGTGTAAGGGTTTCAGATGTAACTGTAGACTAGACATTATAGCTGGATGTGTAAGGGTTTCAGATGTAACTATATACCTGACATTATAGCTGGATGTGTAAGGGTTTCAGATGTAACTATATACCTGACATTATAGCTGGATGTGTAAGGGTTTCAGATGTTACTATAGACTAGGCATTATAGCTGCATATGTTAGGGTTTCAGATGTAACTATATACTTGACATTATAGCTTGATGTGTAAGATATTCAGGTGTTACTATACGTCTCACTACACAGTTACGCCCCTTTTTTCCACGGTAGCAAGATTCTTACTCTTAAAAAATAGGCCTATGTACTTTGGTTATGAAATATTTTCAAAATGGTTCATAATGGCTGTGATTTCTGCAATAAGACATCACTGGTGTTAAAAATGTGACTTTTATAGGATTTCAACATATGCATGTATTTATGAGCATTTGAGGACTTCTTTTTTCAAAAAAACTCATGGTGTCACTACACCCTCTTTAAAAAAAACACCGTGGACAACCTACCAGTTATTGTGCATTTTTATGTGTGTATATATTCCTGCTATGAAAAAAAATATTATGTGGAATTCTTTTTTTACCAGTGAAATCCGAGACCTTATTTTATATAGAACAAAGAACAAAATTCAACTGTGTAGTGAGACCTATATACTAGGCGTTATAGAATAATGTGTAATGTGTTCTGATGTAACTATATACTAGACATTATAGCTGAATGTGTAAGGGTCTCAGATGTAACTATATACGTGATATTATAGCTGGATGTGTAAAGGTTTCAGATGTAACTATATACTAGGCATTAGAGATTACTGTGTAATGGGTTCAGATGTAACTATGTACTAGACATTTTAGCTGGATGTGTAAGGGTTTCAGATGTAAATATTTGCTAGACATTATAGCTGGATATGTAAGGGTTTCAGATGTAACTATATACTAGACATTATAGCTTGATGTGTAAGGGTTTCAGATGTAACTATAGACTAGACATTAGAGATTGATGTGTAAGTGTTTCAGATGTAACTATAGACTAGACATTATAGATTGATGTGTGAGTGTTTCAGATGTAACTATAGACTAGACATTAGAGATTGATGTGTAAGTGTTTCAGATGTAACTATAGACTAGACATTAGAGATTGATGTGTAAGTGTTTCAGATGTAACTATAGACTAGACATTAGATATTGATGTGTAAGGGTTTCAGATGTAACTTTATACTCGACATTATAGCTGGATGTGTAAGGGTTTCAGATGTAACTATTTACTAGACATTATAGCTGGATGTGTAAGGGTTTCAGATGTAGCTATTTATTAGACATTATAGCTGGATGTGTAAGGGTTTCAGATGTAGCTATTTATTAGACATTATAGCTGGATGTGTAAGGGTTCCAGATGTAACTATATACTAGACATTAGAGATTAATGTGTAAGGGTTTCAGATGTAACTATAGACTAGACATTAGAAATTGATGTGTGAGGGTTTCAGATGCAATTATAGACAAGATATTAGAGATGGATGTGTGAGTGTTTCAGATTTTAGTGCATACTAGACATTAGAGATTGATGTTTATGGGATTCAGATGTAACTATAGACTAGAAATTTGAGAAGGATGTGTAAGAGCGCAGATATAACTATATTCTAGAAATTATAGCTGGATGTGTAAGGATTTCAGATGTAACTATATACTAGACATTAGAAATGAATGTGTAAGGATTTCAGATGTAACTATATACTAGACATGAGAGATGGATGTACACGGGTTTCAGATGTAAGTATAAACTAGGCATTAAAGCTGTATGTGTATGGGCTTCATATTTAACTACAGTATATACATTAGAGCTGGGCATTTAAGGGTTTCAGATGTATATGTAAAATAGACATTAGAGCAGAATGTGTAAGGATTCAGATGTAACTCTAACTGTAAAATAGACGTTAAACCTGTATGTGTAATGGTTTCAGATGTAACTATAGACTAAACGTTAAACCTGGATGTGTAATGGTTTCAGATGTAACTATAGACTAGACGTTTAACCTGGATGTGTAATGGTTTCAGATGTAACTATAGACTAGACGTTAAACCTGGATGTGTAATGGTTTTAGATGTAACTATAAACTAGACGTTAAACTTGGATATGTAACGGTTTCAGATGTAACTATAGACTAGAATAAGAGTTGGATATGTAAGGGTTTCAGAAGTTACTTTATATTTGTCACTTAAATGCTTTTATGCATTTATATTCTGACTTTTCTGAATATGTTTATGCCAATTTTTGTTCTTGTACGAATAAAGTAATGAAAAATAATAAGCACGATATAATACGAAATGAAATGTGTTTGCTACATAATGAAGTATTCAAACATTATGTAAAAAGCACATTATACATTTGATTTAAACTACATTTTAACTCTCTTTATGATAAAAACATTTTTTATGCAAATATTATACAGTAAAGCATTATGAACAATACAATGAGACATGCATACACTCTGTAACAACTCATAGTATAGCTTACTTGATCACTTTTCATCGATCTGCATTTTATTAATTAAGGCGCTTTGTCGAAACGTTCGCAAATCATGCTATTTTAACACATTGCCAACTTGCAGATACATACAATGGTATTAAGAGACCCTTTAAACAATTGTTAATTTCAGCATTGTATTGCCACTGTTTAGTATGCAGATTTTAGTATGCACCTTTTGATATAAAGATAGGGTAGATGACTACGCACTGGTTAAACTGCATTACCATTGTCCAGTTCCAATACAAATAAATTACAACCCCCTTGGGGTAATGTCGTCATGTTAGAATTGTGTAGTTGGTAACTCTCGGTTAGTCTATTAAGATATGAAACACCACTAGAGTTTGAATCAATGTTCTTGACAAGAATATAATGACCTTTCAATAAAGAGATCGTGTACATTTCCCATCATCTTAGGAACGATACCAGTTTACAAACCACATCAAAGCATAACACCATCTTGCGTTTTCATTTCATTATTGCAGAATAAAGAGAACTCTTATATATGCGTTTTAAGATCAGGTAAATTACTGCTAGTCATGTGAGATAGAGCAACTTTACATCAATACATTTGATGTTGAAAGATATCAGATTCCTTTGTCGCTATAGAAACTGCAGTTATCAGTGTATCATACATTTACAAAAGACATCGAGCTTAACGAGAGAGAGAGAAAGATGTTTTTATAAATCAGTCATTATCTTGAGGATAATTTAAGAGTATCATACACTCAATAATTAATTATTGCAACTGAGATACTTGAAGGAAATCCTCGCGTCATATCATTTTGAAATTAGTATATACTTTAGATGAAATATTTACACGTAGCCATTATGTCTGATTTGTACAATGTCGTTAGTCGTAAAAGACGATTGACGACTGGACGACACATGGCATATTTGTTGTGCTAGAGGGTCAAAGGAACGGTATATGGTCCACCACAGGACGATACTTATAAGGAGAAATGACCTCATTTATTTATGTTCATAATATAAAAAATGAAATAAAATAAAAGTAGAAATAAAATAAATGAAGAGAACATTACTTTATATTACATTAAAAGTATAGAAAACTTGTGCGTGATTGGATTTAAAACTATGGTATCTGACGTAAAAGTCAGAAATCTCACCATTACACTATCGGGTTATTAGTTGACTAGATTGGTTATTTTAGATATACGTAGTATTAATATATATGTTTTTTCTAATGTTATTGATGCTAAGCATAATGAAAATGCCCGAACACATTGGCGAAGATTAATAAGTGCCAGGTAAATACTTATGCATTTATATATTTGCCAGTGCTTTTACCAGAATGGTAAATATAAACTTTTATTTTAGTTTTTAGTTTTCAATAATTCCAATCACATTATCATATATGTATTTAAAGTATTTTCATTGGACAACGTCATTTTTTTAAGACTTTTATTTTTCGATAAAACCCTGGAGCCAGACTACTTTTACGTTTCTTGCGTAAACAAAGAAGCATCGACAATTTGATGGTCGGTTTAACAATACACGAACTGAAATGACGTGCACAACGGTTCCACGTTTATTTTAATAATAAAGTACAACAAAAACAAATGTTAGCTCTAGTCCTAGCTGTTTGTTTTATAGATTTCTTTGGTTCAGCGATTGAACCGGGATCCATAATCAGACCAGAAACAATGAATTAGGTCACAAAATGTTCAGATTTGAGATGTATTTTGTACAATTAAACACAATGTTTACCGAACGTGAATGCTAGCCGTTGACAAAAATTTCCACCGACCAATTTATTCAACAGAAAAAATGAAATAAAAACATGTAGTTGAAGTTTAGAAGCAAACGATCGTGAGACAGTTAAGATACACAAAAGTCGTTTAAAACGTTCCAAATTCGGATTCTCCATCACTGAGCGTGAATTTATATGACCTTCGTAGATACTGACACATTTTTAAAAACAATCGTGTAAACAAAAACCTAACAATTACGTCAGCGTCTACACTGTGGGTATTTCCTGGAATTATTGATTTTTTATTTGTCTAAATCGAGAGATAAGAGGCGGGTGTTTAATTTTTATACCTCAGAATATTTCGTCATTTTACAATAAACCAACTAATGTTCTCAAATTTAATATATTCATCAGGATTGGAATTATAAGGATTAAATTCATTTTTTTTCTGTTTTTTATGCATGTGTAAAGAATGTCGAATCACGCACAAATCTGACATAAAGTCCTTCGGACTTTATTTGATTTGTGCGTGATTCGACATTCTTTACACATGCGAAAAAAACAGAAAAAAAAATTTAATCCTATAACAATTACAGAACCATACTTTGAAGTGCCAAGGAAATTGATTATTGAACAACAGAATGCATTTGATAAGCTCAAACAAAGTCTAACAAGCGTAAAAGTAGTTGTTTTCTTTTTTCCAAGAAATGACACAACATTTATTGTAGACGTATCGCCAGTTGGACTGGGAACATTGTTATACAGGATGGAAAAGTATTGGCCTTTTCTAGCAAAGCACACATATATGTATAAACAAGGAAAAGGGGGTGATATGGGCATTTGAACACTTAATTTAATATATTTATTTGGATATTTGCTCACTCTTGTCAGCGATCATAAGCCTTTTGGAACAATATCTAACAATCCGAAGCCGCCAGAATGAATTGAGCGGTAGAGTTTAGGCTTCAAGAAATACGATTTCATCGTCAAGTACATGTATAAAGCAAGGAAAACAAATACAGCTTACTATGTTATACGATTTCATTGTCAAGTATAAAACAGGGAAACAAATACAGCTTACTATGTTATACGATTTCATTGTCAAGTATAAAACAAGGAAACAAATACAGCTTACTACGTTATACGATTTCATTGTCAAGTATAAAACAAGGAAAACAAATACAGCTTACTATGTTCCTAGACATCCAAATAAGGCATACGCTCCACTCTCGCTGAAGAATGCTATGGACATTTATCAGAAGATACAGTCCCAAAAGCAATATCATTAGACGTAATTCGTGAGGAAAGCAATGCTGACACTAACCTACAAAATGACAAAAAGAGGTCATCAGTTACAGACATTGGAAACAAATGACACAACGATAAATATGTGGACACATGTTCAAGGTTACGAAACGAAGTAGCTGTGGTCGTAAAAGTGAACACTTGGAGTACGATACCGCCACTAAGTATTGACGAGGGAGACGTTCGTGAAGACATCTGCTACAATATTGACCCTTCCGAACTATTGAGAATATCAGAACGTGTACGAAAACCAGCCTCCTATATTCATAATTATAAGCGTAAATTATAAAACATAATTAGTGGTGTTGATGGGCACCAAAGTCCCAATTAATATTGAAGTAGCTAAGTAATACCTGTGCGAGGAAGAATTAGGAACAACATATAGCTAGCTTACATTTTTTAGATTAAACACTAGTATATATCAAATTGTAAAGTTGATGCAGTTAACAAATATAAATGAAATATACATACAAATTATGTTAACATCTTTCCAAAATGTTAAGATTAAGATATTTAATACCAAGTGCTGTTATAGATTAAGTTTTTTCTATGTTAGATCATCTCTTTACATAAACAATTTTCTTTACAAAACATTCAAAGAATGCGATAGTAAACCTTAGGAAACTGTATTTTATAACTTCACTTTTATAAGTTCATATATGCCACGTGTATTTATATTGTAATATATATTTGTAATTATAAAAAACTGTTAAATACTATAATTATATTTATCAATATATCTTTCTATCATAATTTATTTATTTATATTTACCTTTTTATCTTTAGCAAGGTTAATAAGCCAAATGCTTGAACCCCGTAAAATGACCATGTTTCCTATAAAGCATAATGGCTGCTGAGAGCTTGGTGTATTATAGTATCAACAAACAAAATATATAACAACTGTAATAGTAATACATGTTATTGCCCAATGTATAGGACATTATGTCAGTAAGTAATCAGTGTGTGTCTGTGACATGTCAAACATACGACAATATATAAACTAGGAGGTATAGCAACAGAGAATAAGGAAAGTCATTGTTTTGTACCTCAAAGGATTTAACCATAATAACGAGGTACCAATATTTATATTGTTTCCCTTTAAAATGATGCTTAACTTAACTTATTATAACTTAACTTGCGTAAATATGAGATAATTGAACCATATGAGCTGCATAGATGATTATGATACAATGTATTTGCAATTCCGAAAGTAAATAAAATGGCAAACATTGCAAAATTGTGGTCAAGTAACGTTTTACGTTTGTTCCAATGATAGAAAAGTCATACGTGTTAACGGTAAGATAAGTTTGTAACGCCAACATTAACTTTCTGTAAGGTTATTCCATATCATGTTTCCAATAAAAATTTTCGCAATCTACAATTGAGAGCAATGGTCATTTAATCCAACTTTCCACGTGTAAATTTGCCGAAGAACTACGTCTATCATCAAGTCCTTTGATGCGTGATTTGTCATTAAAAACATGCATTAACTCCATAAAAATAAATGTAATCCTATATATAATTTAAAGAAGAGAGGAACAATTTAAAATAAATCAAAATTCACGTGACAACACGAAGCAGATGACATTTTATCTATTTCTGGCCGAGTGTCGCATATACAAGCTGAACACTGATTCCGTATTTGTGGTCATTAAGGCTGGCGTGTCTAATTTTCCATTTTTATTAAATGAAATCAGTCGGTCTTAATCTTAACAATTCACGATCCTACTTGACATATAAATATAAATCACATTTGTTACTTGCTGTTACTCCTTCCAGATTACGTAAACATTACTGAGTAGGCGAAGAAGGTGCATTAGCCTGTAAATGTTTGATTGACAGCCGAGAAACAGCCATTAATGGATGTAATTTTCTATTTGTTTTGACAATATATATATACATAACCAGCACTGGTTCTGCTCAAGAAACGGACTCCATACTAATCACACCTGCCTTGAAATCAAAACAAAAATATATAATTTTATAAAAATTAAGATAGTACTTAAATGTCAATCGCCAATATACATATACATACGTATTATCTAGGCACCATACTGGACTCCTTGAAAATAAACACAGACCAGTATTATATTTTTTAAACGATAAAGAAAGAACATTTCTATTTAAGGTATAACTAGTTTGGTCCATACATTAATCCGTTCGTCCGTCCATCAAACCATCATTCATGTGTTTATATATCGCTTTCCAAATCACACTTTAGACTTTTCATTGAAAAAAAAACAGCGTTTAAGGTTATATATTGACAGACGCACAACATGACTCGAGTTTTAATTAAGATGTCGGGCTGATGCTATTGATTGTACGGTTCAAAACTAATGAACTTCATTTTCGTGCGCCTGTCGTAAGGCTATCCACTTTCAATCTTTATTAAATAAGCTTTGCATTTTTTCGCAGACAAAATGAAATCAACAAACAATTTTCAGAATTACTCTTCTTGTGATAGAAGATTTAACGGGGTGTAAATGACGCAATTTGTATTTAAGAGACTAACTAGAGTGTTAATGCAAACTGAAATAAGCTATCAAAGCGGCTCTGTTGTAGACCGTGAACCGTGATGGAGGGGGAAGTTTCTGTGACAGGCTTAAGAACATGAAGTGCTTCTGTTTGAAGAAAATCGGTATTATGATATCGGTGACCTTGCTCGTATTTGTAAGGCTTCTCCATTATATTGTTATCAATTGCATCGAACAATAGTTTGTTCCCATTCAAATTAAAGTAAAGAAGACAATAATACCCAATAGGATACAGTAGAAACACAACACATAGCTGTAGGGTGATTACTTAACGAATATTAATCTCCGTACAGGCAACACGTGTGTCTTTATAATAACATCAAACAGCGGTACCTTCACTTCTTAAATGACAGATGTGCAATAATCTCCACTGTCTTTCCTAATGCATTTCTGTTTTTCCTAGCTTATTATTTTCCAAGCTTAGTTTCAAACAATGTCCAACTCCCTCACGCTCTTAATTTCTTTCTCTCTCTCAATTATTTTTCCTCTCTCTCTCTCTCTCTCTCTCTCTCTCTCTCTCTCTCTCTCCTGAGTACGCACGGAAGTTATTGCTTTCTTTCAATAAGTTATTAATTACTTAACTGAATCTGATACAGACATTATTAAAAATCGCTCTGTCAGGCATTTTCGTAAGTTAAACTCGATATCATATTTTATCGCTGATCAGAAATGTTGGCAGTCGGATACAAATTGTTATCGCAAACACATGCACGTAGCGGATGCAGATGGTTAATAGAACTGCAATCCAGTAACGATCAGGCGCGCAACTTCCCTATTATTGCAGTTTCACTCAAGTTTAGAATGTTACAATTATACCAAGAGGTTGTATCGAAATGCCGAATCTCGTTACTGGTGTTCCCCCGCTGATGTTTCATCACATCTCATCACATCCACTACAATGGCGCTATTCAGAATAATGCGTGCATCGTAACAAATACGATTACAGTTTGTCTTAATATTTCCCCCAAGACTGGCTGGAAATACACCGGAGAAGCATTGTTCCCATACTCAAGTACGGGAAAGGATATGTCTGTACTAGCAGACATCCATCTGTCCAAATTACTTTTGGTGTTTTGTTACAGAGCGATTTAATGGCTATATAAAAAGTGCAAACAATATAAGATCGAGAAAATAAATGTGAAATGCAATACTTGGTCGATATAAGCAATTCGGATAAGTAGGTAGCATAAGAGATGTCGAAATTTATGACAGCAGAAAATAAAACCGGATTTGTTTTAGTGAAAGACAGAATTATAAATATAAGTTACTGTAACTGTTTTTCATTTAAACGACATTGTGGGTTTAAGATTCATTAAACTTCGGAAGCGACATATTTTTGAGTATAATTCCAGTTCATAGATTACTTAGTTATTTGACCACTGAGGAAGTATGGAAACAAATAAAAAGATAAAAGATGCATTATGTTCAATGTTTACAAATCAATGGTCGTCTCTTTCCGATAAACACATTCCAGAATCTGCATACATTGGGTAACCACGAGTCCGTTCGGAACGGCGATAGACGATATTTATATACTCATATCGAGTTGTGTAATTCCAAAGATTGGCGGAGGAAAAGTCGAAAAACAAACAAGTCATTACGAAATGTCAAAATGTGAACAATAGTTAAAAGCTCGGTCCGCTCTTTTTAAGAAATACACAAATCGACTTACTTTCTCGCTTTTTTTAAAAACAGTCACTAAGGGGTCTACAAGAATGGTTTTAGCAATACTACAAACACATTTGTTTACAGTTACTTTTGTTGTCTTAAAAAAACATTTGCATTTCGGACATTTAATGAGGTTTTTATAATGCACCTCTTGCTTGTATAGCACAGGCCTTTTGCTACAATAGTGAGAGTATTAGTTTTTAAGTAGATTAATTAAGTAAGAAAAATTTATATTATTTTTAAATAATTACATTTACTTTGATAAAGTGTATACGATTGATTATGACGACAGGTGAATTAATTTTGCTTACTTCGCTTTAACTTTTTAAATGAAATAAGTGGACATAAGAATGATTCTCGGTGTCTCGTTTTATATATGTTCAAGCATGAGCCTTTGCAAGTGAAGAAAACACAATTAATGCACCTTTCGTTTTAATCAATCGAAAGCACTGTCTATAATTCAAGTTGTAGTTATCTTCAAAAATATATTTTATTCACTAGCTCAACTTCTGATAACTCACTATTGCGGTGTAATGCCAGTGCCATACAAACGCGACGTACACTTTTAACCCATTTTGTCGTTCTAATGAAAAACGGTTGGATGTATTTACATAATTTTATTTTTCACCAAAACAAATCCGGATATTTAACATTTAAGTCCGTCCTACATTTTGACAAACATTGTGAAATCTACATCATACGATAAAATATCGCCTTTCGCATTCATTTTCTTGATCTTTTATTGCTTGCACTTTTTATAAGTCTCTAGTACAGACATATCCTTTCTCGTACTTGATTATTGGGACAATGCTTCTCCGATGTATTTCCAGCCAGTCTTGGGGGAGAATGATAATTGTAATATAACAAACACACGCATACTCGTGCATCTATATGATGGTACTGCTGTTTCATGCTCGTTTTTTTTTACAGAATCACACCACCTTTAAGGTATCACTTAAGAATTACCTCCCTTACATGACGGTAGCAAGATTCTTACGCCAAAGAAATTATAGCTGTGTAAAGCGGTTGGGCAATTTATTTTATTAAAAGTGCATAAAATGTCATATATTTTTGTGCATATGGGAACGTTAGAACATTTTCATGATTTCTACAAAGTTTGGGTGACATTGGGTACTGTTTGATGATGCTATAACAGTTTAAAGATGCGTAGTGATACAGTGCAACACATAGGCAGAATTGTCAAAAATGAAGGGGTGCCATCAAACCATCGAAATTGTGAAAAAGAAACCTGGTCAACCCCATGTTTTTTTTCTGCATAATTGGACCAACAGAGGACTATCTATGGGAATAAGGCACTTTTAGAACCATTGGTTATGTATCCAGTTTTCCAGAAATGCATGGTTCTATATGTAGAACAGTACAAAATTAATTGTTGTGTGAGACGTTCAAGTGGTGATAACAGGCAGATTACATTAGCTAAGTCGAATGGTGCGTTTGACTATCAATCCAGGAGTTATGCGTTCGAATCCCTACCGAACACAGTCACTGTGATGATCGATGTACAGCTCTGCGTCTTACTACCATTCTTCTCTAACTGCTGATGGGGTGTGCTTGAGTACTGGTTAACTTTCCATGATTTCAGGAACTAGTAGTTAAGTTAACTGATCATCTGTAAGCACTCGGTGGCATAAACATTTACGCTAAATATTCAAATAATAAACAACACGTAATCCCCCTACAGCAACGTGTTATGTTGCTAGATGAATGTCTACTGTATCACATAAGGAGTATTTTGTATTTATTTTGTATTCAAACACCGGTACTGATAGCAATACCACGAGGAATACAAATACTTCACTTACAATACAAACATGGTCGCTGATATTAGAAAACTGTTTTTCTCAAATATAATTTACATCTAAATAGATATCACCATTGGATGTACTTCTTCTTATTCATAATATTTTATTAAGTTAAGTTCTCAACAAACAAAAACCAATCCCTCATTTACTATGCACAGTTACAACGGTGTTTGTTAAATCTATACAAACTATAGATACTTACTTATGCTGAAGAATTATGTTTGTCATTTTTTTTTAAAGTTCAATTTAAGTGATGCAGAAGACGTTACATTGCAAATAACTTGTCTAACCATTTATATGTAAAAATGTTACATCAAGTAAGTGGATGTATACGATTACGGTAGTTTAGCCGACATTATACAGACATATTTATGATGTATTATGTTACATTTTAGGTTAAAAGTGACATATGAAGACGTATATCTACATTCCATTGACGCTAACGAGTTTGTGGACTCTCCCGAGTACGATTGTGTCGTTGAGACGGGGAACCAGGAGACATTCCAGGTACAGCACTGTTGTACGTCTGATTTCCCACGTGACCAGTATATCGATGGGTCTATGTTGCCATCGTTTAATATACTTCAATCACATTTATAACTCTACAAACCTAGATATAACAAGAACACACACAAAACTGTAAATTGATGACTTACGACATATCACGTCAAGCGTTCTTCTTTCTCTTTTCTAATTTAAGATAAATCATTGGTTTGTTTTGGTTCTATTTATCACCAAGAACTGCTGTGCAGGCTCGAACACACCTGAATCAAAAACGTCTGATCGCTTTATGCCGATCTGTAATGTACCATCCGTTTGTTAAGTTGCGTCAGCGACACATAAACACTGTAATTAAGCTACTGCAAGGTTGTGTCACTTCTACTATCACTCAATTTCGAGCTTAACCAACCTTATACAGTAATTAGTATACATAAAACAATTGTGTTTTTTCTGCAAACTAGTTTGAATGTTACTGTTATGATTCCTTGATTATCACAATTTTCACATTTTTGAAAATGACTTCATATCATAATGATATAAATATATGTTATACCTGGGGTAATATTAGCTGCAGAATGGCGGGATTAATAACTCGGACCATTCGGGTGAGAAGCAGACTTGTGAGCAATAGTCAGAATAAAGCTCAATAGTATGTATGTATCGTTTAATGAACAAAGTCACGTTGCAGCCAGCACGGTGTGGGATCGAATTAACTACTATACAATATCATAAAATAGAAAAGACGCAGAAGAGAAGTAAATACTAGTATACAGCCGTACGTATCGGTCAAACTATCGCCGTTTGTATTGGTGCCACCAAACCTCTCAAAATATGACTCAATAACTGATTAAAGATGCAAGCACGTGTCAAATTACTTGGAGTTGTTCCAAACGTATGAAACAAATAGGCCAACCTATTCAGATGTCCACTCCTCGTGAATATAGCTAGAATAACATTTTGACAATATTCCAAACGTATATCAATACGGCCCCTGGGGATTTATACAGAGATAAGAACAGGGCAAACTTTACCATCATCCCGGCTTATTGTTTAAACTTGACGATTTGATGTGTTCCATGCAGAGGCATATTATTGTATTTATCAAACATTACAAATGGTGTCTCATGGGCCTCATTATTCTATAAGGATGTATACGTGAAAGAAGTGGCATTTTTATCCAAAAGTATAGACTGGTTTTCTTTTTTTCTTCGTACAACAAAATGCTGTATATTGATTCAGTGTAACAATATTCCACACGGCATTAGACTGTACATGTAGCTAATGAACCAGACTTTACAATTATGTGAGATTGATAACTTCTTTGCTTTTGTTTTTTTCGCACATATTAAGGTTATCTGCCTTTACGGAATTATGTACAAAATAAGTTTTAAATTAATAAAAACTACATACATCTAATGTCAACACTTCCATAAATTGACTTCTTTGCTGAAACCGCTTGACAGATTTGTTTCACAATATTTAATTTTAAGCATTCGTATATGAAGCTCGCTGTAGTTTGCGCCAGCCATGACCTTGGGTCGCATCAAGGTTTTATCATGTTTTTCAAAATGTGCGAGGGTCATTCAAAAGTCTTGCGTAAGGCGGCGCTGTCAAATACGATATTAAGTTTATAATCGAATCTTAACAACATGCTAATAAACATTAAATAAGCAATAAGTCATATCTACGGTGTGTCAATGAGGTCATTGTGGCGGTCATTTTAATCGCACTCGCGTTAGCAATGGCGGAGCCGATATCAAATCCAGAACAGCGCACGTAGATGTACATTCAACAGAGAATTTAATAGGTAAATCAGCGTAAACATACGGTTTTGCGGCATCCGATGTCTACATTTCGCTTAATTGAATGTTTTTTGTCTGTAGAAAATACTCATAGATGTGGTCGACCAACGACGACTGTAGACAAGTATTATGTAAAAGGGATGGAGGGCCATGTGGCCGATAACAGGCGTATGACCCACGGAGAGATAACATATGAAGTTCCGTTCATTACCTTTTAACAAAACATGCTTAAGAGTGGGGAAGATCAGCAAGCATGTTTGCTTGTTATTTCAAAAAGCAATACAATATGTTTTAAACAAACCACAGGATTACAATCACAATTATTGGAACGTTCATGCGTCTATGGCATCAGTTCAAGTATTTTGCCATCTCTCTGTCCGTCAGAATCATTAATACATTCCAGGACAATATCCAGGCTTTGTGAATGTAGGCTTCAGCATATATAACGACAAAACGGCATCATATAATAAAGGTCCAACATCACCAACAAGAGGCCTAATGGGCGTAAGTCGCTCATCTTATTTTCACGTATTACTTTTTTTTAAATATTGAATGGACAATGGAACAAATCACCGTATCAATGTGAAAAAATGAACAAAATTAGAACCAGCTGTTTTCACGTAGTAAAGCGGTTCACTGACATAGGCACATTTATGAGCAGCAGCGTTGTCAGTCAATATGATTGGACACCTGTGTAAGAGTTCAGGACGTGTTTTTTTCTGATAGCATACCGCATGAGTCGTTGCAGATACTAACCGTTTCACCATATTTAGCTCTGTGCATTAGTAGATACGCCGGTCGAACAGTAAGCGAATATCATCATCTTCTTCAAATAACTTTATTTACTGATGAACTTAGCGGGTCTATGAGAAGCAGGTGTGTGTCTTTATGCAGATTCACGTTTCAATCCTGGTTTGTTAGATTTAAGCCATGTTTTGTCAATAGCCACAATACGAGAAATGAAGAATTCACCTTCCTTTTCATGTTTTATATGTGCAATCGTAGCCAATCGTCAATTTGTTCACTTTTTAAACAATGGGCACCCTACTCATGCTGATATATTTTCGTATGGCATACGCCTGTCATCTGCCATACACACCTTCTACCTTTCTACATGTACATAGTACTCATCTACAGCCGTCGTCTGTTGACCATTTCTCGGATTTTTTTTCATAGAAAATATTATACTTATAAAATGATTAAACACAGCGAATTTCTTATAACCTCTTAAAGTTTAGTGTAAGCGCGCTGTTCTGTGCTTGAGAAAGGGTCTGCCAATGCTAACGAGGGTGCGTTTAAAATGACACATTGACCAAAAAAATGTTTATTATCATATTCTTAAGATTCTACAAACAAAATGGTATAACGAATGGACCACTTTATATAACAAAAGTACCGTACCCTATAATACATGCGCACTATCATGTAATGAATGTAGTACATGTCATAGAATAAGAGAGCAACATCACGTTATACATGTACAGCTTCAAAAGCATACAACAGCATCAAACAGAAGACATTTATTCTTCAACAAAAGTACCGACTCACTAAGTAAAAATCATAACATCATATAACAAACGGACCCCTCTATATAATACATCCATAACATCATATAACAAACGGACTCCTCTATGTAATACATCCATAACATCATATAACAAACGGACCCCTCTATGTAATACATCCATAACATCATATAACAAACGGACCCCTTTATGTAATACATCCATAACATCATATAACAAACGGACCCCTCTATATAATACATCCATAACATCATATAACAAACGGAACACATTATGTAATACATCCATAACATCATATAACAAACGGACCCCTCTATGTAATACATCCATAACATCATATAACAAACGGAACCCATTATGTAATACATCCATAACATCATATAACAAACGGAACCCATTATGTAATACATCCATAACATCATATAACAAACGGACCCCTCTATATAATACATCCATAACATCATATAACAAACGGACCCCTCTATGTAATACATCCATAACATCATATAACAAACGGAACCCATTATGTAATACATCCATAACATCATTGACAAACGGAACACATTATGTACTACATCCATAACATCATATAACAAACAGACCCCTTATGTAATACATCCATAACATCATTGACAAATGAACGCCTTTATGTAACACATCCATAACATCATTGACAAACGGACCCCTCTACGTAATACATCCATAACATCATTGACAAACGGACCCCTTTATGTAATACATCCATAACATCATATAACAAACGGACCCCTCTATGTAATACATCCATAACATCATATAACAAACGGAACCCATTATGCAATACATCCATAACATCATATAACAAACGGACCCCTCTATATAATACATCCATAACATCATATAACAAACGGACCCCTCTATGTAAAACATCCATAACATCATATAACAAACGGAACCCATTATGTAATACATCCATAACAGCATATAACAAACGGAACCCATTATGTAATACATCCATAACATCATTGACAAACGGACCCCTTTATGTAATACATCCATAACACCATTGACAAACGGACCCCTTTATGTAATACATCCATAACATCATATAACAAACGGACCCCTTTATATAATACATCCATAACATCATATAACAAACGGAACCCATTATGTAATACATCCATAACATCATTGACAAACGGACCCCTTTATTCAACACATCCATAACATCATTGACAAACGGACCCCTTTATGTAATACATCCATAACATCATATAACAAACGGACCCTTTTATGTAATACATCCATAACATCATATAACAAACGGACCTCTTTATGTAATACATCCATAACATCATTGACAAACGGACCCCTTTATGTAATACATCCATAACATCATTGACAAACGGACCCCTTTATGTAATACATCCATAACATCATATAACAAACGGACCCCTTTATGTAATACATCCATAACATCATATAACAAACGGACCCCTTTATGTAATACATCCATAACATCATTGACAAACGGACCCCTTTATGTAACACATCCATAACATCATTGACAAACGGACCCCTTTATGTAACACATCCATAACATCATTGACAAACGGACCCCTTTATGTAATACATCCATAACATCATATAACAAACGGACCCCTTTATGTAATACATCCATAACATCATTGACAAACGGACCCCTTTATGTAACACATCCATAACATCATTGACAAACGGACCCCTTTATGTAACACATCCATAACATCATTGACAAACGGACCCCTTTATGTAATACATCCATAACATCATATAACAAATGGACCCCTTTATGTAATACATCCATAACATCATATAACAAACGGACCCCTTTATGTAATACATCCATAACATCATTGACAAACGGACACCTTTATGTAATACATCCATAACATCATTGACAAACGGACTCCTTTGTGTAATACATCCATAACATCATTGACAAACGGACCCCTTTATGTAATACATCCATAACATCATTTACAAACGGACCCCTTTATGTAATACATCCATAACATCATATAACAAACGGACCCCTTTATGTAATACATCCATAACATCATTGACAAACGGACACCTTTATGTAATACATCTATAACATCATTGACAAACGGACTCCTTTGTGTAATACATCCATAACATCATTGACAAACGGACCCCTTTATGTAATACATCCATAACATCATTTACAAACGGACCCCTTTATGTAATACATCCATAACATCATATAACAAACGGACCCCTTTATGTAATACATCCATAACATCATTGACAAACGGACCCCTTTATGTAATACATCCATAACATCATTGACAAACGGACCCCTTTATGTAATACATCCATAACATCATTGACAAATGAACCCCTTTATGTAATACATCCATAACATCATATAACAAACGGACCCCTTTATGTAATACATCCATAACATCTTTGACAAACGGACCCCTCTATGTAATACATCCATAACATCATATAACAAACGGACCCCTTTATGTAATACATCCATAACATCATATAACAAACGGAACCCATTATGTAATACATCCATAACATCATTGACAAATGGACCCCTTTATGTAATACATTCATAACATCATATAACAAACGGACCCCTTTATGTAATACATCCATAACATCATATAACAAACGGAACCCATTATGTAATACATCCATAACATCATTGACAAATGGACCCCTTTATGTAATACATCCATAACATCATATAACAAACGGACCCCTTTATGTAATACAACCATAACATCATATAACAAACGGACCCCTTTATGTAATACATCCAAAACATCATATAACAAACGGAACCCATTATGTAATACATCCATAACATCATTGACAAACGGACCCCTTTATGTAATACATCCATAACATCATTGACAAACGGACCCCTTTATGTAATACATCCATAACATCATATAACAAACGGACCCCTTTATGTAATACATCCAAAACATCATATAACAAACGGAACCCATTATGTAATACATCCATAACATCATTGACAAACGGACCCCTTTATGTAATACATCCATAACATCATTGACAAACGGATCCCTCTATGTAATACATCCATAACATCATATAACAAACGGACCCCTCTATATAATACATCCATAACATCATATAACAAACGGACCCCTTTATGTAATACATCCATTATATCATATAACAAACGGACCCCTCTATGTAATACATCCATAACATCATATAACAAACGGACCCCTTTATGTAATACATCCATTATATCATATAACAAACGGACCCCTCTATATAATACATACATAACATCATATAACAAACGGACCCCTCTATGTAATACATCCATAACATCATATAACAAACAGACCCCTCTATGTAATACATCCATAACATCATATAACAAACGGACCCCTCTATGTAATACATCCATAACATCATATAACAAACGGACCCCTATATGTAATACATCCATAACATCATATAACAAACGGAACCCATTATGTAATACATCCATAACATCATTGACAAACGGACCCTTTTATGTAATACATCCACAACATCATTGACAAACGGACCCCTTTATGTAATACATCCATAACATCATATAACAAACAGACCCCTATATGTAATACATCCATAACATCATATGACACACGGACCCCTCTATGTAATACATACATAACATTATATGACAAACGAACCCCTTTATGTAATACATCCATAACATCATAAAACAAACGGACCCCTCTATGTAATACATCCATAACATCATATGACAAACGGACCTCTCTATGTAATACATCCATAAAATCATATAACAAACGGACCCCTATATGTAATACATCTATAACATCATATAACAAACGGAACCCATTATGTAATACATCCATAACATCATTGACAAACGGACCCTTTTATGTAATACATCCATAACATCATTGACAAACGGACCTCTTTATGTAATACATCCATAACATCATATAACAAACAGACCCCTCTATGTAATACATCCATAACATCATATGACACACGGACCCCTCTATGTAATACATCCATAACATCAGATGACAAACGAACCCCTTTATGTAATACATCCATAACATTATAAAACAAACGGACCCCTCTATGTAATACATCCATAACATCATATGACAAACGGACCCCTCCATGTAATACATCCATAACATCATATAACAAACGGATCCCTCTATGTGATACATCCATAACATCATATGACAAACGGACCGCTCTATGTAATACATCCATAACATCATATAACAAACGGACCCCTCTATGTAATACATCCGTAACAATATATAACAAACGGTCCCCTCTATGTAATACATCCATAACATCATATAACAAACGGACCCCTCTATGTAACACATCCATAACATCATATAACAAATGGACCCCTCTATGTAATACATCCATAACATCATATAACAAACGGACCACTCTATATAATACATCCATTATATATTTAACAAACGGATCAATTATGTACTACATCCATAACATCATATAGCAAACGGAACCCATTATGTAATACATCCATAACATCATTGACAAACGGACCCCTTTATATAATACTTCCATAACTTCATTGACAAACGGACCCTTTAATGTAATACATCCATAACATCATATAACAAACGGACCCCTTTATATAATACATCCATAACATCATATAACAAACGGACCCCTCTATGTAATACATCCATAACATCATATAACAAACGGAACCCATTATGTAATACATCCATAACATCATATAACAAACGGACCCCTCTATGTAATACATCCATAACATCATATAACAAACGGACCCCTTTATATAATACATCCATAACATCATATAACAAACGGACCCCTCTATATAATACATCCATAACATCATATAACAAACGGACCCCTCTATGTAATACATCCATAACATCATATAACAAACGGACCCCTCTATGTAATACATCCATAACATCATATAACAAACGGACCCCTCTATGTAATACATCCATAACATCATATAGCAAATGTTTTGAGTATCGTAGACATTTAAATATATACTGACTGATCATATTCGATGCTACGTTTACTTACATAATTATACGACACGTCTCGATTAGATCTTAGATAGTTAGAAACAATAAATACTGAATGAAATGAATTCATAAATATAAACTTGGAAAACACCTATCCACTATATCGGAATGAGCCGATAAAAGAAGATAAAATCAATGAAGTCTCTTTATTTCCTTCTCTTCAACCAATATTTTTTTTATTTGAAATATTCTGAATAAACTATTACTTCATTTATCATTTAAAATACTACGGGACAATATGATAAAGTCTATATAAAATGTAAAATAACTGTTATAGAAGCAGACAACATCCACAACATCATATAACAAACTGACGGACCCCATTATGGACTAAATCCATAACATCATATAACAAACTGACACCAATATGTAATAAATCAATAACATCATATAACAAACGGACCCCATTAACGGAAGATAATTGGTAAGTGAGACCTTTACGATGTAAGTGAGCATTTTATATTGATGTATAATTGACTGAGAGAAACTGGACAATACTAACACCGAGAACAATTAAATATAGACTTTGTATTAAACATTGCGTGTAGGCATTATACCAAACACAAATATATAATGTGTTTAAGAAAAGAGCTCACTGTTGGTGTGTAATAGCATCTAATTGACTTCATAAATAACACACCAACTGTGTGAATACTGGCTAGACATAGAAGTCCGCGCTATTCCACTAAATATGTAATAGAATATTCATAAATTCTAATTCGATATGTTACAAACCTCCTACTGAATATAAAACCCTGTATGTCTACTAATTATAGTCATATTTGACATGTCGTGCATTAGCCGATGTACGATCTAGAGATAAGAGTGACTTGTGCCAACTATTTCAAATTCCCATACATCAGTCTTGTTTGCCATATGGTCTAACGCAATCATTGCGTTGTCACTGGAAGTGCATTCTTAGAATGGCAACTGATGTCACTATTAGCATGGTGCGTTTAAGACAATGACAATATGTTTATTCAGTAATTTAGGCCTCCGGCCCATAATACAACATGTACACTTTATAAAGTCTGGTGAATGTAACAAGAGTATAGAATATACAATAATGTTATGACAGTATATAAATATAGAAAACTGTTGTATTAATCCCTATAATAACGACATATGTCAGTTTAACATTAGGTCAAGATATTTTCTATGTTATTTGTCTATATTTACACGACAGTAATGCACGTATTAGAGCACTCACAATGCCACTATATTTACACGACAGTAATACACATATTAGAGCACTCACAATGCCACTATATTTACACGACAGTAATGCACGTATTAGAGCACTCACAATGCCACTATATTTACACGACAGTAATACACGTATTAGAGCACTCACAATGCCACTATATTTACACGACAGTAATACACGTATTAGAGCACTCACAATGCACCTATATCTATACGACAGTAATACACGTATTAGAGCACTCACAATGCACCTATATCTATACGACAGTAATACACGTATTAGAGCACTCACAATGCACCTATCTCTATACGACAGTAATACACGTATTAGAGCACTCACAATGCACCTATATCTATACGACAGTAATACACGTATTAGAGCACTCACAATGCACCTATATCTATACGACAGTAATACACGTATTAGAGCACTCACAATGCAACTATATCTATACGACAGTAATACACGTATTAGAGCACTCACAATGCCACTATATTTACACGACAGTAATACACGTATTAGAGCACTCACAATGCACCTATATCTACACGACAGTAATACACGTATTAGAGCACTCACAATGCACCTACATGTATATCTATACGACAGTAATACACGTATTAGAGCACTCACAATGCACCTATATCTATACGACAGTAATGCACGTATTAGAGCACTCACAATGCCACTATATTTACACGACAGTAATGCACGTATTAGAGCACTCACAATGCCACTATATTTACACGACAGTAATACACGTATTAGAGCATTCACAATGCCACTATATTTACACGACAGTAATGCACGTATTAGAGCACTCACAATGCCACTATATTTACACGACAGTAATACACGTATTAGAGCACTCACAATGCACCTATATCTATACGACAGTAATACACGTATTAGAGCACTCACAATGCACCTATATCTATACGACAGTAATACACGTATTAGAGCACTCACAATGCACCTATATCTATACGACAGTAATACACGTATTACAGCACTCACAATGCACCTATATCTATACGACAGTAATACACGTATTAGAGCACTCACAATGCACCTATATCTATACGACAGTAATACACGTATTAGAGCACTCACAATGCAACTATATCTATACGACAGTAATACACGTATTAGAGCACTCACAATGCCACTATATTTACACGACAGTAATACACGTATTAGAGCACTCACAATGCCACTATATTTACACGACAGTAATACACGTATTAGAGCACTCACAATGCACCTATATCTATACGACAGTAATACACGTATTAGAACACTCACAATTCACCTACATGTATATCTATACGACAGTAATACACGTATTAGAGCACTCACAATGCACCTATATCTATACGACAGTAATACACGTATTAGAGCACTCACAATGCAACTATATCTATACGACAGTAATACACGTATTAAGGCACTCACAATGCAACTATATCTATACGACAGTAATACACGTATTAGAGCACTCACAATGCACCTATATCTATACGACAGTAATACACGTATTAGAGCACTCACAATGCAACTATATCTATACGACAGTAATACACGTATTAAGGCACGCACAATGCAACTATATCTATACGACAGTAATACAAGTATTAGAGCACTCACAATGCACCTATATCTATACCACAGTAATACACGTATTAAGGCACTCACAATGCAACTATATCTATACGAGAGTAATACACGTATTAGAGCACTAACAATGCACCTATATCTATACGACAGTAATACACGTATTAGAGCACTCACAATGCACCTATATCTATACCACAGTAATACACGTATTAAGGCACTCACAATGCAACTATATCTATACGACAGTAATACACGTATTAGAGCACTCACAATGCACCTATATCTATACGACAGTAATACACATATTAAGGCACTTACAATGCAACTATATCTATACGACAGTAATACACGTATTAGAGCACTCACAATGCACCTATATCTATACGACAGTAATACACGTATTAAGGCACTCACAATGCAACTATATCTATACGACAGTAATACACGTATTAGAGCACTCACAATGCACCTATATCTATACGACAGTAATACACGTATTAAGGCACTCACAATGCAACTATATCTACAAGACAGTTACCCAGTTTTTAAGAGCACTCACAATGCAACTATATCTACAAGACAGAAATACAAGTGTAAGTGCACTAGCAATCCAACTGTGCCTTATTCCCATAGATAGTCATCTGTTGGTCCAAATATGCAGAAAAAAACATGGTGTTGACCAGGTTGCATTTCACAATTTCGATGGTTTGATGGCACCCCTTCATTTTTGACAATTCTGCCCATTTGTTGCAGTGTATCACTACGCATCTTTAAACTGTTATAGCATCATCAAACAGTTCCCAGGGTCACCCAAACTTGCAGAAATCATAAAAATGTTCCAATGTTCCCATATGCACAAAGAAATATGACATTTTATGCATTTTTAACAAAAAAAAATACCCAACCGCTTTACACAGCTCTAATTTGTTGGGCGTAATAATCTTGATACCGTCATGTAAGGGAGGTAATTGTTCAGTGAGACCACGACGGTAATACATGTGTATAAGGGCACTCACAATGCAACTTTATGAACACGACAGTAATACACGTGTTAAAGCACTCATAATGCAATTGTATTTAAACGACAGTAATGCATGGGTTAGACCACTCACAATGCACCAATATTCAAACGACAGTAATGCACGGGTTAGATCACTCACAATGCACCAATATTTAAACGACAGTAATGCACGGGTTAGACCACTCACAATGCACCAATATTTAAACGACAGTAATGCACGGGTTAGATCACTCACAATGCACCAATATTTAAACGACAGTAATGCACGCGTTAGACCACTCACAATGCACCAATAATTAAACGACAGTAATGCACGGGTTAGAGCACTCACAATGCACCAATATTTAAACGACAGTAATGCACGGTTAAACCACTCACAATGCACCAATATTTAAACGACAGTAATGCACGGGTTAGACCATTCACAATTCACCAATATTTAAACAACAGTAATGCACGGGTTACACCACTCACAATGCACCAATATTTAAACGACAGTAATACACGGGTTACACCACTCACAATGCACCAATATTTAAACGACAGTAATACACGGGTTAGACCACTCACAACGCACCAATATTTAAACGACAGTAATGCACGGATTACACCACTCACAATGCACCAATATTTAAACGACAGTAATGCACGGGTTAAACCACTCACAATGCACCAATATTTAAACGACAGTAATGCACGCGTTAGACCACTCACAATGCATCAATATTTAAACGACAGTAATGCATGGGTTAGACCACTCACAATGCACCAATATTTAAACGACAGTAATGCACGGGTAAGACCACTCACAATGCACCAATATTTAAACGACAGTAATGCACTGGTTAGACCACTCACAATGTACCAATATTTAAACGACAGTAATGCACGGGTTAGATCACTCACAATGCACCAATATTTAAACGACTGTAATGCACGCGTTAGACCACTCACAATGCACCAATATTTAAACGACAGTAATGCACGCGTTAGACCACTCACAATGCACAAATATTTAAACGACAGTAATGCACGGGTTAGACCACTCACAATGCACCAATATTTAAACGACAGTAATGCACGGGTTACACCACTCACAATGCACCAATATTTAAACGATAGTAATGCACGGGTTACACCACTCACAATGCACCAATATTTTAACGACAATTATGCACGGGTAAGACCACTCACAATGCACCAATATTTAAACGACAGTAATGCATGGGTTAGACCACTCACAATGCACCAATATTTAAACGACAGTAATGCACGGGTTAGACCACTCAAAATGCAACTGTATTTAAACGACAGTAATGCATGGGTTAGACCACTCACAATGCACCAATATTTAAACGACAGTAATGCACGCGTTAGACCACTCACAATGCACCAATATTTAAACGACAGTAATGCACGGGTTAGACCACTCACAATGCACCAATATTTAAACGACAGTAATGCACAGGTTATATCACTCACAATGCACCAATATTTAAACGACAGTAATGCACGAGTAAGACCACTCAAAATGCAACTGTATTTAAACGACAGTAATGCATGGGTTAGACCACTCACAATGCACCAATATTTAAACGACAGTAATGCACGGGTTACACCACTCACAATGCACCAATATTTAAACGACAGTAATGCACTGGTTAGACCACTCACAATGCACCAATATTTAAACGACAGTAATGCACGGGTTAGACCACTCACAATGCACCAATATTTAAACGACAGTAATGCACGAGTAAGACCACTCACAACGCACCAATATTTAAACGACAGTAATGCACGGGTTAGACCACTCACAATGCACCAATATTTAAACGACAGTAATGCACGGGTTAGACCACTCACAATTCACCAATATTTAAACGACAGTAATACACGTATTAGAGCACTCGCAATGCACCTATATTTACACGACAGTAATACACGTATTAGAGCACTCAAAATGCACATACATTTACACTACAGTAAGACATTGTATAGTAGCACGAGCAATGCACCAATATTTACGCGCCAGTAATGCAGAATGAATGAATGAATTGTGTTTTACGGCACGTCGACACATAAATAGGTCATTTTGTGCACGTAAGAGTAATGCAGTGTATAAGAACACTCCCAATGCACTGCTATTTACACGACAGTAATACACGTGTATATGAGCACTCACAATGCATCTATATTGATACGACTGTAATACACGTGTATATGAGCACTCACAATGCATCTATATTTACACGACAGTAATACACGTGTATATGAGCACTCACAATGCATCTATATTTATACGATAGTAATACACGTGCTAAAGCACTCACAATGCACCAATATTTACACGACAGTTATGAACGTGTTTGAGAACACACAATGTACCCATGTTTAGACGTTAGTAATACACGTATTAGTGCACTCAAAATGCAACTATATTTACATGACAGCAATACACGTGTTAGAACACTCGCAATGCACCTATATTTACACGACAGTAATACAAGTGTTAGAGCAGTCACATTGTACCTATATTTATACGATAGTAATACACGTGCTAAAGCACTCACAATGCACCAATATTTACACGACTGTAATACACGTGTTTGAGAACACACAATGTACCCATGTTTAGACGTTAGTAATACACGTATTAGAGCAGTCACAATGTACCTATATTTATACGATAGTAATACACGTGTTAAAGCACTCACAATGCACCAATATTTACACGACAGTAATACACGTGTTTGAGAATACACAATGTACCCATGTTTAGACGTTAGTAATACACGTATTAGTGCACTCAAAATGCAACTATATTTACATGACAGCAATACACGTGTTAGAGCACTCGCAATGCACCTATATTAACACAACATTTATACACGTGTTAGAGCAGTCACAATGGACATATATTAACACGACAGTTAGAGCACCTATATTCATACGTTAATAATAAACGTGTATGCGAGCACTCACAATGCACCTATAATTACAGGAAAGTAGTAATACACGTGATAGAGCACTCACAATGTACCTATATTTACACGACAGTAATACACGTGTTAGAGCACTCACAATGTACCTATATTTACACGACAGTAATACACGTGTTAGAGCACTCACAATGCACCTATATTTCACGACAGTAATACAGTGTATAAGAGCTCTCGCAATGTACTTAAATTTTTACGACAGTAATACATTGTATAAGACCGCACACAATGCACCTACATTTACACGACATTTTTAATATAGTTTATAAGGGCACTCGGAATGCAACTATTTTTACACGACAGTAATATACGTGTTGGAGTACTTACAATGCACCTATATTCACACGACATTAATATACGTGTTAGAGCACTCGCAATGTTCCTATATTTACACGAAAGTAATACACGTGTTAGAGCACTCACAATGTACCTATATTTACACGACAGTAATACACGTGTTAGAGCACTCACAATGCACCTATATTTCACGACAGTAATACAGTGTATAAGAGCTCTCGCAATGTACTTAAATTTTTACGACAGTAATACATTGTATAAGACCGCACACAATGCACCTACATTTACACGACATTTTTAATATAGTTTATAAGGGCACTCGGAATGCAACTATTTTTACACGACAGTAATATACGTGTTGGAGTACTTACAATGCACCTATATTCACACGACATTAATATACGTGTTAGAGCACTCGCAATGTTCCTATATTTACACGAAAGTAATACACGTGTTAGAGCACTCACAATGCACCTATATTTACACGAAAGTAATACACGTGTTAGAGCACTCACAATGCACCTATATTTCACGACAGCAATACAGTGTATAAGAGCTCTCGCAATGTACTTAAATTTTTACGACAGTAATACATTGTATAAGACCGCACACAATGCACCTACATTTACACGACATTTTTAATATAGTTTATAAGGGCACTCGGAATGCAACTATTTTTACACGACAGAAATATACGTGTTGGAGTACTTACAATGCACCTATATTCACACGACATTAATACACGTGTTAGAGCACTCGCAATGTTCCTATATTTACACGACATAAATACACGTGTTAGAGCACTCGCAATGTTCCTATATTTACACGACATAAATACACGTGTAAGAGCACTCACAATGCATCCATACTGACACGACAGTAATACACGTGTATATGAGCACTCACAATGCATCTATATTTACACGACAGTAATACACGTGTATATGAGCACTCACAATGCATCTATATTTATACGATAGTAATACACGTGCTAAAGCACTCACAATGCACCAATATTTACACGACAGTTATGAACGTGTTTGAGAACACACAATGTACCCATGTTTAGACGTTAGTAATACACGTATTAGTCCACTCAAAATGCAACTATATTTACATGACAGCAATACACGCGTTAGAACACTTGCAATGCACCTATATTTACACGACAGTAATATAAGTGTTAGAGCAGTCACATTGTACCTATATTTATACGATAGTAATACACGTGTTAAAGCACTCACAATGCACCAATATTTACACGACTGTAATACACGTGTTTGAGAACACACAATGTACCCATGTTTAGACGTTAGTAATACACGTATTAGAGCAGTCACAATGTACCTATATTTATACGATAGTAATACACGTGTTAAAGCACTCACAATGCACCAATATTTACACGACAGTAATACACGTGTTTGAGAACACACAATGTACCCATGTTTAGACGTTAGTAATACACGTATTAGTGCACTCAAAATGCAACTATATTTACATGACAGCAATACACGTGTTAGAGCACTCGCAATGCACCTATATTAACACGACAGTTATACACGTGTTAGAGCAGTCACAATGGATATATATTTACACGACAGTTAGAGCACTCACAATACACCTATATTCACACGTCAGTAATAAACGTGTATGCGAGCACTCACAGTGCACCTATAATTACAGGAAAGTAGTAATACATGTGATAGAGCACTCACAATGAACCAATATTAACACGATAGTAATACACGTGTTAGAGCTCTCACAATGTACCTATATTCACACGTCAATTATAAACGTATATGCGAGCACTCACAATGCACCTATAATTACAGGAATGTAGTAATACATGTGATAGAGCACTCACAATGAACCAATATTAACACGACATTAATACACGTGTTAGAGCTCTCACAATGTACCTATATTCACACGTCAATTATAAACGTATATGCGAGCACTCACAATGCACCTATAATTACAGGAAAGTAGTAATACATGTGATAGAGCACTCACAATGAACCAATATTAACACGACATTAATACATGTGATAGAGCACTCACAATGAACCAATATTAACACGATAGTAATACACGTGTTAGAGCTCTCACAATGTACCTATATTCACACGTCAATTATAAACGTATATGCAAGCACTCACAATGCACCTATAATTACAGGAAAGTAGTAATACACGTGATAGAGCACTCACAATGTACCTATATTTACACGACAGTAATACACGTGATAGAGCACTCACAATGTACCTATATTTACACGACAGTAATACACGTGATAGAGCACTCACAATGTACCTATATTTACACGACAGTAATACACGTGATAGAGCACTCACAATGTACCTATATTTACACGACAGTAATACACGTGATAGAGCACTCACAATGTACCTATATTTACACGACAGTAATACACGTGATAGAGCACTCACAATGTACCTATATTTACACGACAGTAATACACGTGATAGAGCACTCACAATGTACCTATATTTACACGACAGTAATACACGTGATAGAGCACTCACAATGTACCTATATTTACACGACAGTAATACACGTGATAGAGCACTCACAATGTACCTATATTTACACGACAGTAATACACGTGATAGAGCACTCACAATGTACCTATATTTACACGACAGTAATACACGTGATAGAGCACTCACAATGTACCTATATTTACACGACAGTAATACACGTGTTAGAGCACTCACAATGTACCTATATTTACACGACAGTAATACACGTGATAGAGCACTCACAATGTATCTATATTTACACGACAGTAATACACGTGTTAGAGCACACACAATGTACCTATATTTACACGACAGAAATACACGTGTTAGAGCACTCACAATGTACCTATATTTACACGACAGTAATACACGTGTTAGAGCACTCACAATGCACCTATATTTCACGACAGTAATACAGTGTATAAGAGCTCTCGCAATGTACTTATATTTTCACGACAGTAATACATTGTATAAGACCGCACACAATGCACCTACATTTACACGACATTTTTAATATAGTTTATAAGGGCACTCGGAATGCAACTATTTTTACACGACAGTAATATACGTGTTGGAGTACTTACAATGCACCTATATTCACACGACATTAATACACGTGTTAGAGCACTCGCAATGTTCCTATATTTACACGACATAAATACACGTGTTAGAGCACTCACAATGCACTTATATTTACATGACAGTGATACATGTGTTTAAGCACTCACAATACACATATCTTTAAACGATAGTAATACACGTGTAAGAGCACTCACATTGCAACTATATTTACACAACATTAATACACGTGTTAGAGCACTAGCAATGCACCTATATTTACATGACAGTGATACACGTGTACATTTCCACTCACAATGCACCTATATTTACACGAAAGCAATACACGTGTAAGAGCACTCACAATGCACCTATATTTACACGACAGTAATACACGTGTATACGACCACTCGCAATGCACCTATATTTACAGGACAGTTATACACGTGCTAGAACACTCACAATGTACCTATATTAACACGACAGTAATACACGTGTATATGACCACTCGCAATGCACCTATCTTTACACGCTAGTAATACACGTGTTAGTGCACTCACAAAACACCTATATTTACAGGACAATGATACACGTGTATGCGACCACTCGCAATGCACCTATATGTACAGGACAGTAATACACGTGTACATTAGCACTCGCAATGCACCTATATATACAGGACAGTAATACACGTGTACATTAGCACTCACAATGCACCTATATTTACAGGACAGTAATACATGTGAATGCTACCACTCGCAATGCACCAATATTTATAGGACAGTTATACACGTGTATATTAGCACTCAAAATGCACCAATATTTACAGGACAGTAATACAAGTGTATACGACCACTCGCAATGCACTTATATTTACAGGACAGTAATACACGTGTACATTAGCACTCACAATGCACCAATATTTACAGGACAGTAATACACGTGTATGCGACCACCCACAATGCACTTATATTTACAGGACAGTAATACACGTGTATATTAGCGCTCGCAATGCACCTATATTTACAGGACAGTAATACACGTGTATATTAGCACTCACAATGCACCAATATTTACAGGACAGTAATACACGTGTAAATTAGCACACGCAATGCACCTATATTTACAGGACAGTAATACACGTGTATGCGACCACTCGCAATGCACCTATATTTACAGGACAGTAATACACGTGTATATTAGCACTCACAATGCACCAATATTTACAGGACAGTAATACACGTGTATACGACCACTCGCAATGCACTTATATTTACAGGACAGTAATACAAGTGTATATTAGCACTCACAATGCACCTATATTTACAGGACAGTAATACACGTGTATATTAGCACTCACAATGCACCAATATTTACAGGACAGTAATACACGTGTAAATTAGCACACGCAATGCACCTATATTTACAGGACAGTAATACACGTGTATGCGACCACTCGCAATGCACCTATATTTACAGGACAGTAATACACGTGTATATTAGCACTCACAATGCACCAATATTTACAGGACAGTAATACACGTGTATATTAGCACTCGCAATGCACCTATATTTACAGGACAGTAATACAAGTGTATATTAGCACTCACAATGCACCTATATTTACAGGACAGTAATACACGTGTATATTAGCACTCACAATGCACCAATATTTACAGGACAGTAATACACGTGTATGCGACCACTCGCAATGCACCTTTATTTACAGGACAGTAATACACGTGTATATTAGCACTCACAATGCACCAATATTTACAGGACAGTTTTACACGTGTATGTGACCACTCGCAATGTACCTATATTTACAGGACAGTAATACACGTGTATATTAGCACTCGCATTGCACCTATATTTACAGGACAGTAATACACGTGTATATTAGCACTCGCAATGCACCTATATTTACAGGACAGTAATACACGTGTATATTAGCACTCACAATGCACCTATATTTACAGGACAGTAATAGACGTGTATGCGACCACTCGCAATGCACCTATATTTACAGGACAGTAATACACGTGTATATTAGCACTCACAATGTACCAATATTTACAGGACAGTAATACACGTGTATACGAGCACTCGCAATGCACCTATATTTACAGGACAGTAATACACGTGTATATTAGCACTCACAATGTACCAATATTTACAGGACAGTAATACACGTGTATACGAGCACTCGCAATGCACCTATATTTACAGGACAGTAATACACGTGTATATAAGCACTTGCAATGCACCTATATTTACAGGACAGTAATACAAGTGTATATATGCACTCGCAATGCACCAATATTTACAGGACAGTAATACACGTGTATATTAGCACTCACAATGCACCTATATTTACAGGACAGTAATACACGTGTATATTAGCACTCGCAATGCACCAATATTTACAGGACAGTAATACACGTGTATATTAGCATTCCTAATGCACCTATATTTACAGGACAGTAATACACGTGTATGCGAACACTCGCAATGCACCTATATTTACAGGACAGTAATACACGTGTATGCGACCACTTGCAATGCACCTATATTTACAGGACAGTAATACACGTTTATGCGACCACTTGCAATGCACCTATAATTACAGGACAGTAATACACGTGTATATTAGCACTCACAATGCACCTATATTTACACGACAGTAACACAGTTTTTAAGAGCATTCACAATGCCCTTATATTCACACGACACAAATAAACTGATAAGAGCACTCCGTTATTGCAGTGTTTAACGTGCCATTAGAATAATACCTTGTGCGCTCTCTATATATATAACAGTACATAATCAATTTAAGTTAAGAACATAGTTCAAAAGACTTGGAAATATGCCATCAGATATTAACGTGCACTTTTCTGTTACCCTTGTAACTGTGTAGATTACAACTGCATTTTCTTCTCAATTAATCACATGATAATATGCACTGTAGCAACAAAAGCATTTTAGTTTGGGATGATCTCGTTAATTTGACGGAAGTAGCAGCGTACAAACATTGCTTCATAGCCAGGTGTTCCAATGCTTGGTTCCCACTGCATGTAAATATATTTACGTCATATCACTTGGTATTGATGGATGAATGAAGAACCTATTTTTATTGAGTGTGTTTAAAGCATTAGATATCAGCAAACTGTTGATCTATACAAAATGCTCAGGAGACTGTGATACAACATATGTGTATAATACATGTTTATTTCGCACATAAGGCAGGGAGTTATATTGACTGTCGTATTTCTGTATTCCACTTGAAACAAACACTTACATTAATTACGCCTAATACTGAAGAGCTTAATTACTTGAATACAAAAAGACGAAATAACACATTTTCTGTCCGATCGCACCTAGTCTTAAAACCCTTTTAATATGCTCCTCTTCTGCCCAGCAATAGTATACGCTGTCGCCAGCGTGTCCAAGAGAGTGATTTTCTCATTGATTTTGTACGAATGTGATCGCCCATCCATCCGTCACACTTTCCTACAATTACATGTACTTGTATATCACTAGCATCGCTTGTGATTCTTTTATTTTGATGAGGCTATGTGCCTGGCGACCATCGTTTGTAAACTTACCCTGGAACCAAAACTAAGATATTTAACACAGATAGTAGTTCAATGACGTTGTGCCACAAGCTCTTGGACACACATTTGATTTGACTAAATCAGATGATCGCTGTCTGGATTGTGGGCCCTGAGTACACATTATAGTCTCATGTATATTCTAGTTTCCGCAATAGTCACTGGATGCTGACCAAAGGCATACTTCGGATAATTACAAGAATTCGCCAACTAAGATAACTAATGTTTCAGTTATCGATTTATTTTGCTTGGTACTCAAAAACTCATGTCTTGCATCGGATATTGAAGACATTTACACGTATACAAATATTGAAGCTTTGGTGGTCACATCTTATGATTCCTGTACGAGTTATGACCCATATACGACCCACTACACGGTTATGCTCCTTTTTGCCACGGTAATGCAATTATTGCGCTAAAGTGTCCTGTGTAACTTGGTTCGAAATTAAATCGAAATGATATAAGGGGGCTGTAATATCTTGGTACAGACGAATAGAGCAAGAACTGTTATAGCATATACTCCAACACAACATCACTGGTTATAAAAATGTGACTTTTAAAGTATTTTAGCAGATGGATGTTTTTATAAGCATTTGAGAACAAAAGAGGTGTGTCATTGCTCTGTCTTTAGAAAGAAGCAGGTCAACCCACAAGTTATTGTGAATTTTTATATGCGGATTGGGGACTTTTACCGTATAATCTAGACTTCATTTGGAACAAAGAGCAAAACAATATATTTAAAATAAAGTTAAGTCTAAAGTGTACTGTCATAAAACAACAATATATTTGTTAGAATCTATTTATTTAACCCTAAATGTCCAATCTGCGTACCGATACGGTGTACATCATATCAAATTTAATAAATATCTGAAGCGTGGTGAAGGAAATAAGGAGTGGAGATGTTTTTCTATCATAAAATAGTCAAAAGGCCATAACTTTCTTAAACTTCATCAGACCAGAAAAGTGTGCGGACATAATTATGCCCAATTCAACTTTATACCAATTGACTTAAGGATGAACCGGGGATTTGAATTTTTAAAACATTTTGAGGGTTAAAACTCTCTAACAAAGCATCATACCGGAACACTGCAAAGATGTTCCCTTTCGCTAGAATGTATACTGATACTTTCGATGAAGTTTCATCAAAATCCAATAAATGGTTACGAAGGTGAAGGGCGCACAGATTTTCTATTTTAAAATAGTCAAAGGGCAGTTATACTCTGTCTGTAATATCTTTCAAACGGAACACTGCGATGAAATTCGATAAGACGTTCAGGAGATTAAGTACGAACAATATTTCAGACAAGCATACGGATAAACGAACAGGACCTAAACGAAATTTCCCCACTCAAAAATAATATTTATAATTTATAAAACTAAAGGAAATATTCCAATATTGATAATATAGGTAATATATGGGAACACACTTACACATAAACATATGAACACACTTACACAAGTTCTTTTTCAACGTTACATGAATGACCCAGCGCGTTATTGACTTCAGGTCGGTAATTTATTTGAACTTTTTTTATAACCACAGAATCGTCATCGAGGTTTTAAATCGTTATAAATCTAAAATAAGCACATGTCTTTCTTCCAACAGCTACAAATAGTTTTTTTAACTAATGCATAGACAGCTCGGAAAGCAGCTTATTATACAATAGAAGCAGAACATACTTATGCAATACGAACAGCGTTACAACAGATGCAGAACATACTTATGTAATGCTAACAGCATTACAACAGAAGCAGAACATACTTATGTAATGCTTACAGCGTTACATCAGAAGCAGAACATACTTATGTAATGCTAACAGCGTTTCAATAGAAGAAGAACATACTTACGCAATGCTAACAGCGTTACAACAGAAGCACAATATACTTACGCAATACGAACAGCGTTACAACAGAAGAAGAACATACTTACGCAATGCTTACAGCGTTGCAACAGAAGCAGAACATACTTATGCAATACTAACAGCGTTACAACAGAAGAATAACATACTTACGCAATGCTAACAGCGTTACAATAGAAACAGAACATACGTATGCAATACTAACAGCGTTACAATGGAAACAGAACATCAATACTAACAGCGTTACAATAGAAGAAGAACATACTTATGCAATACTAACAGCGTTTCCATAGAAACAGAACATACTGATGCAATACTAACAGCATTACAATAGAAGAAGAACATATTTATGCAATACTAACAGCGTTACAATAGAAGAAGAACATACATAGGCAATACTAACAGCGTTACAATATATACAGAACATACTTATGCAATACTAACAGCGTTACAATAGAAACAGAACATACTTATGCGATACTAACAGCGTTACAATAGAAACAGAACATACCTATGCAAAACTAACAGCGTTATTATAACCATATTTCCAATTGAAATGTTGCCAGAACTTAAGACAACAAAACACATGAAAACATTCTTGCATTTTTTCTTGTTTTCATGTTGTCCTTGAGTTATGGCGGCATTATTACAGCAGAAGAACAAACACGTTAAAAGTATACGTACTTAACATTACCATGTTTATACTTAAACGACTAAAATTCATAACACGCGATGATATATCAATTAAAATAGTGTTAAAATATATTTAATCTAGACCATATGAAAGCTATCTGTACTATATATTTGCAGAAATAATTCCAAATGAGAAACTGCCAACGTTAATACATTAACTAACATAATTTTTCCAAAATTTGTATATTTTTTATTAATAACTAAATTTAGTGTTGTAAAAAGATTTTAACAGTAACAGCAAGCTAACCAAACCGTGTGTATCTCCTGACATTTAAACATATATTACTGAATGAGTGGTCGATCAGTTTGGAAGGCAAACCTATAGTGTTTCAGATAATTAAAGAACAATCATTTCGGAATCATATACATTGTAATAGGAAATGAATATAGACATTAAAAGTGTTGGAAACTTCGTCAACATATTTTCATTACTAAAACAACACTGTCAGATCATATTTACCAAATGATGATTCCATTCATTGATGTTATACAATACAATATGACTTTATATTTAGCAATGTTTCTACTGCAGGTGACAATAAGTGCCAGTGAGGACAGTTTGTTATTCTCGTGGCCGCATAAACGCCTCAAAGGTCATCTATCCACAGAACCGCTATTTGAACACATTTTCGATCAAATTATTGGCCAAGATATCAGCCATAAACTTTACGAGATACAAGAACGTCAGATGTATGATCATCAAATTGTATGTACAGAGGCCATGGCCACCAGACGTTCGTCCATGGTAAATGTACGACATAGTATTGTGTCAAGTTCAGCCACAAACTTAAACAAACTCAGCTGCTTACAAGGTAGGTTCATACATATTGATGTTTTCTATACAGGTTTTGTATTCTTGACATAAACCCATTCTACGCTTTATATATCGGCGGATAAGTAGTAAATTGGCAAATAATTAACCCATTGACGTCCAGAGTGTACAAGGCAATGTTAGCACATTAACATCGTCACCATGACTAACGTACCAGGACTATCTATTTTTGTGGTAATTATTCCATATAATCTTTATTGTTTTTCACCTTATCGCATTACTTCAATATAACATCCTTTCTTTATAATGACTGATTTTCGCCTTTCTGGTAGAATGGTTACATTGCTGGCAACGCACGTATATAAATTATATTGTACCTGGTTATCATCCGCATATTCTTCTCCACATTTATAGTTTAATTGCACAACATGAATGTGATTTTTCAGTTTAGCAAGTAGAGCATAATCTGGCGGACTCATATCTGAATCTTTCGATTGCGGGAAAACTTCCCAGTTATATGAGATCTACGGTGGCGTCACCTCTCTTGTTGTTGATTTGCACTAAAGTGTTCTCGTGAAGAACAAATGACATTGCGTTTAACAGCTATGGTTTTTTTTTCACAGATACCTGGTCTTATTCTGACCATACGACAATGTCCACATTAGTCCCGAATAACTTTTCTGCCAGTTGTTACATGAAGTGCCACTTAAATACCTTTTACATCATTGGCAAAAATCATCATTATTTTAGTGGCTGACTTAAGCTGGTCTGTTTTGGTATATCCTTATGTCGACTGCTTGTTTAATTCAGGTTCATACAAACGTATCCATGCATGTTTATAATGCGACTGATAAATGGTTGACCCTCTTGTTATACTTCCACAACACCAACCATCCGTTGAGCTTGCTCCATTGTTACGCCATGCGGCATCCGCTGAACCATGGCTGATTTAAAGTTCGCTGTCGTTGTATTGACAGGTGTGACGTATGCCTTTGTCAGTAATTGACGTTGGCAACAAATAAGTTATTAAACATAATACCATGGCACATGCTAGTGTTATCGGAGTGTGCCAGAAAATCAAAAAAGTATTGCTTATTTCTCACGACTTCTTAGGTATTTTTATGGCAAGCAGACGTTGCTAGTTATAATCTTTATATGCATACAGTCAAACATGTATAAGCGGTTTCCTCTACTAAAGTCCATATGTCTTAAGCAGCCACATACGTTATTATCATTTATATGCTTTTAGGGCAAATTAACAATGCATTAAACAACAACCTGTCTTAAAAGGCAATTTTTGCCCCTTCCTTGCAATGGCTAATTAACATAGGTTTGAATGCATGCATACACCGAGACAAAATTTTAATCGGTCACCCACATATCGTTAGCGTTTATTTCAAAAATTGAAACATTACAACTAGAAGTAGATCGTGTACAAATATCAATTGGTTTTATTGTATGAATAACACATAGCAATAACATAATAGATGTAAAGATCGTCACACTCAGTTCGAAAAGTCAAACTTTTCTACATTGACTTTAAAGGGAGTATATCAGGAAAAAATGCTAGATATGTCTTAAAAAATAGTATATTTATTGAAATGGATACAAATCTCACCTTTATCATTTATAAATCAAATCCAAATTGTTTGGTATGGCAATTCCACCAAATTGTGACAAATTTTTTTAAGATAAAACAATTTTCCTACGTGTAAACCTGTATCAATGGCGGATCTACTTAAAAAAAACGGCGTACGCCGCCTCCCATTCTAAACTCCCATATGTTATTAAAATACATTATATTTCTACTGAAAACGTGTTTGTTCGTTCAGATTTTGTGTTGCACCCCCTAAAAACTGAAATCCTAACCCACCCCTCTGTATAACGGATCAGTTTGAAATCAAAATGAAATCACATGACTCATTTAAATCATTACAAAATATATTGCACTTTTAAGCGGGGAATCTATTTAAGCCTAACCCAGTTAAACTGACCATTCTTTCCTGGGATCATGGAAGATTAACCAGTTCCCTAACACACCCGTCTTCACAAGTAACTGATAACTGTCCCACTTGAATAAACGATGACCTGAAGTATGTGTGCGCGTGCGTGCGTGTCTAAGATAGAATTCTCTAACATTCGTCTGCAAACAAATCAGTATATTTTATTGAATTATTAGTTCTGCTGACGTCTTCGTATGAGTTAGTTTACATTCTGCCAGATAATCTGCAGACTCTGCCAGTCAATGAATGTGGGCGCTTTTTACAGCTCTCACAGGTAGCAGTTACAGTAACTTAAAAATATAATTGGTGTATATCTAGCACAAAAAGGATATATAAGCAAATGGTTACAAAAACAATTCATCAAATCATTTGCCTTGGGCATGGAGTACATTCCACAATTTGAAGTGGTGTATCATTGCTGTAGCAGAGTAAGTTGGAATGGTGTTTCATGCATCATTGCTGTATTGTAGTAAGTTGGAATGTTGTTGCATGCATCATTGCTGTAGTGTAGTAAGTTGGGTTGGTGTTTCACGCATCATTGCTTTAGCGTAGTAAGTTAAAGTGATGTTTCATGCATCAGTGCTGTAGTGTGGTGAGTTGGGTTGATGTTTCATGCATCATTGCTGTAGTGTAGTAATTTGGATTGATGTTTCATGCATCATTGCTGTAGTGTAGTAATTTGGGTTGATATTTCATGCATCATTACTGTAGTGTAGTCAGTTGGATTTGTGTTTCATGCATCAGTGCTGTAGTGTAGTGAGTTGGGTTGGTGTTTCATGCATCATTGTTGTAGTGTAGTAAGTTGGATTGGTGTTTCATGCATCATGGATGTAGTGAAGTAAGTTGGGTTGGTGTTTTATGCATCATTGCTGTAGCCGAGTGAGTTGGGTTGGTGATTCATGCATCATTGCTGTAGTGTAGTAAGTTGGGTTGGTGTTTCATGCATCATTGCTATGGTGTAGTAAGCTGGATTGGTGTTTCATGCATCATGGATGTATTGTAGTAAGTTGGGTTGGTGTTTTATGCATCATTGCTGTAGCCAAGTGAGTTGGGTTGGTGATTCATGCATCATTGCTGTAGTGTAGTAAGTTGGGTTGGTGTTTTATGCGTCATTGCTGTAGCCAAGTGAGTTGGGTTGGTGATTCATGCATCATTGCTGTAGTGTAGTAAGTTGGGTTGGTGTTACATGCATCATTGCTGTAGTGTAGTAAGTTGGATTGGTGTTTCATGCATCATTGCTGTAGTGTAGTGAGTTGGGTTGGTGTTTAATGCATCACTGCTGTAGTGTAGTAAGTTGGATTGGTGTTTCATGTATAAGTGCTGTAGTGAGTAAGTTAGAGTGGTGTTGCATATATCATTGGTGTAGTTTAGTAAATTGGGTTGGTGTTTCATGCATCTTTGCTGTAGTGTAGTAAGTTGGGTTGGTGTTTCATGCATCAGTGCTGTATTGAAGTAAGTAGGGTTGATGTTTCATGCATCATTGCTGTATTGTAGTGAGTTGGGTTGATGTCCCATGCATCATTGCTGTAGTGTGGTAAGTCGAGTTGATGTTTCATGCATCATTACTGAAGTGCAGTGAGTTGGGTTGATGTTTCATGTATCATTGTTGTAGTGTAGTAAGTTGGGTTGGTGTTTCATGCATCATTGTTGTAGTGTAGTAAGTTGGGTTGGTGTTTCATGCATCATGGATGTAGTGAAGTAAGTTGGGTTGGTGTTTTATACATCATTGCTGTAGCCGAGTGAGTTGGGTTGGTGATTCATGCATCATTGCTGTAGTGTAGTAAGTTGGGTTGGTGTTTCATGCATCATGGATGTATTGTAGTAAGTTGGGTTGGTGTTTTATGCATCATTGCTGTAGCCGAGTGAGTTGGGTTGGTGTTTCATGTATCATTGTTGTAGTGTAGTAAGTTGGGTTGGTGTTTCATGCATCATTGCTGTAGTGTAGTAAGATGGATTGGTGTTTTATGCATCATGGATGTATTGTAGTAAGTTGGGTTGGTGTTTTATGCATCATTGCTGTAGCCAAGTGAGTTGGGTTGGTGATTCATGCATCATTGCTGTAGTGTAGTAAGTTGGGTTGGTGTTTTATGCGTCATTGCTGTAGCCAAGTGAGTTGTGTTGGTGATTCATGCATCATTGCTGTAGTGTAGTAAGTTCGGTTGGTGTTACATGCATCATAGCTGTAGTGTAGTAAGTTGGATTGGTGTTTCATGCATCATTGCTGTAGTGTAGTAAGATGGAAAGTTGTTTCTGTAGTGTAGTTAGTTGGGTTGGTGTTTCATGCATCATAGCTGTAGTGTTGTAAGTTGGATTGGTGTTTCATGCATCATTGCTGTAGTGTAGTAAGATGGAAAGTTGTTTCTGTAGTGTAGTTAGTTGGGTTGGTGTTTCATGCATCATAGCTGTAATGTGGTAAGTTGGGTTGTTGTTTCATGCATCATTGCTGTAGTGTTGTAAGTTGGGTTGGTGTTTCATGCATCATTGCTGTAGTGTAGTAAGTTGGGTTGGTGATTCGTGCATAATTGCTGTAGTGTAGTAATTTGGATTGGTGTTTCGTGCATCATTGCTGTAGTGTAGTAAGTTGGGTTGGTGATTCGTGCATAATTGCTGTAGTGTAGTAATTTGGAGTGGTGTTTCGTGCATCATTGCTGTAGTGTAGTAAGTTGGGTTGATGTTTCATCCATCATTGCTGTAGAGTAGTAAGTTGGAACGGTGTTGCATGCATCATTGGTGTAGTGTAGTAAGTTGGGTTGATGTTTCATTCATCATTGCTGTAGATTAGTAAGTTGGAACGGTGTTGCATGTATCATTGCTGTAGTGTAGTAAGTTTGGTTGGTGTTTCATGTATCAGAGCTGTAGTGTGGTAAGTTTGGTTGGTGTTTCATGTATCATTGTTGTAGTGTAGTAAGTTGGGTTGGTGTTTCATGCATCATTGCTGTTGCCGATTGAGTTGGATTGGTGATTCATGCATCATTGCTGTAGTGTAGTAAGTTGGGTTGGTGTTTCATGCATCATTGCTGTTGCCGATTGAGTTGGGTTGGTGATTCATGCATCATTGCTGTAGTGTATTAAGTTGGGTTGGTGTTTCATGCATCATTGCTGTAGTGTAGTAAGTTGGATTGGTGTTTCATGCATCATTGCTGTAGTGTAGTAAGTTGGATTGGTGTTTCATGCATCATTGCTGTAGTGTAGTAAGATGGAAAGTTGTTTCTGTAGAATTGTAAGTTGGGTTTGTGTTTCATGCATCATAGCTGTAGTGTGGTAAGTTGGGTTGTTGTTTCATGCATCTTTGCTGTAGTGTTGTAAGTTGGGTTGGTGTTTCATGCATCTTTGCTGTAGTGTAGTAAGTTGGGTTGATGTTTCATTCATCATTGCTGTTGCCGATTGAGTTGGGTTGGTGATTCATGCATCATTGCTGTAGTGTAGTAAGTTGGGTTGGTGTTTCATGCATCATTGCTGTTGCCGACTGAGTTGGGTTGGTGATTCATGCATCATTGCTGTAGTGTATTAAGTTGGGTTGGTGTTTCATGCATCATTGCTGTAGTGTAGTAAGTTGGATTGGTGTTTCATGCATCATTGCTGTAGTGTAGTAAGTTGGATTGGTGTTTCATGCATCATTGCTGTAGTGTAGTAAGATGGAAAGTTGTTTCTGTAGAATTGTAAGTTGGGTTTGTGTTTCATGCATCATAGCTGTAGTGTGGTAAGTTGGGTTGTTGTTTCATGCATCTTTGCTGTAGTGTTGTAAGTTGGGTTGGTGTTTCATGCATCTTTGCTGTAGTGTAGTAAGTTGGGTTGATGTTTCATTCATCATTGCTGTAGAGTGATAAGTTTGGTTGGTGTTTCATGCATCGTTGCTGTAGTGTAGTATGTTGGGTTGGAGTTTCATGCATCATGGATGTAGTGTAGTAAGTTGGGTTGGTGATTCATGCATCATTGCTGTAGTGTATTAAGTTGGGTTGGTGTTTCATGCATCTTTGCTTTAGAGTGATAAGTTTGGTTGGTGTTTCATGCATCGTTGCTGTAGTGTAGTATGTTGGGTTGGAGTTTCATGCATCATGGATGTAGTGTAGTAAGTTGGGTTGGTGATTCATGCATCATTGCTGTAGTGTATTAAGTTGGGTTGGTGTTTCATGCATCATTGCTGTAATATTGTAAGTTGGGTTGGTGTTTCATGCATCATTGCTGTAATATTGTAAGTTGGGTTGGTGTTTCATGCATCATTGCTGTAGTGTGGTAAGTTGGGTTGGTGATTCGTGCATTATTGCTGTAGTGTAGTAATTTGGATTAATGTTTCATGCATCATTGCTGCAGTGTAATAAGTTGGGTTGATGTTTCATTCATCATTGCTGTAGTGTAGTAAGATGGAAAGGTGTTTCTGTAGAGTAGTAAGTTTGGTTGGTGTTTCATGCATCATAGCTGTAGTGTGGTAAGTTGGGCTGTTGTTTCATGCATCATTGCTGTAGTGTTGTAAGTTGGGTTGGTGTTTCATGCATCATTGCTGTAGTGTAGTAAGTTGGGTTGATGATTCGTGCATTATTGCTGTAGTGTAGTAATTTGGATTGGTGTTTCATGCATCATTGCTGCAGTGTAGTAAGTTGGGTTGATGTTTCATTCATCATTGCTCTAGATAAGTAAGTTGGAACGGTGTTGCATGTATCATTGCTGTAGTGTAGTAAGTTTGGTTGGTGTTTCATGTATCAGAGCTGTAGTGTAGTAAGTTTGGTTGGTGTTTCATGTATCATTGTTGTAGTGTAGTAAGTTGGGTTGGTGTTTCATGCATCATTGCTGTTGCCGATTGAGTTGTGTTGGTGATTCATGCATCATTGCTGTAGTGTATTAAGTTGGGTTGGTGTTTCATGCATCATTGCTGTAGTGTAGTAAGTTGGATTGGTGTTTCATGCATCATTGCTGTAGTGTAGTAAGTTAGTTGGTGTTTCATGCATCATTGCTGTAGTGTAGTAAGTTGGGTTGGTGATTCGTGCATTATTGCTGTAGTGTAGTAAGTTGGGTTGGTGATTCGTGCATTATTGCTGTAGTGTAGTAATTTGGATTGGTGTTTCATGCATCATTGCTGCAGTGTAGTAAGTTGGGTTGATGTTTCATTCCTCATTGCTGTAGATAAGAAAGTTGGAACGGTGTTGCATGTATCATTGCTGTAGTGTAGTAAGTTTGGTTGGTGTTTCATATATCAGACCTGAAGTGTGGTAAGTTTGGTTGGTGTTTCATGTATCATTGTTGTAGTGTAGTAAGTTGGGTTGGTGTTTCATGCATCATTGCTGTTGCCGATTGAGTTGGGTTGGTGATTCATGCATCATTGCTGTAGTGTAGTAAGTTTGGTTGATGTTTCATTCATCATTGCTGTAGAGTGGTAAGTTTGGTTGGTGTTTCATGCATCGTTGCTGTAGTGTAGTATGTTGGGTTGGAGTTTCATGCATCATGGATGTAGTGTAGTAAGTTGGGTTGGTGATTCATGCATCATTGCTGTAGTGTAGTAAGTTGGGTTGGTGTTTCATGCATCATTGCTGTAATGTTGTAAGTTGGGTTGGTGTTTTATGCATCATTGCTGTAGTGTAGTAAGTTGGGTTGGTGATTCGTGCATTATTGCTGTAGTATAGTAATTTGGATTAATGTTTCATGCATCATTGCTGCAGTGTAGTAAGTTGGGTTGATGTTTCATTCATCATTGCTGTAGTGTAGTAAGATGGAAAGGTGTTTCTGTAGAGTAGTAAGTTTGGTTGGTATTTCATGCATCATAGCTGTAGTGTGGTAAGTTGGGCTGTTGTTTCATGCATCATTGCTGTAGTGTTGTAAGTTGGGTTGGTGTTTCATGCATCATTGCTGTAGTTTAGTAAGTTGGGTTGGTGATTCGTGCATTATTGCTGTAGTGTAGTAATTTGGATTGGTGTTTCATGCATCATTGCTGCAGTGTAGTAAGTTGGGTTGATGTTTCATTCATCATTGCTGTAGAGTAGTAAGTTTGAACGGTGTTGCATGTATTATTGATGTAGTGTAGTAAGTTGGGTTGATGTTTCATGCATCATTGCTGTAGTATAGTACGTTGGGTTTTTGTTTCATGTATCAGTGCTGTAGTGTGGTAAGTTTGGTTGGTGTTTCATGTATCAGTGCTGTAATGTGGTTAGTTTGGTTGGTGTTTCATGTATCATTGTTGTAGTGTAATATGTTGGGTTGATGTTTCATGTATCATTGGTGTAGTGTAGTTAATTTGATTGATGTTTCATGTATCATTGGTGTAGTGTAGTAAGTTGGATTGGTGTTTCATGCATCATTGCTGTAGTGTAGTAAGTTGAGTTTGTGTTTCATATATCAGTGCTGTAGTGTGGTAAGTGTGGTTGGTGTTTTATGCATCATTTGTATAGTGTAGTAAGTTAGAGTGGTGTTTCATGTATCATTGTTGTAGTGTAGTAAGTTGTGTTGATGTTTCATGCATCATTGGTGTAGTGTAGTAATTTGGAGTGGTGTTGCATGTATCATTGGTGTAGTGTAGTAAGTTGTGTTGATGTTTCATGGATCATTGCTTTAGTGTAGTAAGTTGGAGTGGTGTTGCATGTATCATTGCTGTAGTGTAGTAAGTTAGAGTGGTGCTGCATGTCTCATTGCTGTAGAGTAGTAAGTTGTGTTTATGTTTCATGTATCATTGCTTTAGTGTTGTAAGTTGGATTGGTGTTTCATGTATCAGTGCTGCAGTGTAGTTAGTTAGAGTGGTGTTGCATGCATCATTGCTGTAGTGTAGTCAGTTGGATTGGTGTTTCATGCATCATTGCTGTAGTGTATTCAGTTGGGTTGGTGTTTCATGCATCATTGTTGTAATGTAGTACGTTAGAGTGGTGTTGTATGCATCATTGTTGTAGTGTAGTAAGTTGGGTTGGTGTTTCATGTATCTTTGTTGTAGTGTAGTAAGTTGAGTTGGTGTTTCATGCATCATTGCTGTAGTGTAGTCAGTTGGGTAAGTGTTTCATGCATCATTGTTGTAGTGTAGTAAGTTAGATTGGGGTTGCATGCATCATTGCTGTAGAGTAGTAAGTTGAGTTAATGTTTCATGCATCATTGCTGTAGTGTAGTAAGTTGGGTTGGTGTTTCATGTATCTTTGCTGTAGTGCAGTAAGTTGGGTTGGTGTTTCATGCATCATTGCTGAAGTGTAATATGTTGGGTTGGTGTTTCATGTATCTGTGCTGTAGTGTAGTAAGTTTTGTTGGTGTTTCATGCATCATTGCTGTAGTGCAGTAAGTTGGCTTGGTGTTTCATGCATCAGTGCTGTAGATGAGTAAGTTGGGTTGGTGTTTCTTGCACCATTGCTGTAGTATAGTAAGCTGGACCGGTGTTTCATGCATCATTGCTGTAGTGTTGTATGTTGGGTTGGTGTTTCATGCATCATTACTGTAGAGTAGTAAGTTGAGTTGGTGTTTCATGCATCGTTGCTGTAGTGTAGTATGTTAGGTTGGAGTTTCATGCATCATTGCTGTAGTGTGGTAAGTTGGGATGGTGTTTCAGCCATAATTGCTGTAGTGTAATATGTTGGGTTGGTGTTTCATGTATCAGTGATGTAGTGTATTAAGTTTGGTTGGTGTTTTATGCATCATTGCTGTACAGTAGTAAGTAAGAGTGGTGTTGTGTCTATCATGACTGTAGTTGTGTATTTGTAGTGTATATTAACGATAACAAATGATGAAGTTGACTATAGTCCTTACTTGTTTTATATTTAGTACATAAAAATATTAAATATTATGGTTTAGTTACTTTCCTAACATATACATGTAAGAACAACTTTGAGACATTGTACGGCGTCGTGAAGGGTAACGAATACTGGATAATAATAATGAGAGCTGTAAGGACATATTCGCTTCTTTATATTTATGACATATAATCTTTATATTTATTACATTCTTTTATATTTATTAAATATTTCCTTTAATGTATTACATGTTTGAAAGCAGCCATTACCCAATATCATCATTATGCATGTTTTCTGTTAATTACTAATTAACTTACTTGTCGATAAACAATAACCCAGATCAAAACTATAGATGACGTTGGTTTATAGAACATACTCGTACATCACGTAGCAGGCTCGGGCATTAAGTGTTCGTGCTAGTGAGACATAACAGTCTAAGATTTTTACTTAATATAACACAATGTGTGGAACAGTCTGAGAACCAACCAACTTCTTATATTACAATTGATATCGCCCATCTATTTGTATTTTGGCAAATCTTCAATATCAAAGTTCCAAAATGTGACAGACTGTGCTCATTCTATACTGTATTAAAATATTGCATTGTAATTTCATCTCCATTACAGAACATCAGTTATGGAGTGTGTCTGCCTGAAAAACTTCTAGCTGTTTCAAGTGTTTATTCATTTTAGAAATGGAATTATCGTCTGTCTCAGAAATAATGGAGTGGTGTGGTGTGTGTTTCCAAAATAATGTTTACTTTGTTGTCCGTCTCAGCTCTATTACCAACCACACTTTCTTTGGTTTATACTATTTCAGCTCGATCGCAAAGAAAGCTCAGAGCTAATATAAGTCTATTTCTTGGTAAAACCATTACCGAGTGTTGTTTTCAGTCAATTCGAACATCGAAAGTAATATCGAACTGCGACCTCTGGCGCTAACGGTAAACACTGTCTATTACACAACCGCCCCACTTAACACTTACATATATGATTCATTTTTTTTAAAAAAAAATCATTTTAACCAAAAGTACGTTTGTGGTATTAATCTTTGAGTGTGTCAATTAATGTTTGTGTTGCCGTTTGTAATGCATTTTTTTCCATACAACAGACATTAGACAAATATGCTTATAACGTATATATTTCAATCAAGAAAAGTATCAAAAGAGTAACTTATATAAAATAGTGTAATTAATTGAATAAAATGTTAAGCATAATGTTGCCTGACTGGTGGTTGAAATTGTGCGTGGTTATCACAACTCATGAATATTACAACCGCATATTAAAACAAAAAAAAAACAAAAAACAACGTCAAACGACATCTGTCTGCAACAACAACAGCAACAACTCACCAATTCATTTGCATGGATACGGAATACCTTTTCTAAAGCTTGATCTGCACAGTTTATACTAGATATAAAAATGTATGCAAATAACACATTTTATCAAACCATATTCAGTATTTCAATACGCTGTGGGAATGCTTTTTTTTGGGCAGCTAGCCAGTATAATTGTTTTGTTTTGTTGTTTAACTATACTTCACCGCCTTGTAACTTAATGTAGAATAATAACGCAGCGTTTCCTAGTATACCGATAATAGCGCTGTTATGTGTTCCTTTCGTAAAACTACCCTATGTTTGTATATGTGCCGCTCGTCCAATTGACCTAATGCGAGAACATCTATCGATCCGCCCATCGGCCACGTTATATTATTAACTCTTTATTTCCCTTTGTTACAAGGCTTTTTATCATATTATATGATAAGAGAAGAAAAAAAAAATAAGCATGACATACAGAATAAGCATGCAATTAATATAACAAAAAAAAGGTCAGGAAATATGAATTGCTATGAATATGGAACATGACATAATCGCATGACATTTTAATATGACATATATAATGAGTTGAACATGAAACATTATATGAAACATATAGATGCATGTATGATTTATACATTATCTAGCTGTAATATGATATATATATATATTTAATATGTTATTATGATGGAGGCATTATGTATATGATACATGTATGAGCTTGATATATTGTATGGTCTTTTACATAGCTAGCTGTTGAGCAGCTTTCATGTATTTTGTATTGCAATTTTTTAAGAAGTGTTTATTTGGCATACCCACACTCTGCTTACATAAAATGCATAATACTCGTATCTGTTGCATACTCCCAAATGACAGCTTTACCTACGTGCGAATGCAGGTTGTAAAATCTTTTGAATAATCGTCATTTTGCTTTCTCAAGTTCCATGATTCAGTTTCAAAGTTTTGAATGCTCATTTTACATAAATATTTCCAATAGTCTTTGTTTGGAAATGTTCCATAATTAAAATAATTAACGAAATTGTTAGACAATAAATACTTCTAAAGAATACTGACAATGTCAAGGATAACACCACGCTATTTGGTATCGTTGCCATAGATGTAAACTGATAGTCGAGCACTCAAATATGTTTGGTTAATAAGGAATTTGGCATGTTACATATTCGACCAAGTAAGTATAGTTTTTTATAGTTGATTTCAGAATGAATTGATTTTCATCCTAGCATACTTAGACACATATAAGTGTGCGTCACAACTTGAAATTTCTGTATCTTTTTCGCGGCCATTCGCACAACTTCTTTTCTAATTGCTTGTAGTTTACCGTTGTATGATTCGACCAATGTTTAACCCCAAACAAAAGTCTAAGGATACAGATGTTGGTTACTATAGTAGTCGAATGTATAGGGTTCATGTGAATGGGATCATTGTTGGCAGAACTTGTGGTCCGACTCCACTTCATAACATATTGAAATAAAATATGTTTAAACTGTTAAACAGAGAAGATTTGGCTGTTGGGCACGCATTGTCGACTTAACCGTTATCGGACAGTCGAGTATTTAGGTGTGCTACTACATGTGTTTAACTTTTGTTTGGCTCATTATGTCTATCCATATATATAGTTATGTTATGTGTTGGAACTTTGATCTGTCACCAAATAATATGGTAAAACTTTTAGTCGGATTAACATTGCGCCTTTATATACATGTGTACTGATATGCAATACTAAACATTTTCTGTAGGTTCGCAAAGCTTATCACAGAAAGTGCTATATCGTCCAGAAGTGTTGTATTTCCGGTAAATTTACTAGAATCATCGTACCCAGGTCACTCCGCTTTAAAATATGTCATTTATAAAAAGATTATAAATCCAAGCGGAGATGACACCACCCTCACGTAGGCCTATTTCTAGCGAAACATCAAAGATACTGGACTTAATACAAAACTGTACTAATTGCAACGATACAACTGGATATATCGGTGTGGGCGTTTACCAATAAGGACCACATTTTCCCCTTTATACCAAGTTGACATTTTGTAGAAAACAGCCAGCAACCAAACGGTATCGAATGCCTGCCTGGTATCAAGTGTCGTAACGTAGACTTTGCTATGTTGCAATATTTTATGTAATAGTGATTCCTGCAAGTCAAAGGAGGCAGTGCTTGCTCCATTGTGTTTCTGATACACATTTTGTTGGCTATTTGGAAATGATATACCAGAATTGTCTATTCATTTATAAAGGTTGTCGTAATTTCACGATCAAGTTCTGCTACAATTTGAATTCTCGCTGAACGTTTTCTGAGTGTTTTTTAACAGATGCCCCAACTCCGTTCAGTAATATTGATCTGGGGACTGAGCAGGCGACAACATACCCAATATATTGTGTCCTCACATCAGCAATGTGACGTCAACAATATCACGTCATCGGTCATACTTTAACATTTATTTCTGAAAAAAAAACTAATATGATTTTTAAACATGAACTATTTGTTAATCGATAATTATTGTAGCCATTTTGTTCATATTAATGATCCATAGCTATAAGTCTACTCAACATAATATTATAATAAACTCTTCCAACTTTATTTAAACTAGATCTATAATCTAAGAAAAAACAGTAGATATATATTAAACATTTAGGCACTGTTACATTTTACCCTCACCTCCATTCCAAAATTTGCCATTGAATAATACTGTAGGATTAAGTGAAAAGTGAAAAAAATGAAAACAAGATGCAAATATGGCCCCATCTCTCATTAATAGTTATCAGCTTAATTGGCAGGGAAATCAGCTAGAATACTTGAAGGTGATTATTTCCAATAACAACTATGGTATCAAATGTATGATGAAATAAACAACAAAAGTAGGCTAACTTCCATACATACCAAACGCAGACAGACATGTCATACTGAAGTTTATCCATCAACGTATTCTAGTGTTATTTAATTCGTCTAATTTTTTCCTGGACACTGGATCCACCTCATAAAGGCAATGGTATTTCCTGGACACTGACTCAACCTCATATAGTCAATGGTATGTCCAGGACACTGGTTCCACCTCATATAGTCAATGGTATTTCCTGGACACTGACTCCACCTCATATAGTCAATGGTATGTCCAGGACACTGGCTCCACCTCATATAGTCAATGGTTTTTCCTGGACACTGGCTCCATCTTATATAAGCAATGGTATTTCTTGGACACTGGCTCCACCTCTTATAGGCATTGTTTTTTCCTGGACACTGTTTCCACTTCATATAGGCAATGTTTTTCCTGGACACTGGCTCCAACTTATATAGGCAATGGTATTTCCTGGACACTCAGCTCCACCTCATATACGCAATACTTTTTCCTGGACACTGGCTCAACCTCATAAAGTCAATGGTATTTCTTGGACACTGGCTCCACTCATACAGTCAATGGTATTTCCGTGTCACTGGCTCCACCACATATAGTCAATGTTATTTCCTGGACTCTGACTCAACCTCATATAGGAAATGGTATTACCTGAAAACTGGCTCCACCTCATATAGGCAATGTTTTTTCCTGGACACTGGCCCCACCTCATATAGTCAATGTTTTTTCCTGGACACTGGCCCCACCTCATATAGTCAATGGTATTTCCTGGACACTGGCTTCACCTCATATAGTCAATTGTTTTCCCTGGACACTGGCTCAAACTCATAGAGTCAATGGTTTTTCCTGGACACTGGCTCCACCTCAAATAGTCAATGGTATTTCCTGGACACTGGCCCCACCTCATACAGGTAATGGTATTTCCTGGACACTGGCCCCACCATCTATAGGCAATGGTTTTTCCTGGACACAGGCTCCACCTCATATAGGCAATGGTTTTTCCTAGACACTGGCTCCACCTCATATAGTCATTGGTATTTCCTTAACACTGGCTTCACCTAATATAGGCAATGGTATTTCCTGTACACTGGTTCCACCTCATATAGGCAATGGTATTTCCTGGACACTGGCTCCACCTCATACAGGCAATGGTATTTCCTGGACACTGGCTCCACCTCATATAGGCAATGGTATTTCCTGGACACTGGCTCCACCTCATACAGGCAATGGTATTTCCTGGACACTTGCTCCACCTCATATACTCAATGGTATTTCCTGGACACTGGCTCCAACTCATATAGTCAATGGTATTTCCTGGACACTGGCTACACCTCATATAGGCAATGTTATTTCCTAGCCACTGGCTCGACCTCATATAGGCATTGTTTTTTCCTGGACACTGGCTCCACCTCATAATCAATGGTATTTCCTGGACACTGGCTCCAACTCATATAGGCAATGGTATTGCCTTGAAGCTGGCTCCACCTCATACTGGCAAACATTTAGAGAACCAGACAGAACATGAATGGACTGACCACAGCTTAGAGCGTATTTGGTCATATCCGATGTTTCTTTTCTAAAAGACTATATCATTTGACACTGTGTTCAGTACAATGCTCATCTGATATTGATAATGATGTTTTGTTTACATGTATACGCAAAGTATATCAGTAAAAGAACGTTTGAGTCGGTGAGTACGATATGGCTAGCTTATACAAACACACCTTAAAAGTCAAACGTTAAACACGAACAAGACAATAGCGTAATGTGTAAAAATCCCGCCTACCAAGTGTAACCAGGACACTTACCTGCAAATTAAATGAAAAGCTGTCGGCGTCCATAGAGGCAAGCCAACAAGAAGATATTGAACAATAAGACAGCTTCATGTACTCGGACATTCATACACGGAATCTAATTTCTTTCTCACTTTATTTATTAACCTATAAAAAAATAATGTTTGTTTAACTGTTTAGCTAATCAGTATCTGTTATTTCTATATATATATATATATATATTAACTGACTAGATACTGTTGTTATTGTTGTTTGTTATATTTGTTGTAAAGTAACTCAATAAGCGTCTTGTCAATGATGATATTATGGCCTGAGCGTACTCGGCGTATAAATCCGCATCAAACGGCTGTCAAACTTCAATATGCGCGGCCAAAAAACATAAGGAGGGCAATTATAGACTGTGTTACAGTGATTCCCATAAATGATTAGAGAGTTATCCGTAAAAATGTCCACAAACAAGTCAAATCGCACAACTTGTTGAAGCATTCAACTACGACAACCGCCAAATGACAGGGCATGCTGTCTGAAAAACAAGCGAGATTCAGACCATGTATTACCGTAGAGAGTGCATTAAGTTATTGGTGATATGCCCACTGACACCATATTTTTGAAGACATTAATAATAACGTTAAAAAATAAAACAAATTTTGACATAATAAAAGAAATTATGCGACTTGATAGGGGAACATTCAAGGCTATATTTGTAGATCACATCCCATGTGGCGGATTTAATACGCTTTAAAAAAAGAAGTAAATGAGTCTGAAACAGATTGCTTTATATGTATGTTTTCTGAATATTTAAAGATTTTAGCGACATGTGCTATACTGTCAACATTTTGACCGATCAATAATTGAAACGTTCATTGAAAGAGACATTACATTGTCCAAATAAAAACTCCTCATTCAATATGGTCTATGAAATAAATAAAAAAGATGTTCAGATCGTCTCAAAACTTACTACATAGTGCAAACAGAGGCCCAAATGTCAGACTTTCAACCATCCCGTAACCTTTATTAATCGACTCTATTATGTCATGACGATTATAAACAAAAGGGCGAAAACTTCAGGATAATTAACTCTATGTGGTTTTTTTTACTTACATAAATAACTTGAAAATAATAATTAATAAATAATTAAATGCAACATGTTAAAGTTGATAGAATATATATTTTCTTTTTTTATGGAGTTTTACGCCATTTTCAATACATTTCAGGTTATTTCAGGCACATCAAGTTTTATTGATGGAGTAAGACTCCAGAATGAATCTTAGTAGAACCACCGTTCTTCCGCAAGTAACTACCAAACCTTTTCACAGAAAGTGTTTGAAGCGAACCTACGACCTTAACGGGAGGGGTAAGTGATCTTGAGACGACACCTAAGATTACTCGGCCACGAAGGGCCTTTGAATTTATATGTAAAATAGAAATAGATCCAATAAGATAAATGAACATATCTAATCACATAATCAAAAAATCTGAAATTAACATATAAAAGGAATCTATATTTTGATAATTGTACAAAGAGTTTAGACTACACTTGCAAAAAGCAGGTTATCCATATCCCAATATATAAGTTTTACAGTCAAGACCTTGTGGTAGAAATCAACACATGGCATGTTTAACCATAAAACATTACTGTTTCATAATAAAACTAGTATAATAAGTTATTGTTATGTAAAAACTGTCCAATACTTTATATTTGGCAACAGCATATTAGCCCCCTCCTTATGCATCGCTTATCAAACACTTAGGAATAATGTTATAATTTAATCCATACTTCCATCTCACACGATTGATTCAATATACGAGGTCTGAAAGCTTGCCAGGATACATGCCCATAATGTACACTTATTGCCCATAACTTATATAGATTTTTTTTTTTTTTTTTTTTTTTTTTTAACACAGTCAGATATTTTCATATCAGATGTAATTCGTAAGAATGAGATATGTTATATACTGTATGCTGTCTAGAATCGTTTTTTTATTGCAGATGTCCACATTAAGTTTTATATATGATACATTAAAAGTAGTATTTCTATTTACTTATATCCGTAGAATTGTTTGCAACGCTGGTAATACATATGTTTGGATAAGTTCTAGCTGAGTTTATATAGTAAGTGTTTACACAAGTAACATTTGACTGAGTGTTAGAGAGCGTTTTCGATATTGACATTTGGCTGAGTTTATATAATACGTGTTTACAAAAGTGACATTTGGCTGAGTGCTACAGAGCGCATTCTTTATTGATATTTGCCTGAGTTTATATAGTAAGTGGCATTTGACTGAGTGCTAGAGAGCACATTCGATATTGACATTAGGCTGAAGTATATAGTAAGGGTTTACAAAAGTGACATTTGGAAGAGTGCTAGATACGTACTCGATACTAGCATTGGCTGAGTTTATACAGTGATAGTCCACTCATTCTATGAGAATAAAAGCTAAACCTCCAACTAATTGCAACAGAAATGAAATTTGTTGTTCATAAAAGTATAATATCTACCTGATATCATATCAAAAGTGTAACAAAATATCATTGGTGGAGCCACCTTAAAAATTAATTATTTCAACGATGCCATAAATCTGAAAATATTTTCTATTTTTCACAATATCTTCTATAAAAAATTGCCAAAGACGGTATTCATGTGGTTTTTCCACGTACTCCTAAAAGTAGTCATTTTGTTGGTTACAAGTATTATATTTAATGCCACAAACAATTGTTTAAAGATGGGGTTAGGGTGTCGGGGAGATTTTTTAACCAAACATTTTATATATTACCCCACCCACTTAAATATTCTATAGATTTACAACATAATTATAGTCTTTACATTTAGGTTAAGACTTAGAATTTTAACTTAGTATATAGAGGAAAACAAGTTAAATTATGTTCTCCCAATGAATCTTTTTTGTCGGATATGAATATTACAGTACAGCAATTCATATTTCAATGAAGGAACTTAACAGTGGTTAACTTATCAAAACACCGAAAAGAAGTTTGTCAGAATTAATGATCTTCTCCATCAACTTTAAACGTGACCAGACATGTCTCTGCTATTAAACAAAAGTACTACTTACTTCAAATAAACTTATTTGAAGTTTATAAGTCTTCCAAATTATCAATTTCTACCACAGCCTGTGTATTAGAACAATTGATACCCTGGCATTCTCCACATCCAGATAAACACTCTAAACCATGTTTCCTGCAAGTGCAACGCTTGGTGTCACAATTCACTTTACAGTTACATCTGATAATCTTTAAAAGATCATCAGGTGCTGGCTGCAGATGTGTCTTTATTGGTAGTAACAAATCATCAACAGTTTTCCAACCCCATTCTAGTGCATCCAAAGTGTTACAATTTCCACCATTCCACTCTTGAATTTGCAAAGATACACGCAAACTATGATAACTAGCAGATGCACTCGTTGGTGGCAAGGTATGGACCTGGACAAATGTTGCACTTGTCATAACCTTATTTGCAAATTTTCGAAATCTGAGATTATCTAGTCCTTCATGTGGTATACCAATATACAGACATATAATTGCCTCTTCGCCTGCTTTAATAATATCCTCCTTTGTTGCATTGTCATTCATGAACAAATCTGCTTGCTCCTTTAGGTAATTGTTACATCTGAGCTTTTTGAAAGCTGCACATTTCCCTACACCAAACAGACGTGATGTGGTGTCACAACCAGTAAGTGCATGAACAAATGGGAGTTGTTTACACAAATCGGGACCAATTGCTTGCACTGTTCGTGTTATATCCCACTTTTTTACACTCTTCGCATTCACTCTGTTTATATCTGATGTAAAGTATAACTTGTTAGTACCAATGTTACAATGATAGCAAAGAAGAATTAACAGATCTGTATATTCTCTTACAACAACAGTATCACAAACTTTAGCACAATCTACAGCAGTTATGACTATTAATACATCAGCATCACTTGTTGCATGAAATGTTTTGCAACCCTTTATATCAAGGTGCTGACTAAGCATATCGATGAAAGCTTGTTTATTTTCCACATTCGTAAGAAAATGTTCCTTTTTAGATCTGAATGGTGTAGTTTCACTGAACTGTGCTTAAGGACAAGTTACGCCTCTTGTACGCCGTATGTGGGTACAATCCTTGGTAGAAGAACCGGTTGAGTAGCCATCAAAAACGATAACTGGAGTTTCATACTTTCTTGTTACATAATCAACGTATGTTTCACAAATACATCCGAATGAATCTCCTTTATTCCATGGCAAGCGTTGTAACAGTGAGCCACCATCTAAAACGTATTGTACATGTTCGCCTGAGGTGTCCTGTTTGTTGCATTCACTTAATGACCAGATTGCGTTAGCAAGGGATGGCTTATCTGCCTCTCTCATAAGACCCGATGCTTCAAAAAGTGAAGAGGGCAAACAACACAACTCATAGGAAAATATCTCTGCCTGATTATCAAACAGTCTGTCAGCCGCTGCGATAAGACGTTGAAACAATAGTTGTGGATCTACGACGATGGCTTCTCCGTCAACTTTCACAGAAGATTTGGAACTAAGAGTAACTGCTTGATTAGACTTCTTAAAGCTATATTCAAGTTCATTTTTATCAACCATAGCATCCAGAATCTTGTTACCAACTTCATTCGCAGCATTAACGTTAACACGAGAATCAGCTGACATGCCAGTTTCAATGTTACGCAATGTTGAATCTTCCGCAAATGGATTTCTCTCTTGAAGGAAAGAATAGAACTTAAATTTATCTTTTTGATCTCTTTCTTTCCTAGCTGGTCTGCTTTCTACATGCTGGTCACTTGTTTGATAATCAATGTTTGTAACTGTCTGCATGGCTCTGTTAATTTCGGCACATGCTGGCATTGAAAGCAACATTGAGTCCTCTGTGATTCTGACAAACCTCGTCCACGTGTCATACCACCAGTTGCTTTAACACCACGCATCAACACTTGTTCTATCACTAAATCTGATGACAAACCAGCCCAAAAGCGGTCACTTCTCCGTATAACGTGATATCCATCACTGAAAAAATCAAAAATATTTGGATGTTCCTCTTGAAGCCTTCCCATTGTTTGAAGGTATTTATATGTTGATTTGACATACAGGTTGTGACCTGCAGCAGCAAAATAGGGCAACATGTCTTTCAGTGTTTGAAGATGAAGTTGCCAACAACCTGTGCGTTCTGCTTTAATAAATTTGCGTAACAAGTCTACCATTGTCATATACATCAACCATAGTTTCGATGTGGGGAAATTGGAAAGAGATTGTTTTTTGTTGTTTAATTTTTCCTTTACCTTTTCAAATACAGCTTCACAAGAAATGGATTCAACAGTGATATCTGATGCCATAAGTTTATCATACATATTTCCAACCTCAATTAATATTTCATCACAAATGTGAGTTGCCATTGTATTAGACTGCTGTTTTGTTTCAGATTCTAAGTCGATTTCATTATTTAAATTTTCAGTTTCGTCACTATAAATGTCAGGATCAGTTTCTTTATGACTAAGTTCTTCTTTCTCCTGCTCAGAAAATAGATTAATGTCAAAAGCCTTTTCAACAAGCATGGCATTTAAAACATCATCAACAAGAAAGTGACCTCTAATTGCTCGGGCAGCTGCTTTCCCAGACAACATATGTGCAACAGTATTTGAGGCATATACCATTTCTAGCAATTCACTTATTCCTGAACATTCCATAAGCTTTCCTATACAACCAAGGTAGCTCATTTCAATGTTAAATCCACCTAACCTGAGAACAATTTTTTTTAAATCACTTGTCGATGCTTCGTTACAGATAATGGTTAATGCTTTCCAGTATGGAGGCTGGTCAAAGGTCATCACTGGTTCAGTTCCTTGTCGTTTGGCTTGTTCGCAAACATAAACTAGTGTTGAGTAGACGCATGATACATCACTAGGATTCATGTCAATCATTGGAAGAAAGTAGACAGATGACTGTCCTGGGTAAGGTCCCTTCCGTATCATTTGCATCATTCCAGACCATCCTGGCTTTGGCGACTTTAATGGCCAAGTAATCTTTGCTAATAAGTCTACATTATCTGTGGGATCATCAGCCTCAAATGTTGGTAGCTTTTCAAATGTTTTTGATGACATGTTATTGTTTTCTTGTCTGTAAAAGTGGATTTTAATTTTTCCGATTGCGATAAGATCGTCAGTTGTTGCTGAAATCCGTGGCACTGCCTTGGTTTCTTTAGTTCCAGGTGTGACACAAGCAATAATGCCCATGTCGTGAAAAGTGTTGTGTCCATCTAAAGTTCTGACATTATGATCTACATTATCTGCAATGTATTGTGTGAACTGGCCATGTTTAAGATAAGGGATATCCGTTCCTTGTGAAGCTGCTGCACTGACTTCAAACTTTTTAATCTCGGTATATGATGAGCAGAATCCCAACCTATTAAGGGTATCAACCAAAAATTTCGATGAGAAATGATGGTGCATTTGAACTCCTAGTCCAATCTGTAGTGGTGCAATAAGTACCCTTGGCCTCGAAGCCTGTATTACCGATTGACCAATAGAGGCAATCTTCATATCAGCATTTGTTTCAATAAACAAAATTCTCAAATGTAATTTCAAACTATCAGGAATGTAATTTAAATTTGCTTCCATTGACATCAAGTCGGATGGATCTGGGTAATTCAGTTTAGTTGCATCTATAGCTTTTATGTCATTTAACAACAACTTTGCTGCTGTTTTTATAATTTCTTTCTTTTCAGATAAAGAATCCTGCGTTTTCGGACGTTCGTAAAAACTCCGTAAAATTGATGATGCATTGTTTCTGAATGTTACAACATTCCTTTTGCCATTTATATCTGTAATTATGATAGAGGAGTCAAAGTGTTCTTTAAGTTTTGTCCTCATCTGTGTTACCGTGTAAGCAAGTTCCCCACATATATCTTTCATTCGCTCTACTAGATCTACAATTGTTATTTGTTCATCATCATTATCTCATAGGTATTGTGTAACTTCTAAAAATGCTGACGCTTGATCATAGTTTATTGGCCTTCCACAATGTTTCTTGCTTTTTTTGTCATCAAGTTGAAATAGTTGTGGTATCTCCCTGCCGGTTCTAAAATTAACACTGCACGACTGATGGTAAGTTGCATCTGCAGCTGGTAGGTCATGTACACTCTTTAATCTATACTTTACTTGCTCAGCCCAATGGTCATCTCTTTCTCTGCAAACGTTTTCAATTTTTTCTTGAAATTCAAGTGTTCGAACAGGAAATACATCACAACCTCTTTTTCTTCCGCTATATTTTGTGAACTGACCACAAAACAAACAATGTGTATTGCAATGGTAGGGTTCATTACTTGAACGTAATGAAGAAGGACTAGGGGACGTTGTGTTTATTACAATATATCTTCATTATTTAATGATAAATGCAATAGATTAGGAATTAACATATTAAACAACAAATATTTCACTCAATTGGCAAAGAAAAATAAGAAACAATTACTAAACACCACGTTTTGAAGCATTATCAAAAAGTATAGATAAAAATAAAAAAGAGACCCGAATGGGCTTCCGTACTTTGAAAAAAATTGACAGAAGTTCCCGGAAATTATTTTTAATATATTTTTTTTTTAATTCAATTTTTATTTTATATATTTGTAAATATCGTTTACTTCTCAATCTGAAAGAATATTCTTGCAATATTCAAGAAAAATTAGCTTACATTTTTTACCTTCTTGAAGTCACGAAAACACATGACATTAACGATTATTCCTCAATATTACCATTTAGAGACAAATATTAATATTACTAATAGTCATGTTAGCTGATATAATGTTACCTTATCGATTACTGATATCAGAACAAAACAAAAAAACGCAACTCACCTTATAATGTGAAGATTAAATGTTGTCTGCAAACACGTGAATTATTTGTTTTGATCTGTTTCACTGGATGCTTTTTACCGGATGACTGAAGCGTTCCAGGAGTATACATGTATGGTGGTCTAAAGCGAACATGCTTTTTAGAACACTTTTATTATATTTCAAGGTTAAAATTCACCATGTTTCACTAAATATATTTTGTTAGACTTTTGATATGTTTTTTACCCTATGTTAAGCTACTGATTACATTGAAAACATTTTCTGTTGCAATTATTTGGAGGTTAACTTTAGAATAACTGGACTATAAGTGTTTATAAAAGTGGCATTTGGCTGAGTGCTAGACAGCGCATTCGATACTGACATTTGGCTGAGTTTATATAGTAAGTGTTTACAAATGTGCCATTTGACTGAGTGCAAGAGAGCGTACTCGATACTGGCATTTTGGCTGACCTTATATAGTAAGGGTTTACAAAAGTGACATATGGCTGAGAGCTAGAGAGCGCATACGATACTGGAAATTGACTGAGTTTATATAGTAAGTGTTTACAAATGTGCTTTTTGACTGAGTGCAAGAGAGCGTACTCGATACTGGCATTTGGCTGAGTTTATATAGTAAGTGTTTACAAAAGTGACATATGGCTGAGTGCTAGAGAGCGCATACGATACCGGAAATTGACTGAGTTTATATAGTAAGTGTTTACAAATGTGCTATTTGACTGAGTGCAAGAGAGCGTACTCGATACTGGCATTTGACTGAGTTTATATAGTAAGTGTTTACAAAAGTGACATTTGGCTGAGTGCTAGAGAGCGCATACGATACTGGAAATTGACTGAGTTTATATAGTAAGTGTTTACAAATGTGCTTTTTGACTGAGTGCAAGAGAGCGTACTCGATACTGGCATTTGGCTGAGTTAATATAGTAAGTGTTTACAAAAGTGACACATGGCTGAGTGCTAGAGAGCGCATACGATACTGGAAATTGACTGAGTTTATATAGTAAGTGTTTACAAAAGTGACATTTGACTGAATGCATGAGAGCGTACTCGATACTGACATTTGACTGAGTTTATATAGTAAGTTTTCACAAAAGTGACATTTGGCTGAGTGCTAGAGAGCGCATACGATACTGGAAATTGACTGAGTTTATATAGTAAGTGTTTACAAATGTGACATTTGACTGAGTGCAAGAGAGCGTACTCGATACTGACATTTGACTGAGTTTATATAGTAAGTGTTTACAAATGTGACATTTGACTGAGTGCAAAAGTGCGTACACGATACTGGCATTTGGCTGAGTTTATATAGTAAGTTTTCACAAAAGTAACATTTGGCTGAGTGCTAAAGAGCGCATACGGTACTGGAAATTGACTGAGTTTATATAGTAAGCGTTTACAAAAGTGACATTTGACTGAGTGCTATAGAGCGTACTCAATGCATGTACTTGCATTTGGCTGAAGTATATATTAAGTGTTTACAAATGTGACATTTGGCTGAGTGCTAAACATCGCATTCGATACTGACATTTGGCTGAGTTTATATAGTAAGTGTTATATGATCTATACTCTAAGAAAAAAAAGTAAATATATATTAAATATCTAGGCACTGGTATGTCTAGTTACATTGTACCCTCACCTCCGTTCCAAAAATGACCATTGAATAATACTGTAGGATTAAATGAAAAAAAAAGAGAAAACAAGATGAAAATATGGACCCATCTCTCATTAATAGTTATCAGCTTAATTGGCAGGGAAACCAGCTAAGTACTTGAAGGGGATTATTTCCAATAACAACTATGGTATCAATTGTATGATGAAATAAACAACAAAAATAGGCTTACTTTCATACATGCCAATCAAACGCAGACAGACAGGTCATACTGAAGCTTATCCATGATTCTATTTACATTGTAGATACTGAAAAAATCTACTTGCCTATGAACGCGTTCGTATATATATATATACTTGGCTGTGCCCAGTTCAGTTAGACGTTTTCTTGTGTTATTTAATTCGTCTATTTTTTTCCCTGGACACTGGCTCCACCTGATATTGATGTTTTGATTACATGCATGCACAAAGTATGTCTGTAAAATACGTTTGAGTTTATATAGTAAGTGTTAACAAAAGTGACATTTGACTGAGTGCTAGAAAGCGTATTCGATACTAGCATTTGACTGAGTTTATATAGTAAGTGTTTACAAAAGTGACAATTGACTGAGTTTATATAGTAAGTGTTAACAAAAGTGACATTTGACTGAGTGCTAGAGAGCGTATTCGATACTAGCATTTGACTGAGTTTATATAGTAATAGTTTACAAAAGTGACATTTGACTGAGTTTATATAGTAAATGTTTACAAAAGTAACATTTGATTGAGTGCTAAAGAGCGTATTCGATACTGACATTTGACTGAGTTTATATAGTAAGTGTTTACAAATGTGACATTTGACTGAGTATAAGAGACCGTACTCGATACTGGCATTTGGCTGGAGTATATAGTAAGTGTTTACAAAAGTAACATTTGACTGAGTGCTAGAGAGCGTATTCGATACTAGCATTTGGCTGAGTTTATAGAGTAAGTGTTTACAAAAGTAACATTTGACTGAGTTTATATAGTAAGTGTTTACAAAAGTGACATATGGCTGAGTTTATATAGTAAGTGTTTACAAAAGTGACATTTGACTGAGTTTATATAGTAAGTGTTTACAAAATTGACATATGGCTGAGTGCTAGAGAGCGCATACGATACTAGCATTTGACTGAGTTTATATAGTAAGTGTTTACAAAAGTGACATTTGACTGAGTTTATATAGTAAGTGTTAACAAAAGTGACGTTTGACTGAGTGCTAGAGAGCGTATTCGATACTAGCATTTGCCTGAGTTTATATAGTAAGTGTTTACAAAAGTGACATTTGACTGAGTCTATAGAGTAAGTGTTTACAAAAGTGACATTTGGCTGAGTGCTAGAGAGCGTATTCGATACTAGCATTTGACTGAGTTCATAAAGTAAGTGTTTACAAAAGTGACATTTGACTGAGTTTATACAGTAAGTGTTTACAAAAGTGACATTTGGCTGAGTGCTAGAGAGCATATTCGATACTAGCATTTGACTGAGTTTATATAGTAAGTGTTTACAAAAGTGACATTTGACTGAGTTTATATAGTAAGTGTTTACAAAAGTGACATTTGGCTGAGTTTATATAGTAAGTGTTTACAAAAGTGACATTTGCCTTAGTGCCAGAGAGCGTATTCGATATTGACATTTGACTGAGTTTATAGAGTAAGTGTTTACAAAAGTGACATTTGGCTGAGTTTATATAGTAAGTGTTTACAAAAGTAACATTTGGCTGAGTGCTAGAGAGCGTTTTCGATATTGACATTTGGCGGAATTACATAGTATCGAGTATAGAAGTGTATAGTGACATTTTGGTGTTTACAACACTGGCATTTGGCTGGATACTAGTGAGTGTCTACACTACACGTATTTTGCTGATTGCTAGTAAGTATTTACACCACTGATATTTAGCTGATTGCTAGTTAGTGTTTACACCATTAATATTTGGTTAAGTACTAGTAAATGTCTAAAACACTGGTATTTGGCTGATTGCTAGTGAGTGTTTACACCATTAATATTTGGTTAAGTACTAGTAAATGTCTAAAACACTGGTATTTGGCTGATTGCTAGTGAGTGTTTACACCATTAATATTTGATTAAGTACTAGTAAATGTCTAAAACACTGGTATTTGGCTGATTGCTAGTGATCTTTACACTCTTAATATTTGGTTAAGTACTAGCAAATGTCTAAAACACTGGTACATGTATTTCGCTGATTGCTAATGAGTGTTTAAAACATGGGTATTTGGATGATTGCTAGTGAGTGTTTAAAACATGGGTATTTGGATGATTGCGAGTGAGTTTTTTAAACACTGATTTTTTGCCTGTGCTATTGAGTCTCTACATTTGGGTGCTAGTGATTGTTTACTGTACTTACTAAGTTTTATAAATACAGAGTTTCCGTTTCCATCATAGATATTTTATTAACAAGTACTTTTATATAAACATAGTTTTTATTTGTATAAATCTTGAATTCTTGCTAATGCTATCAATAAAACAAGACGATAAAATAGCTGTATCATGGAAGTCGTCAATGTTACGGTCAATGTAATAATTCAAAACCAAAATCAATATTCAGAGTTCGTATCAGACATTTTTTTACAGAAATTGCCTTTACAATATTAGTGAGAGAATGTGGATAAAATACTGTATAGGGCGGTGTGTCGGACTATTTCGTTAGGTATCAATGTAAGGTGAATTCTGTACTGTTTGCGCCTTATCACCTATTTTAGGAACCTCAGGCCCGGGCATACCAATTATAAAAAAAAATGATTATTTAGCATTTTTAATTTTTATCTTTTTCGATGTTATACTGTCTAGGGCTTTAAGGGAATGAAATTCGAAAATACAATGGTAAAAAATCGAAACAACGATGGTGAAAAGTCGAAACAACGAACTTACGGTGGTCGAAATTATTTACGGCTTAGTCCGGAATTCGTACGTCTTTTCTTTCTTAAAAAAAATAAAGTTTATAATTAATTATAAAAGTAAAATTAAAGTTTTAATGTAAAACTTAGCATGATAAGCATCTTACGTATATCAATGTAAAAACTATATTTTTTTTAGAGAACTGTATTTAAATGACTATGTCAAAATTAATATACAAACCAACCTACACAAATGATGTTATAATAATTTACTGTGGCGAGAAACTACACAAGAGTTATTTTCTTTCGTTTCAGTCCTCTTTACTATGTATGTTGTGGAATATGTTGTATATAACTTACGTTCCAGTCCTCTTTACCATGTCTGTTGTGGAATATGTTGTAAATAACTTACGTTTCAGTCCACATTACTATGTATGTTGTGGAATATGTTGTACATAACTTACGTTCCAGTCCTCTTTACCATGTCTGTTGTGGAATATGTTGTACATAACTTACGTTTCAGTCCACTTTACTATGTATGTTGTGGAATATGTTGTACATAACTTTCGTTTCTGTCATCTTTACTATGTATGTTGTGGAATATGTTGTACATAACTTACGTTTCAGTCCACTTTACTATGTATGTTGTGGAATATGTTGTACATAACTTACGTTTCAGTCCAGTTTACTATGTATGTTGTGGAATATGTTGTACACAACTTTCGTTTTAGTCCTCTTTACTATGTATGTTGTGGTATATGTTGTACATAACTTTCGTTTCAGTCCTCTTTACTATGTATGTTGTGGAATATGTTGTACATAACTTACGTTTCAGTCCACTTTACTATGTATGTTGTGGAATATGTGGTACACAACTTACGTTTCAGTCCACTTTACTATGTATATTGTGGAATATGTTGTACATAACTTTCGTTTCAGTCCTCTTTACTATGTATGTTGTGACATATGTTGTACATAACTTACGTTCTAGTCCTCTTTACCATGTCTGTTGTGTAATATGTTGTACATAACATACGTTTCAATCCACTTTACTATGTATGTTGTGGAATATGTGGTACACAACTTACGTTTCAGTCCACTTTACTATGTATATTGTGGAATATGTTGTACATAACTTTCGTTTCAGTCCTCTTTACTATGTATGTTGTGGAATATGTTGTACATAACTAACGTTCCAGTCCTCTTTACCATGTCTGTTGTGGAATATGTTGTACATAACTTACGTTTCAGTCCACATTACTATGTATGTTGTGGAATATGTTGTACATAACTTACGTTACAGTTCTCTTTACCATGTATGTTGTGGAATATGTTGTACATAACTTACGTTTCAGTCCACATTACTATGTATGTTGTGGAATATGTTGTACACAACTTTCGTTTTAGTCCTCGTTACTATGTATGTTGTGGAATATGTTGTACATAACTTACGTTCCAGTCCTCTTTACCATGTCTGTTGTGGAATATGTTGTACATAACTTACGTTTCAGTGCACATTACTATGTATGTTGTGGAATATGTTGTACATAACTTTCGTTTCAGTCCTTTTTACTATGTATGTTGTGGAATATGTTGTAAATAACTTACGTTTCAGTCCACTTTACTATGTATGTTGTGGAATATGTAGTACATAACTTTCGTTTTAGTCCTTTTTTACTATGTATGTTGTGGTATATGTTGTACATAACTTTTGTTTCTGTCCTCTTTACTATGTATGTTGTGGAATATGTTGTACATAACTTACGTTTTAGTCCACTTTACTATGTATGTTGTGGAATATGTTGTACACAACTTACGTTTCAGTCCACTTTACTATGTATATTGTGGAATATGTTGTACATAACTTTCGTTTCAGTCCACTTTACTATGTATGTTGTGGAATATGTTGTACACAACTTTCGTTTCAGTCCGCTTTACTATGTATGTTGTGGAATATGTAGTACATAACTTAAGTTTCCGTCCACTTTACTATGTATGTTGTGGAATATGTTGTACATAACATTCGTTTCAGTCCTCTTTACTATGAATATTGCGATATATATTGTACATAACTTTTGTTTCAGTCCTCTTTACTATGTATGTTGTGGAATATGTTGTACATAACTTTGGGTTCAATCCTCTTTACTATGTATGTTGTGGTATATGTTTTACATAAATTTTGTTTCAGTCCTCTTTACTATGTATGTTGTGGTATATGTTGTACATAACTTACGTTTCAGTCCTCTTTACTATGTTTGTTGTGGAATATGTGGTACACAACTTTTGTTTCAGTCCTCTTTACTATGTATGTTGTGGAATATGTTGTACACAACTTTCGTTTCAGTCCTCTTTACTATGTATATTGCGATATATATTGTACACAACTTTCGTTTCAGTCCTCTTTACTATGTATGTTGTGGAATATGTAGTACATAACTTACGCTTCTGTCCACTTTACTATGAATGTTGTGGAATATGTTGTACATAACATTCGTTTCAGTCCTCTTTTCTATGTATATTGCGATATATGTTGTACATAACTTTCGTTTCAGTCCTCTTTACTATGTATGTTGTGGAATATGTTGTAAATAACTTACTTTCCAGTCCTCTTTACTATGTATGTTTCGGTAATATGTTGTATAAACCTTCCGTTTCAGTCCTCTTTACCATTAATGTTGTGATATATGTTGTACCTAACTTTCGTTTCAATCCTCTTTACTATATATGTTGTGGAATTTGTTGTACACAACTTACCGTTTAATCCTCTTTACTATGTATGCTGTAGTATTTGTTGTGCATAACTTTTGTTTCAGTCCTCTTAACTATGTATATTTTGGAATATGTTGTACACAACTTTCATTTCAGTCCTGTTTACTATGTATGTTGTGGAATATGTAGTACATAACATTCGTTTCAGTCATCTTTACTATGTTTATTGCGATATATATTGTACATAACTTTCGTTTCAGTCCTCTTTACTATGTATGTTGTGATATATGTTGTACATAACTTTTGTTTCAGTCCTCTTTACTCTGTATGTTGTGGAATATGTTGTACATAACTTTCGTTTCAGTCTTCTTTACTATGTATGTTGTGGAATAGGTTGTACAACACTTTCGTTTCAGTCCTCTTTACTATGTATGTTGTGGAATATGTTGTAAATAACTTACGTTCCAGTCCTCTTTACTATGTATGTTGTGTAATATGTTGTACAAACCTTCCGTTTCAGTCCTCTTTACCATTAATGTTGTGATATATGTTGTACATAACTTTCGTTTCAATCCTCTTTTCTATATATGTTGTGGAATTTGTTGTACACAACTTACCGTTTAATCCTGTTTACTATGTATGTTGTAGTATTTGTTGTGCATAACTTTTGTTTCAGTCCTCTTTACTATGAATGTTGTGGAATTTGCTGTACACAACTTTTGTTTCAGTCCTCTTTACTATGTATATTGTGTACATGTCCTCTTAACTATGTTTGTTGTGGTATTTGTTGTACATAACTTACTTTCCAGTCCTCTTCACTATGTATGTTGTGGAATATGTTGTACATAACTTATGAATAAAGTATGTTTCAACCAACATACCCGTCCTCCATTACCATGCTTTCAACATCAGCAATGACTTTTGGCGTCTTAACCGTAACAGGCCTACCTTTTCTAGTGAGCGTTTCTCTACCAGACGGAAATATGTTGAATTATTTTCATTCAGACGCAAAGATATACAAGATGGGAGTTCCCATTATTTCCTCTATCGTCTGTGACAAATACTTCCCTAATTTTGCTTAGATTGTTATACTTTCTCAGCCAATAAAATCTCTCCAGGAACAAGAAAGTAGATCAGCATCTAGGCCGGTTGGAAGTTCTCCAGTATAAAACTTCTATGTATCATATAATAAACTTTGTAATATAAAATGTCAGCTGTTATCTAAATAAAAAAATCATAACACTTCTGCGGCAACGTTAAATGTTGCACCGACGCTAAATGTCGCAATCAACGTTATGTGTCGATATATAGCATTGTATGTCTTTGTAAGAGGGAAAGAAGTCTAATAATATATAGAAAATATACATATTCCAGCTGTATAAATGAAAAAAGTCAAAGCATATATTTACAGAAAACACACACTCCCTTTTCTTATTTTGGCGGCATTTTGTCCCTTATATGAACCTGTACATTAATCAGCTGTACTTTACTTGTATTAACCGTGACAAGACGTTAAATGTCGCAAAACAATATGCCGCTATATGTCACACGTTCAACGCTAAAACAATATATCTTTTTCCAAACATTTATTTCTACAATATTTTAATTTCAATATTTTACCTTTCACACCACACGCAGTTAATTAATTACCATCAATAAAACAGAACCAAAATATTTGAAACAAAAAAAAAAAATGCTCTGTCTTTAAGAATAAAAAAAATCTTGATTACCATCTAGGAACAAGTTATGTTAAGAGTTTTATGAGAATACACATACTGTTTGTTATAAACGATATATTTTTTTATTCTTAGTTTACTAAACATCTCTCCCAATACCGACAGCTTACACCGATTTAATGACACCCTACACACCCAAAATTAGTCAGTATTACAGTAACCCTATAAATAATTGTACACAGGCGTTCGTGTTCAGTTCGCCATCAGGTCGATTTCGTATGCCGCATTTGATAGATTGCCAATATAAAAGCACCAAACGCATATTCGACAGCCAAAGTTTACGTATGGCAATTTAATAGACATTTTGTTTTTAAAAAAACACTGGCAAATGTTTCCATGTGGGATATGTTTTACCAGACATATCATTTCCTGTCTAGAATGAATTTGTTTATTGATTTTTATCAATCTTACATAAAACGTCGTATATTCTGGAAAGTGCACTAAAATCATATTCGTCACCATTTAACTGGTAACTATAATTTGCGTTAAAGTAATACTCGTATCACAGTATGTGTCCATTAAAGCCCTGTAACATTTTGTTCAAAATTCATTTTAAATCCTTACCGTGTGGTTTACCTAACTGGGCTATGATTCTTTTACTCCGCGTCGTAAGTACAGCGTATATGGGGTTGACCCTTGTATGGATTCCCGACCAATCAAAACCGAAAACTACGGCATCGGTTCTACACATAGAAAGATACTTGAAGTGTCAAAAACAAGAGTTTGTTGTAGTTGTTGTAATGTGTTTAGCATCGCTTTTAACATTTTCTCAGTCATATCGCGACAGTGTCTACCTGGGACAGTAAACTGAGCTTTGCCACACTGGCGTATCACGCAGACACACGGTGTTATACCCCACCCAGTCACAATATACTGACAGCAGGCCCACCAGACCCATAACTATCCTCTAAATGCTTAGTATCAAACTAGGAAGCTTCCAATAGCATCTTTAAGGTCTTTGGTATGATCCGATCGGAGGTCAAACCCACGACGTTCCGCATCCACCAATAGACCACTGCTGCAGTAAAATAGAAGTTGACACTGGATACCTACAGTCACCACTCAATATTAGCAACCATTACAACACCGGTATCAGGTTTGTCGCTATGGGAAACAATGTCACTTTGACATTGCAATCTGAAGGAAATAATTATTCTTTCATAATACCAAGTAAAAATAATTAACCACGCCGTCAAATTAAAGTAGAGTTGAATTATTCAGAAGATTATCCATTATGATAAACAAGCAGATACAGAATTATAACTAGTTGTAGCTGTAACAGAAGAATCTGCCCAGATATACTACATAGAATGGTATCAACGAGATCCCAGTGGCGACGGCTTGAGTATTTATCCGTCTTGTCTATAACTATAAGTTGGTGTTTAGTTTAAGATATTACAGTTTAGTTCAATAGTCTTGTTATATAAAGCTTTAGTTGTGTTCGGATCATTTTATGAGTTTAGTCAATCTCACTGTAATACAAATTTGACGCCGAGCGTGAAACGCAGTCTCGTCCCCATATACAAATTGCAAGAGGGTCAATCACATTTTTTTCACTGTTACACTTCTTTTGAGTTTATCCGCAATTGCCTGAGGGAATTCAATGTATTGTGATATTGTTGAGTGCCACATCTTTTAGCAGTAGATACAAGGCCATACAGTGTAATATGCGCTAAAATTTAATTAGGTTTTATATACACGTACCATTTGTGTTGGCAAACGAATTGTGAGTTACTCACAGGTGACACAACACAAGAATTCTCAAAGACAGAAAACAAACAATTTATGAGTAAACAGCTAGTGAATATTGAAAAAAAAAACAAGAGCGTTTGTTTGCTATTTTATTTACCTCTTGTTATTCAGATATCTGTTCCATGTGTTCACGATATAAAGAGTGTTATGGTATACTGAAAAAAGTGGTCAACAGTTTTTGTAGTTTATGCAGTATTATTTGAGGTTGTTAGTATATTCCGTAAGGCACATATAAAGTATGAACTAAAGTTACAACTCTTTTAGTCGTGTTACAGAACGACGCAATCATGCAGTCCAGTGATCGCAATGAATGTAGTATCGAAGTCTAGTGATCGTAATGAATGTAGTTTCGAAGTCCGGTGATCGTAATGAATATAATATCGAAGTCCAGTGATCGTAATGAATGAAGTATCGAAGTCCAGTGATCGTAATGAATGTAGTATCGAAGTCTAGTAATCGTCATAAATATAATATCGAAGTCTAGTGATCTTAATGAATGTAGAATCGAAGTCTAATAATCGAAATAAATGTAGTATCGAAGTCTAGTAATTGTAATGAATGTAGTATTGAAGTCCAGTGAGCATAACGAATGTAGTATAAAGTCTAGTGATCGTAGCGAATGTAGTATCGAAGTCTAGAGATCGTAATGAATGTAATATCGAAGTACAGTAATCGTAACAATTGAAGTATCGAAGGCTAGTGATCGTAATGAATGTAGTATCGAAGTCTAGTAATCGTAATTAATATAGTATCGAAGTCTTGTGATCGTAATGAATGTAGTGTCTAAATCTAAAGATCGTTATGAATGCAGTGTCGAAGTCCAGTGATCGTAATGAATGTAGTATTAAGTCAAGTGATTGTTATGAATGTAGTATCGAAGTCTAGTGATCGTTATGAATGTAGTATCGAAGTCTAATAATCGAAATGAATGTAGTATCGAAGTCTAGTTATTGTAATGAATGTAGTATCGAAGACTAGTGATCGTATTGGATGTAGTATCGAATACCAGTGATCGTAATGAATGCAGTATCGAAGTTCAGTGATCGTAATGAATGTAGTATCGAAGCCTAGTGATCTTAATGAATGCAGTATCGAAGTCTAGTGATCGTAGTTAATGCAGTACCGAAGTCTAGTGATCGTAATGAATATAGAATCGAATACCAGTGATCGTCATGAATGTAGTATCGAAGTCTAGTAATCGTAAGTTTATAAAAGTTTTCAACAATTTTGGCATTTCCAATTACGTTTAATTGAATCAAATGAAAAAACTTTCTCATGACAATCCAACTTGAATTTAGAATAAACAATTGATTGTTTTAAATTGAGTAAAACAGAAATATCCACTTCTTTGAGACAGTAAAGTTATATTACGTCCGAACACTTTGGTAGTTGTGCTGATGATAATTAGATAATCTAATTTATTGTTGCCACCGGTTTTCCATATTTCCAGAAGAGTATTAATAGTCTTAGACATTTGGAAGATATTGTGGAGATACAGAGGACCCTTTTGAAGCGCCCCCAGTTCATTTATGTGAACGGTGTTCAGCACCGATACATGGAATCTCGATTTTTGTTAAAATCTCATCCGACAAACTGATTAGTATTTTGTAGGTTGCCAAAATGAGAACGTTTATTTCGATAATTTGGACATAGTTGGTCAGCTACCAACGTTGAGACAAGCTCTCAGATTGGCTGAAAATGTATAGGGATGTTAAGGGCATATATTTCAATAATGAGTTTATTTCTGATTGGATGAAAATGTCAAATTGGCAAATGATCACTACAAAAAAGTTGATTAGGTTTGTGTTAAAAAAAAGTAAAATGCTTCTTTGACTAAATTTATTTTGTTAACGAAACTGTATAGATAGTAATTTAATTCTCACCATGCTTAAAGTGGTAGTACGCAACTTCAGAGGGGCAGTAAGAGGCAAAATTAAAACTTTTGACCCCATTTCTTTACATTTCATTTGTGTCTAGGATGGTAGTTTAGTACTGCAATGTGATACAGGAGTGTTTGGTCCGCGACTGTTAGAAACAGTGGAAATAAGGTCAAAAGTTATAATGTAAGTGTGTGGATAACGCATGTAACTGACCAAGTAAACTGTACCTATACTGTTGTTATAGAAACTGATGTGCTCGATAAGCCCAGGACGGAGAGTTATATATATGGAGATAATTATTTGTGAATAACCAAGACATAAATGTACATATTATGAACAGCTTTTGCACGGGTTTTAGCTACAAGTACAGTGACCTATATAGCGGAGTCTCTCTCTGGAAATAAGCAGAAGACGATATTGTACAATCTACAATATTTTATTTACCGATTCAATGTCCAAATACAGTTTGATATAATACATAAAACATATCTCAAATACAAACATATATTACTTACCAGAAATGACATGTATTTAAATTCGTACAGTTAAATATTTTTTGTAAAGAAATCAAACTACTTTAACACAATTTTAACAAAAAGTCATTATTTGGGGAAATAACGCTTGCAGTAAGAGGTACACTTTTTTATTAAAAGTTATACATATGAATTAATTTCTTTAATTTGTATATTTACTGTAACTTCAGAATACATACATGTACATTTCAGTAGTAAACATTTATTACCATAAAGAATAGTTTATGATTAAGTTATGTATTATTAAAGATATTATTAATTCTTATTTCATTTAAAGATTCTGAAAACATTATTTAAAGATTTACACAATAATAATAAACTTCTTTCTATCAACATAAAAAGTTAAAAGTTAAATGAAAATAAAAATAAAAAATAAAGAATTCAACATACCTGGAAATAAGCAGAAGACGATATTGTTCAATCTACAATATTTTATTTACCGATTCAATGTCCAAATACAGTTTGATACCTGGACATATTCAATCTTGGTTTATATATGTTTCTGCGCATTCCAGGTGTTAAGAATGTATTTACAACAATTATCGCCATAAGGTCCAAAGTAGGAAATGTCAGTCTGGCTTCCTGCCAACTATTATACCTGTATTTAATTACAATCAAACAAGCTCTTTGATCTCAGGCTTAAGGTGATTTAACATCTGATTCATTATCACAGTAAAAGCTGACTGAGACCTGACACTGATTGTTTAAAGGAGCTGGACAGTAGGTGTTAATATCTGGCTTTAACACTCAACACTAATATCAAAAATTTAAAATTTAATATTTAACGTCACGTCATCATTATAGAAAAACAATCTAAAGGCAAAATGGACGTTACCTAGCGGCAATATTAAATTTTCAATTTTTGATAAAGGCCAGGTGGCCGAAAATTAAATATTGAGTGAATTAAATTGAACTTGTGTAATATGGTTACTTCACTGAGGAAGATTTTTGAATGAAAACATATATATATATATTTTTTTTTTATTTTTTTATTTATTAAAGTGACATGTACAATACATTTTAAAATTACAACATTTACAGCAGTCCAACTATTTAACAATATGTACTTTTCTTGAGAGAAACATTAGAATACTAAATTAATCAAATATTGAAGTTATTTTTGACATGCAACTTAAGTTTATTAATTTTGAAATCTGCATTAAAAGACAAATCTTTTTTGATATAAAATTCATTAATAATTATTTATAAAATATTTAAATGCATTTTATAGTTTCTTTTTAAAATTTATTTTTAACAATTATGTATGGTTATGCAATATTCAATATTGTAAAAATAGGCATCATAATAGTTCCCCCCTTGTTCTTTTGCTTTGGACCACAGAGCTTTATACAAAACTAGGCATCATAATATACAGACCAGACTAGGGCGAGTGCGTCTAGCTACAATGCAAACCATAGATACAATATCAAGGTCTCTGCCAAATCAAATGAATTTGGTGTCGACCATGACTTATATACTATAGAATTACATGCAACACATCTGGACAGGGTGGACAAATTTACATACATGAAGTGATAGCTTTATATGAGTAGGATCCAGTTAAGGATTCATGACTACTCACATGCTATATAAGGGACATATTTATTAACCCGTTTGATCATATAGATACAGTGATTTCATATATATTTAAATTCACAAAAACGGAATTTACGATATATATATATCGTAAATTCCGTTGTTGTGAATTAAATTATCTTCCTTTATGAAATTATCTTCCTTTATGAAATTAAATATATATGAAATTTATGGAATTACCATAGTATATAAGTCATGGTAGACACCAAATTTATTGGTTTGGCAGAGGCCTTGATATTGTATCTATGGTTTGCATTGTAGCTAGGCGCACTCGCCGTAGTCTGGTCTGTATATTTATGTCTTGTTTATTCACAAATAATTATCTCCATATATATATATATATATATAGTAACAATACAAGATACGGATCAGGTGTGCACTAGTTAAAAGCATAACCGTTTTATGATCTACAACAGTTAACTACTTGATAAAGACAGACATAAAAAAATGTAATCTACTTAAACGATAAACAATTTTTTTAACTTGATGAAAAATTATAGAGGATAAAAAGCTTTGTTTTTTATTGACTTGTATTGAATATAACAGATGACATTTAATTCATTTGCTCATCAACATCGAATGTTTAAGTCTATATATACATGGAGAATGCTTTCAACTCGGACTGTTTAATTGCATAATTCAAATTGCTTATCGTAAATTTATTTCACTACAAAGTCAACTTCTAACTTCTATGTGTGTAATTAGCCTTTTACAAGTTACACGAATTGCATTCACTCAAACCCCAATGCATTTCTGTCACTCAGGTGCGAAAAATGTATATTTGCCACTGGGTTATTACAAATCTTATATGCCAACTTGCTACATATACTATGTCCATTTGTATAAACAACCATTAGTTATATCCAGTTCATACCGATGTATATGACACATCAATCTTAGACGTTCATCGACGAGGTCTGAGAATATCCAATATGAATATTTGTTCATTCAAAGCCAAAACTAGATGACATTAAGTCACTCTTAAATGAGTCTAAAACGTATATATATTTGGAATATGTGAATCTTTTCTGTACAGTTATATTGATGATGAAACACTATCAATTACAAACTATAATATCGAACCAAAAGACCGTACTTACACAAATAATTATATTGGTAAATCGACAAGGGGTGGTATTGTAGTATATTTGGCCAGCCATTTACAGTATAAAAAGAGAACAGATTTCGAGACCCAAGATATTTAATCTGTTTGGGTCGAGATATATTTAAAAACAGTAAACCAATATTTATCAGCTCCGTATACAGGACATCTTCATTAAATATGCAATGGATCGATTCATATTCGAGGCAACTGGAAACAATAACATCTCTAGGAAATGAAATACATGTTCTGGGTAATTTTAACATACATCTGTTAGCTAGTCAAACTTATATTACAAAATGGTCTCAGACAATAGAGCTATATGACTTCAAGACAATTATAACTGATCAAACAAGAGTTTCAGCCCATTCGTCAACACTAATTGATCATATATATATACCTCACACGAAAACATTATATCTGAAGCATTTGTAGCCAATGTTGCTATAAGTGATCATTATCCTGTTTGTTTTACTTGTAGCACATCTAAAGCACAAAAATAAAAGGAATGACCACAAAACAATCACTTACAGATCATAAAAATCATTTCAAGAAAACATGTTCCCGATGAACCTGTCAGAAAGACTTGCTAATGTCGAATGTTCACATGCAGATTCTGATCAAAATTTTAAAAACTGGATCAATATTTTCACATCTTTTCTTTATAAGCACGCTCCAGTAAAAACAAAAAGAGTTAAACAAGATATCAAGCCTGAATGGTTGACAGAAGAAATCATCATAGCACAAAAAAAAAAGAATACCTAACTAGAATACCTAACTATAAACATTGGCGAAATAAAACTAAAATCTTAATTAGAATATCAAAACAAAGCTTCATCACAAATGCAATCAATGAAAATACAGACAAGAAATTCTTATGAGATCACATTAATAATATTAAGGGTAAATAAAAAACTTCTGCAATACCAAGAGAATTAAATATAAATGATGCATCATTTAAAGATACTAAAGATATAATAAATAATCTTAATACATATTTTCCAAGGATTAGCGAACAATTAAAAGTAAACACAAATCATGTTGAAAGTGAGTTTGAAAAATTATAAACGTTCATTGAATTAAAAATGCCTGCAGATGTTAAGTTTAAAATACCATAATTGATGAAACAAGAACATCTCTTATCAATTTTAATGTCACTTGACGTTACAAAGTCCACAGGGCTTTACAAAAAATCAGTCCAAAAATGCTTAAACTATCAGCCTCAATTATTGCATCATTGTTATTGAAGTTAATAAATATTAGCATATTCGGGCTCTTTCCCTCAAACACTCAATGAGGCAGAACTGTTCGTATACATAAAGAAGGATTATTGAATGAGATCCCTTAAACTATAGACCTATATCTAGTTTACCAGTTATATCTGAGGTTATTGAAATACATGTAACTAAACATTTGTTTGCATACCTAATTAAATATAAACCTATACACAATATGGAGCACGTGGTCTAGTGGTAGAGCACCAAAGTCATGATCGGAGGGTCGTGAGTTCGATCCTCCGCCACGACTATGTGTGGTGTCATTGAGCAAGACACCTTTTCATCATATACTTAGTACTGGTTATACCCAGGAAGACTTCGAGAATGGTTTGTCTAAGTTGTATGAACTTGTTTCACAATCGAAGTAAAATAAATAAGTTTAAACTAAACAATCTGGTTTTCACCAAAATCACTCATGCCAAAAAGCACAAGTCAAACTTCTAGATATATTGTCAATGATAATAAATGCTTATAAAAGCAATTGATATATAAACTCGTCTTTGTAACAATATTACTGTAACAGCCAATAAAATATAGTCAGCTATGGTAACACAACTTAAAACTAACTATGAGTTACAACATCTTGTAAATGACCAGAGTTGACGTCTGTGTTTACTTTATACATGTAAATGTAAAATTACATACCTTAACTATTCTGCACTGTAATCACATTACAGCGCACCACTAAACTATATACTTTCTTGTTTATATTAAGTTGGACTAGTCTATCTACCTTCTTGTTTATATTGAGTTGGACAAGTCTATCTACTTTCTTGTTTATATTGAGTTGGACTAGTCTGTCTACCTTATTGTTCATACTGAGTTTGACTAGTCTATGTAGCTTCTTGTTTTTGTTGAGTTGGATTAGTCTATTTATCTTCTTGTCTATATTGAGTTGGACAAGTCTACCTACATTCTTGTCTTACCGAGTTGGAATAGTTAATCTACACATTCTTGTCTATACTGAGCTGGGCTAGTTTATCGACATTCTTGTCTATATAGAGTTGTACTAGGCTATCTACCCATACTTGTCTATATCGAGTTGTACTAGTCTATCTACCCATTCTTGTCTATATTGAACTGGACTTGTCTATAGACTTTCCTGTCTTTATTTAGTAGTATAGTCTATAAACTTTCTTGTTTATATTTATTTGGCCTATTCAATCTATCCTCTTGTCTATATTAAGTTGGGCTAGTCTGTCTACCCATTCTTGTACATATTGAGTTGGACGGGTCTATCTACATTCTTGTCTACATTGAGTGAGATAAATATATCTACCGTCTTGTCTATATTTAGTTACACTAGTATGCCTATCTTCTTGTTTAAATTGAGTTCAATTAATCTTTCTACCCCTTCTTGTATATATTAAGTTAGATTAGTCGATTTGCCTTAATGTCTATATCGAGTTGGACTAGTCTATCTACCCATTCTTCTCTATATTGAGCTAGACTATCTTGTGTACTTTCTTGTCTATATTAAGTTAGACTAGTATGTCTATCTTATTGTCTATATTTAGTTGGACTAGTCCATCTACCTTCTTGTCTATATTGCGTTGGGTTAGCCTATCTATCGTTTTCCCTATCTATCTCAAATTTGACAATTCTATCTACCTGAGTTGGGTTAGTCTATCTACCTTCTTGTCTATATAGAGTTTGACAAATCTATCTACCTTGTGGTCTGTATTGAGTTGGACTATAATCTACCATCTTGTCTATATTGAGTTTGTCTAGTATCTCTACCTTATTTTCTAAAAAGGGTTTGACGAGTTTATCTACCTTGTGGCCTGTATTGAGTTGGACTAGTATATCTACTATCTTATCTATATTGAGTTTGACACGTCTTTCTTCCTTCTGGTTTATACTGAGTTGTACCTTCTTGTCTGTATTGAGTTGGACTATTCTATCTACCTTCTGAGTTGGACTAGTCTTCCTACAATTTTGTCTATATTAAATTGACTATTTTTACACTATGCCCTCGAGGTGTCATCACTCATCAACACGTGCAGCACTGTCAAGACCGGTAATGTTGGTTAAATATTGTAAGATTGCAGCTACTGTCGTGTCTCTTTATCTTTACTCTGCTGGTGCTTTTGTCTTTTTCTCTAACTGCCAACATCTTTATCCGTCCTGCCAATGTCCTGGATAATATTTGTAAGATGGGAATCCCCTTAGTCCTGCTGGGTGTGTATATTTCAGTCTCAGGTCATTAGGATGAAACTACATCTTGGAGAAATATTGATAATAGTTGTCGAAGTTTGCACTCACGAGTGACATTGTAACAGAACTTAAAACATTTCATTTAATAAAATCTCGTTTAAGTGTTAAAACGACATTTGTCAACATGCATGATGTTTTATTCGATGAAACTAATCAAAACAATCTCGTCGATATATTTGGGGGATGTTGTCGTTTTCCTCCACAAAATGAGATAGAGCTGTCTTATTCATAAACTCATCAATAAACGCAGCCGATAATAGGAACTTAATCGTAGTAAACGTCAAATGTTACAGCTGATAAAATAATTTAAAGAAAAAAATCGATCTTAAAGCTCTCCATCAGTCCTTATTAACACAATTCGTCTGCGGTAAACAACGCCAACTCTATACCAAGAAGTTACGGAGTTTACACAGTTCGTCTGCTGTAATCAACAACAACAACTTTGTACCAAGTAGATATTACACAGTTCGTCTGCTGTAAACAACGCCAACTCTATACCAAGAAGTTACGGAGTTTACACAGTTCGTCTGCTGTAATCAACAACAACAACTTTGTACCAAGTAGATATTACACAGTTCGTCTGCTGTAAACAACAACAACACTTTTGTACCAAGTAGATATTACACAGTTCGTCTGCGGTAAACAACGCCAACTCTATACCAAGAAGTTACGGAGTTTACACAGTTCGTCTGCTGTAATCAACAACAACAACTTTGTACCAAGTAGATATTACACAGTTCGTCTGCTGTAAACAACAACAACACTTTTGTACCAAGTAGATATTACACAGTTCGTCTGCTGTAAACAACAACAACACTTTTGTACCAAGTAGATATTACACAATTCGTCTGCTGTAAACAACGCCAACTCTATAACAAGAAGTTACGGAGTTTACACAGTTCGTCTGCTGTAAACAACAACAACAACTTTGTACCAAGAAGATATTACACAATTCGTCTGCTGTAAACAACATCAACAACTTTGTACTAAGTAGATATTACACAATTCGTCTGCTGTAAACAACAACAACTCTATACCAAGAAGTTACGGAGTTTACACAGTTCGTCTATTGTAAACAACAACAACAACTTTGTACCAAGTAGATATTACAGAGTTCGTCTGCTGTAAACAACAACAACAACTTTGTACCATGTAGATATTACACAATTCGTTTGCTGTAAACAACAACAACTCTATACCAAGAAGTTACGGAGTTTACACAGTTCGTCTATTGTAAACAACAACAACAACAACTTTGTACCAAGTAGATATTACACAGTTCGTCTGCTGTAAACAGCAACAACAACTTTGTACCATGTAGATATTACACAATTCGTTTGCTGTAAACAACAACAACTCTATACCAAGAAGTTACGGAGTTTACACAGTTCGTCTATTGTAAACAACAACAACAACTTTGTACCAAGAAGATATTACAGAGTTCGTCTGCTGTAAACAACAACAACAACTTTGTACCATGTAGATATTACACAATTCGTTTGCTGTAAACAACAACAACTCTATACCAAGAAGTTACAGAGTTTACACAATTCGTCTGCTGTAAACAATAACAACAATAACTATGTACCAAGTAGATATTACACAATTCGTCTGCTGTAAACAACGCCAACTCTGTACCAAGAAGATACGGAGTTTACACAATTCGTCTGTTATAAACAACACCAACTCTATACTAAGTAGATACGGAGTTTACACAATTCGTCTGTTGTTAACAACACCAACTCTATACCAAGTAGATACGGGCTTTACACAATTCGTCTGTTGTAAACAACACCAACTCTATACCAAGTAGATACGGAGTTTACACAATTCGTCTGCTGTATACAACACCAACTCTGTACCAAAAAGATATTACACAATTCGTCTGCTGTAAACAACAACAACAACAACAACAACAACAACAACAACAACAACAACAACAACAACAACAACAACAACAACAACAACAACAACTATGTACCAAGAAGATATTACACAATTCGTCTACTTTAAACAACGCCAACTTTATACCAAGAAGATACGCAATTTATAAAATTCGTTTGCTGTACACAACTCCAAAGTGTACCAAGTAGATACGGAGTTTGCACAATTCGTCTACTGCAAACAACGCCAACTCTATACCAAGAAGATACGGAGTTTACACAATTCGTCTGCTGTTAACAACATCAAACCAACTCTATACCAAGTAGAAACGGAGTTTACACAATTCGTGTGTTTATGTGTGTGTGTGTGTGTGTGTGTGTGTGTGTGTGTGTGTGTGTTTCAACAACAACTGTTTTGAAAGAAACATGATTAAGAGTGTACATGTGTAAACACTATTTCCTAGCAGATACTTATAGTTTAACAGAGTCCCTTATAATTATATTGATTCCATTCGTGACACAAGAAATATAGTCTATACTATTCATGAAAACAGTAATTAAGATCTTATATTATTGTAAAAGTTGGTTTCACAAATATGATAAACTCTAATTAAATTACACATGTGTTCTATGACAAGATGTAAAAGTTGTAAAATTATTATACACACACTTTCCTTTTCTTTTAATGAGAAATAAAACAGAAGTTTGATGATTATAAAACAATATATGTAGAGAAAGAAACAAAAATAACAATAAAAAACGAAGCAGCAGAAGATTTTAACTCAAGTAATGTCTCCACAAAATAAGCAATTAGGCCACCCTGGAGGGCAACATACATGAATCTTTGAAAAACGTAAGATTAATAGTCTTTATTTTTAAGATATAAGGGGAATGTACAGGTTCCATAACAAATCAAATTGTCCCACCTCAAGGTTATCTTTTGGCAATAGATCGTTCTGTTTCATACAACATTTTAATTCAGTGTTTGAATGGTTAAAAAATAGGAATATTGTTTTTCTTTTTTTGACAGTATATGAAGTGTTTAGCAGTATACAGCAGCCTTTAAAAAAATGGTTGCGTTACTATGCAGTCCATAAATATATGTTAATAGTTTCGGTTTCTCTTCGACAAAAGGAGCATACCCCTATTTCTTTAATCTTCATTTTTTTAAGCAAAGAGTTTGTTCCAAGAATTCTGTGATTAATTCTAAATTGGAACCATTTTAAATTTGTGTCTTAAGTGACATTGAAGGGGAAAACGTAGACAATTTAAACTTGCCATAATAATATATTGAAATTGGGTGCACGCCAATTTAAAAATTCAATAGATGTCCTGCTTCAAATACATTTACATGCATTTTGTGATGTATCAAGTAAGTATATTTATTTCATTTTAATAACCGTCATGAGTCTTCATACTGGTCATATATTGTAGAATTGGTTTCATCATAGAAATAATCCAGTCGTCAAACAATAACTGCGTGCTTGTGTATTGTAGAATGTGTTTGTTTTTTTTAATTCGCCACTCCGATTAAATTGGTTGTTGTTACTTTTTTATGGATATAAAATACGTAAACATTCGTGTTTTATTGATAAATGATAATGAGATGCTCTGTAACCATTTTCAGTTCAATTAATTGTTTAACATTTATAGCGAGTTTTCCTTTAGATAAATGAACATTTGCTTATTTTTATTTATTAAAATGATCACTTGTCAATCTGTATATTGGTAGACTTAAAGACGTTTACATGATCTTTATCTATAATCTCACACTGCATAGTCTGATGTTGCCTTAACGATAAATTAAATATAGAAACCACAGCTTACACTGCGCTTCACGCCAAGACGAACGTTCGTCATGTAGATCACTAACGGCTTGTTAGAGAGAAAATGAAATGATCAATCAATATCAGAAACGTATAACACAAAATACAAATATCTGCATCCAGTGGCAGAAACTGTTTGAATATCATTAACCAGTATAGTCAAAGATGACTCTGACACGCTCATCCAAAATAAAGCAATTTCCCTTTACGTCTCATGTTCCCCAAGTCTTCGTTGTAATAGTTATGTCCACAACACAGTGAACAGTTAAAAGCTGCAGCATGTGTCTGGGCTCAAATTCGTCGCAGTTTAATATCTGTAGTAATTATAAAGATAAATTAATAAAAACGGTCGTAGTTTGGTCGGATATGTGTGGTGTCCTTGAGCAAGACATTTTTTCCCGCATATGCTGTGTACTGTTAATAATTATAACGAGTCCAGATTGGTTATGTTGGTGATGTCGATTATGTTATACATCCGGTTAATAATTATAACGAGGCCAGATTGGTGATGTCGATTATGTTATACAGGCCATTAATCACATGAAAACAAACAAATCTTCCCGAGACACATATAATTCCAATTACAGATAGGATAATTTCATCAGTTCTCCACAAGAACGCGAAGAAGATATAACTAATGATTTCTATTTAGCAGACACGCTCGTCCATATCAGATACTACATTAACTATGATATTACCATAGTTCAGCACTAAACGATTGACTTCATGAAGGAACAATGTCATTTTAATATCTATTATAATATATTAGTATATATTTACTTACCGAGATTGTAAGATATAACCATAGCTCTTGACTTCATAAAGAAATAATGCCATATTAATATCTAGTATAATATGTAAGTATATATTTACTTACTGAGTTTGTTAGATATTACCGTAGCTCTTGACTTTATAAATAAATAATGCCATATTAATATCTAGTATACTTTAGTATATATTTACTTACCGAGTTTGTTAGATATTACCATAGTTCTTGATTTCATAAAGAAATAATGCCATATTAATAACTAGTATACGTTAGTATATATGTACCTACCGAGTTTGTAAAATATTACCGAAGCTCTTGACTTCATAAAGAAATAATTTCATATTAATATCTAGTATACGTTAGTATATATTTACTTACCGAGTTTGTTAGATATTACCGTAGCTCTTGACTTCATAAAGAAATGATGCCATATTAATATCTAGTATACGTTAGTATATATTTACTTACCGAGTTTGTAAGATATTACCAAAGCTCTTGACTTCATAAAGAAATAATGCCATATTAATATCTAGTATAAGTTAGTATATATTTACTTACCGAGTTTGTTAGATATTACCATAGCTCTTGACTTCATAAAGAAATAATGCCATATTAATATCTAGTATAATATGTAAATATATATTTACCTACCGAGTTTGTTAGATATAACCGTAGCTCTTGACTTCATAAAGAAATGATGCCATATTAATATCTAGTATACGTTAGTATATATTTACTTACCGAGCTGGTTAGATATAACCATAGCTCTTGACTTCATAAAGAAATAATGCCATATTAATATCTAGTATAATATGTAAGTATATATTTACTTACCGACTTTGTTAGATATTACCGTAGCTCTTGACTTCATAAAGAAATGATGCCATATTAATATCTAGTATACGTTAGTATATATTTACTTATCGAGTTTGTTAGATATTACCATAGCTCTTGAATTCATAAAGAAATAATGCCATATTAATATCTAGTATACGTTAGTATATATTTACTTAGAACTGAGTTTGTTAGATATTACCGTAGCTCTTGACTTCATAAAGATATAATGCCATATTAATATCTAGTATACGTTAGTATATATTTACTCACCGAGTTTGTAAGATATTACCGTAGCTCTTGACTTCATAAAGAAATAATGCCATATTAATATCTAGTAAACGTTAGTATATATTTACTTACCGAATTTGTAAGATATTACCAAAGCTCTTGGCTTCATAAAGAAATAATGCCATATTAATATCTAGTATACGTTAGTATATATTTACTTACCGAGTTTGTTAGATATTACCAAAGCTCTTGACTTCATAAAGAAATAATGTCATATAAATATATAGTATAATATGTAAGTATATATTTATTTACCGAGTTTGTTAGATATTACCGTAGCTCTTGACTTCATAAAGAAATAATGCCATAATTATTAATATCTAGTATAATATGTCAGTATATATTTACTTACAGAGTTTGTTAGATATTACCGTAGCTCTTGACTTCATAAAGAAATGATGCCATATTAATATCTAGTATACGTAAGTATATATTTACTTACCGAGTTTGTAAGATATTACCGTAGCTCTTGAATTCATAAAGAAATAATGCCATATTAATATCTAGTATAGTATGTAAATATATATACTTACCGAGTTTGTTAGATATTACCGTAGCTCTTACCTACATAAAGAAATGATGCCATATTAATATTTAGTATACGTTAGTATATATTTACTTACCGAGTTTGTAAGATATTACCGTAGCTCTTGACTTCATAAAGAAATGATGCCATATAAATATCTAGTAGACTTTAGTATATATTTACTTATCGAATTTGTTAGATATTACCATAGCTCTTGACTTCATAAAGAAATGATGCCATATTAATATCTAGTATACGTTAGTATATATTTACTTACCAAGTTTGTAAGATATTACCGTAGCTCTTGACTTCATAAAGAAATGATGCCATATTAATATCTAGTATACGTTAGTATATATTTACTTACCAAGTTTGTAAGATATTACCAAAGCTCTTGACTTCATAAAGAAATAATACCATATTAATATCTAGTATACGTTAGTATATATTTACTTACCGAGTTTGTTAGATATTAACATAGCTCTTGACTTCATAAAGAAATAATGCCATATTAATATCTAGCATAATATGTAAGTATATATTTCCTTACCGAGTTTGTTAGATATTACTGTAGCTCTTGACTTCATAAAGAAATGATGCCATATTAATATCTAGTATACTTTGGTATATATTTACTTATCGAATTTGTTAGATATTACCATAGCTCTTGACTTCATAAAGAAATGATGCCATATTAATATCTAGTATACTTTAGTATATATTTACTTACCAAGTTTGTAAGATATTACCGTAGCTCTTGACTTCATAAAGAAATGATGCCATATTATATCTAGTATACGTTAGTATATATTTACTTACCGAGTTTGTAAAATATTACCAAAGCTCTTGACTTAATAAAGAAATAATGCCATATTAATATCTAGTATACGTTAGTATATATTTACTTACCGAGTTTGTTAGATATTACCATAGCTCTTGACTTCATAAAGAAATGATGCCATATTAATATCTAGTATACTTTATTATATATTTACTTATCGAATTTGTTAGATATTACCATAGCTCTTGACTTCATAAAGAAATGATGCCATATTAATATCTAGTATACGTTAGTATATATTTACTCACCAAGTTTGTAAGATATTACTGTAGCTTTTGACTTCATAAAGAAATAATGCCATATTAATATCTAGTATATGTTAGTATATATTTACTTACCGAGTTTGTAAGATATTACCAAAGCTCTTGACTTCATCAAGAAATAATGCCATATTAATACCTAGTATACGTTAGTATATATTCACTTACCGAGTTTGTTAGATATTAACATAGGTCTTGACTTCATAAAGAAATAATGCCATATTAATATCTAGCTTAATATGTAAGTATATATTTACTTACCGAGTTTGTTAGATATTACTGTAGCTCTTGATTTCATAAAGAAATGATGCCATATTAATATCTAGTATACGTTAGTATATATTTACTTACCGAGTCTGTAAGATATTACCGTAGCTCTTGACTTCATAAAGAAATGATGCCATATTAATATCTAGTATACGTTAGTATATATTTACTTACCGAGTTTGTAAGATATTACCGTAGCTCTTGACTTCATAAAGAAATGATGCCATATTAATATCTAGTATACTTTAGTATATATTTTCTTATCGAGTTTGTTAGATATTACCATAGCTCTTGACTTCATAAAGAAATAATGCTATATTAATATCTAATACGTTATTATATATTTACTTACCGAGTTTGTAAGATATTAACGTAGCTCTTGACTTCATAAAGAAATGATGCCATATTAATATCTAGTATACGTTAGTATATATTTACTTACCGAGTTTGTAAGATATTACCATAGCTCTTGACTTCATAAAGAAATAATGCCATATTTATATCTAGTATACATTAGTATATATTTACTCACCAAGTTTGTTAGATATTACCGTACTCTTGACTTCATAAAGAAATAATGCCATATTAATATCTAGTATATGTAAGTATATATTTACTTACCGAGTTTTTAAGATATTACCGTAGCTCTTGACTTCATAAAGAAATGATGCCATATTAATATCTTGTATACTTTATTGTATATTTACTTACCGAGTTTGTAAGATATTACCGTAGCTCTTGACTTCATAAAGAAATGATGCCATATTAATATCTAGTATACTTCAGTATATATTTACTTATCGAGTTTGTTAGATATTACCATAGCTCTTGACTTCATAAAGAAATAATGCCATATTAATATCTAGTATACGTTAGTAGGTATTTACTCACCAAGTTTGTAAGATATTACCGTAGCTCTTGATTTCATAAAGAAATGATGCCATATTAATATCTAGTATACGTTAGTATATATTTACTTACCGAGTTTGTAAGATATTACCAAAGCTCTTGACTTCATAAAGAAATAATGCCATATTAATATCTAGTATACGTTAGTATATATTTACTTACCGAGTTTGTTAGATATTACCATAGCTCTTGACTTCATAAAGAAATAATGCCATATTAATATCTAGCATAATATGTAAGTATATATTTACTTACCGAGTTTGTTAGATATTGCCGTAGCTCTTGACTTCATTAAGAAATGATGCCATATTAATATCTAGTATACGTTAGTATATATTTACTTACCGAGTTTGTAAGATATTACCGTAGCTCTTGACTTCATTAAGAAATGATGCCATATTAATATCTAGTATACGTTATTATATATTTACTTACCGAGTTTGTAAGATATTACCGTAGCTCTTGACTTCATAAAGAAATGATGCCATATTAATATCTAGTATACTTTAGTATATATTTACTTATCGAGTTTGTTAGATATTACCGTAGCTCTTGACTTCATAAAGAAATAATGCCTTATTAATATCTAGTATACGTTAGTATATATTTACTTATCGAGTTTGTTAGATATTACCAGTAGCTCTTGACTTCATAAAGAAATAATGCCATATTAATATCTAGTATACGTTAGTATATATTTACTCACCAAGTTTGTAAGATATTACCGTAGCTCTTGACTTCATATAGAAATAATGCCATATTAATATCTAGTATACGTTAGTATATATTTACTCACCAAGTTTGTAAGATATTACCATAGCTCTTGACTTCATAAAGAAATAATGCCATATTAATATCTAGTATACGTAAGTATATATTTACTTACCGAGTTTGTAAGATATTACCAAGTTTGTAAGATATTACCATATCTCTTGACTTCATAAAGAAATAATGCCATATTAATATCTAGTATACGTTAGTATATATTTACTTACCGAGTTTGTTAGATATTACCATAGCTCTTGACTTCATAAAAAAATTAGCCATATTTATATCTAGTATAATATGTAAGTATATATATTTACTTACCGAGTTTGTTAGATATTACCGTAGCTCTTGACTTCATAAAGAAATAATGCCATATTAATATCTAGTATATGTTAGTTTATATTTACTTACCGAGTTTGTAAGATATTACCGTAGCTCTTGACTTCCTAAAGAAATAATGCCATATTAAAATCTAGTATACGTTAGTATATATTTACTCACCGAGTTTGTGAGATATTACCGTAGCTCTTGACTTCGTGAAAAAACAAATACATATCTAGTATATGTTCCTCATTGAAGCTGTCATGCTTGTATTGTCATGATATAATGCTTGTATTGTCATGATATAATGCTTGTATTGTCATGGTATATTGTTTGTGGTTTCTCAATGAAGCTGCCATGATTGTATTGTCATGGTATAAAGCTTGTATTTTTATGGTATAATGCTTGTATTGATATTGTATAATGCTGTTTGTATTGTCATGGTATAAAGCTTGTATTGTCATTGTATAAAGCTTGTATTGTTATGGAATAATGTTTGTATTGTCATGGTATTATTCTTGTATTATTATGGTATTATGCTTGTATTGTTATGGTATAATGTTTGTATTGTCATGGTATAAAGCTTGTATTGTCATGGTGTAAAGCTGGTATTGTTATGGTATTATGCTTGTATTGTTATGGTATTATGCTTGTATTGTTATGGTATAAAGCTTGTATTGTCATGGTGTAAAGCTTGTATTGTCATGGTATAATGCTTGAATTGTCATGGTATATTGTTTGTGGTTCCTCAATGAAGCTGTCATGCTTGTATTGTCATGGTAAAAAGCTTGTATTGTCATGGTATAATGCTTGTTTATCTAGTTAAACAGTATGTTGAAGTCCTCACCACTGTTGTGGAACTTCCGGGATGTACGAATATGTAATTTTCCAAATTGCCTCGGTCACATATGTTCCTCATAAACAAACGCTATCACGCTGATAACAAATGCCATTGAATGACAAAAGTGTTGTAAGTTAAAGAGTAGGAATATGATAAACGTACACAATGCGTGACAGTAGACATTTCTTCACGAGTACGTGTCTCCGAATATAAAAGTTTCGACCGTCAAGTACAGACACTACTCTCATATAAGATGCCGCACTAGACACGGCGAACGTGCTGACAAAAACAATAGTCTTTATTACATTTCAAAGTTGTCTCCTCAATTTCAAACGGTTTAACGATTTATTGTTTAAAAATAAATAAAGCTGCATCAATATGACCTGACCTAGGTGGGTTTATACACATGAAGCCAAATATTATGAGTGTCGGCAGTAATCCAGTCATTGAAACTGTAGCTTATGTTTTGCCAATTACAGATATATCTAAACCACTGGGAGAAGTTCCAAGGATTCCCAAATACAGACTTATGGTGTTTTAATTGGTGCAATTTGACAACAATTTTGCACATGATCTGTCTTAATTTAATCTCTAATTAATGTTTTTATCTTTGTGTGTCGATTAATTATTCTGTCTATTCTCAGTCTCTCTCGACCTCGATTTCCTTTGATGTGCACAATTCTAGCACAAAGTGTCGTGAGGCAATGTTCAAGTATTTAAAGTACACATCTATTCACTGAATACAAGACTATCGAACGGTAGTTAAAGAATTATATTACGTTATATCTAGGAAACCGTCATCTTACAAACACATGCCAAGTATAAGTGTGCGGTTTTTATGTTCCTGTTTCAATTCCATCAAATGAATACAATATATGACAGACAGTACAATATGCACGTGACAAACGTCTAGGTATGTTCATTAAGATAAAACAAAATCACAGTATAACACAATATCTTGACAAGATAAACGCACACCATACTTCTTATAAATAACAATGGTTAGTAATCTAGAAGATACAATATAATGCTTTCTATACACATGTTAGAAATGAGTGACTATAACGATACTTATCTAAAGATATTCTTTCATTTTGAATATTAAATAGTATATGTATGATTATTACTATTATAACCAGCAACTCTCGTTAGTGCTACCAACATTCTGCAGAAGACAAAGTTCATATTGACATTGGTTACACCATTTTCAGGACGTATCTCAATATCATATGGTAATAAATTACACAAACAAATTCGTCACCTATTATTATTGGTATTCAGTAATTCTTTCAAATACTTCAGTGTATCATTAAATCGCACTCTTACAAGACATTCTTCAAATTTCAATGTAAACAAAAATATTTTTTCTACCTTTTTCACCTAAAAGATAATATTGCATTTGAATTCTCTCTTTTGCATTACATTGTGCAAAACTGCAAAATTCTTTAGCATAATTAAGTTCATCAAACAAATGTAATCTTTTGTGATGAATAATTTCTACTTGCCTTATCTTTGCTCTTTCTCTACTCTCCTTTATTTTATTTTTATTTTTACCCTTCAAATATTTCGTGTAAGACATTGTATGCATGTTATTTTATCTAAAGGTATCATGTAATGTGTTAAATCTTTTTATATAGCTTGTATTGATACATGAACAGATTTTGTATAACATTGTATTATGTCTTACATGGAATAAAATATATTCATCACAAATGTAATCTATGCATAATTGTTACATGTACAAATCAATGCAAATGCTTATTCATTTAAAAATTGCTTTCATTGCTTGGCATACAAGAGTATTTCCTGGTTCTTCTATGGAACCACCAGTCGCAAAGAATACACCTCAATGTGAGGCCGTATTTACTGTTATTCACGATCCATAGTAATATATCGTATTGCTTTTAATATATTTTGTTATTAGGTTATCTTTCTCATTTCTTTAAATCATACATTTTGTTCTAACAGTATTTACAGGCAGTCTACATATATCACAATAGTGTGCGAGTAGATGGAGACTGACATGACGTTTTTCAGCATTGTTTGCAAATATAACTATATTGTCAGACTAAAAAAATAAAAAGTTGAAAACTTTTTGAACTATCTACATTTATACCTTCCATTTTACTTTCTAAATAATATAATTTTCATCTTTTAAGTCGTTTGAAAACATTAAAAATAAGGGAGATAGACTTCACCATGTCGAACAGCCAACACGCATGTATATTCATCACTGATTTGATTACATCATTTTACCCTTGTTTTAACTGATGTGTACATAGAACGTAAACGATTCAATATGTTAACCTTTATACCCAGTGATATTAATTTATACGACACATTGTCATAAACAATGTAATCAATAACCTTAGTAAAATCAATGAAGATGAAAAGTTGTCTACTTTGATTTAATACTAGTATGTGAGTAATTAATCAATGTAATACACAACTTATTTACTGTACCTGGTCCAATGTTTGTTCTGAACCAAACCTGTGTCTAAACGTATACACCATATTGTTTGGTCCAATAAGATAAACTGTTTTAAATACGAGTGAAGATTAAACATGATCGCTGTCTGTAATATTTCCTTAAACGTAACTTTCTCATACTAAGATGTGTTGAATGTAGTTATATATTCCTGACAGTAAATATATACTGACAGATATTGACGATGCATGAATACCTGTCTGCGGTCTACACGTATTTGGACTCCACGGCAAAGAGTTCTCACATGTAGTAAAGCTATGTATTCAAATATATGTGTTGTACGTATTGATATGTTTCAGAGGTATTTTTGGTTTGTTGACGAGTTAAACTATCTAGCGAGTTTTTTAGTATGTTTTATGGTCTTGGACGTGTTTGGTATGTTTTCATGGTCTTGGACGTGTTTAGTATGTTTTCATGGTCTTGGACGTGTTTAGTATGTTTGTGAGGCCAAATGTCTTGGACGTATTGCTTTCTTCCGGGGACTAATATATCTTGAAAGTAAATTGCTATCGAATTTTAGACTAGGATATCTTCAGCGTATTGTTAACATAGCCAAATGTCCGTATTTTGCTAGCATAGCCAGATAATCGTATTTTTGTTAATATAGCCAGATAGCGTACTTGTTACAATAGCCAGATAATGTATTTTTTTAAAACAGACAGATAATCATACTTTGTCATTTGTTACAATAGCCAGATAATCGTATTTTTGTTAATATAGCCAGATAACGTACTTTGTTAAAATAACCAGATAATTGAATTTGTTTAACATAATTAGATAGTTGTACTTTTGTGAGCATAGCCAAATAGTTGTACTATTGTTTCCATAGCCATAAAACGTACTTTGGTTAATATACTTAGGCAGATAACCGTACTTAAGATAATTTTACTTAACTTTATTTCTATCAATATACTATTTCGTACACCAGTGTAATATTGCTTACAAAGTTGCAAAGGGTATATTGGGCGTCTGTGAAAATGTGCCGTATCATTAAGATATGTAGGATACATGAAGAAAATAGAAAATATTGATGAATATACTAGTCTATGTAGTTTGGAACAAATAGATTAATTCAGCATGCATGATATAATGTTTTCAGACCAGCGCCTACGTCGGTAAACTGTAATCAAATGTAAGTTAAATCTTATCTAAAACATACAATATGTAGTCTAATAAACAGAACGTTTTCAAAATTAACATGAAAAAGATAACGAAAATTTACAAATATATTTTATCTGTATGCTTGTTACACATATTTGTTGGTTTCGCATAACAGTTTCAATGTTTCGCTGTTTCGCCCAGTGCGTGATATACACATTTCTGTTCTGATGAGAAGAGCGAGGTTTGAGGCGTCGTAAACCCGAGTTAGTATTTAGCTGGTCGTTTCACACGGTGACCTCCTACTGTGACGTCTTCTGCCCTCAAGTTGTTATTATTTACCCTATGTATTACTGTGTTTGTGTTGTTGTGATGGATGTGTCATTTGAATGGTACGTCTCCAGCTCGGATTATACTTCCTTATTTGCGTCGTTTTGCTTCATAAGCATAAGCTCCATACATTGCAAATGTTTATCAATAATATTCTGTTAATTGCGTCATATCCTGATAATGTTTCAGGTTGTACGACAGAGCAGCCCAGTATCCAGTCGTCCAATGGAACGTACGAGACCAGTGTCTAGAAGGAGAGCAGCGAAACACCCTGCCGTTCAACCGCAGTCGAGGTTGAGCAGCCAAACAAACTGTCTGTCGTCCAACCACAGTCGAGGCTGAGCAGCTCGATATCCAGCCGTCCATCGGGACTTACGAGAATAATGTTTAGAAAGTGCCGACACATACCAAGTCGTCCAAATATAGTCTAGATATAGTTGCTCAGTATCCAGACGTCCAAGAGACCTTACGATACTAGTGTCTAGACAGCACCACAGTGAATAAAAACAACTGTTTTTATATTAACCTGAGCAAAGCCCAGTGTGAACTATTTTGATCGTTCTGTGTCCGTCCTACATCATCAATTTGATAACATTAACAATGTGTGTAGCACAGAAGTGCTTTGATTGGCCAAATCGGATAGTTTAGCTATTGAATTGTCAAAATATGATTATTTATCAGTTAATACATTGTAAGGGGAGTGCGTGGTCCAGAAGTAAAGTATCGACTCCACGATCGGAGGGTCGTGGGTTCGTGGGTCGTGACATATTCTTGAACTGACCAAATGAAATAATGTATATCCGAGTTGTGACCATTGTACCATAAAAATGCTTTTCGCCCTGTATATAAGCACAGCTGTTTACCAATCATTATGGATAAAACAATATACGGGACTTATATAACTATACGATATCAGACAAGTCAATAAATCAGCTAAATTGCGGAATACATGTCTGAGTTTTGGTCCATGTATTATCGAAGATAACATTAGTTGCTTGCACTCCAACGGCAGCATTAATCATTAGATCTTCACTGAACTTGTCGAGTAATTGTACGCCATACCATGCAGGATAAAATTTGTGCAGGCCTATCATATAAATATCTAAGTTGCGACTGTTGGGTTATGACAAATTATGTCCTTTTGAATGGTTTATTAATGGTCACGGTCGTCGTGGCTGTCGTACCAAACTGATAGTTCACGTGTAACACAACGTAGTAACAGAAAGTTTATAGGTAAATACTCGAATTCGTATAAACATTAATATTGTTGAATAAAAACCAATTAAAATTCGAATATAATGTTGAAAGAAATTAAAATTGGTCGTTATATAGAGTAACTACTATTTGATACACTTTAATGGCCACAGAAAACGTTATTATGGTCAGTGCGTTTTAAACATTGCGGGCGAGAGGACATTTGGATTTTTGGTTTGCTAGACTTGGATGTCTTTTGTTGAAAGTAAAAGAAAGGTAACGCCTAATTGAAGTCTTAAAAACGAAATTCGTTTGACGAATTGACGATGAACCAACGAAGAATATATGGATTAATTTAAAGATAACAAGTTATAGATTTATGCAGTTAAGACTATGCTTTCAAGGATAAAAAATAAGAGTTCTTCGTTTAAAAAATCGCTGATATGGTAAGATTTAGCATATATTTTAAGTTTATTATTTCACTTCCATTTCTAATGTAAACAAATCAACAACTGCATAGCGATCCATATATCAAAACTGATTGGTATGTGTGAACGACACATTTATAAAATTTTAATCTGAGTGTCATGTGATCAAGTCTCAATAATGTTGTTGTTGTTTTTTTTTGTTTTTTTGTTTTTTTAATTTGATTTTATTATTACTTTTGTTTAATATTAGACTAAGTTGAAATATGAAGAAAGTATGTGTACATATAATTAAGAGACATGTGTAATAAAGAGGTTGAAAAATGGCTGAGCAGTGCCTTGTAGTGATATATGTAACAATCCCGGCGGGTGAAAACGAACTATTCCCCTTGAGTAGTGCAACTGTAAATTAAATAATCAAAATACGTATATCAGTGTATATCAAAACCGTCAATAAAAGAGAAGTGAAACTTTGTTATTCCATGTGATGTGTTAGAGGAACAACCATCAGAGCCACTATCAACAATACACACGCTTGTTTCGCCGACACACACAACACACGTGAATGGTGTCAATCTAACAGTGTTTGGGTAATTTTGTCAACATGTGTACTAATGTATTTAGAAAATCATTGTCATATCAAATTAAAGTATCCTATGCCCCCCAAAAAGGTTGTTTTTTTCCCTAAACAAATGTATATTTATATTAATATAATGTTATGTTGTCACACGTGTACCTGATTCACACGTAGATTTTAGTACATAGTAATTGACAGTTCTGTACCAGAGATATGCATCCGTCAGGTGACATCAGGTGCCGCCAGGCACAGTCAGGTACTGTCAGGTGCCGCTAGATACAGTCAGGTATTGTCAGGCACAGTTAGTTACTGCCAGGTTCAGTCAGGTGCCGCCAGGTACTGTCAGGTACAATCATGTGCCTTCAGGTACAGCCAGGAAGCGTCGCGTACAGTCAGGTGCCCCAAAGCACAGTTTTTTACCGCTAGGTACAGTCATGTGCCGTCAAAGACAGTCAGGTGCCACCAGGTACATTCAGGTTACACCAGGTACAATAAGGTTCCGCCAGGTACAGCCAGGTTCAGTCAGGTGCCGTCATGTGTAGTCAGGTACCGCCAGGTACAGTCAGATACCGCTATGTACCGCAAGGTACAATCAGGTATTGTCAGGTGCGTCAGGTACAGTCAAGTACCACCAGGTACAGTTAGTTGCAGTCAGGTACAGTCATGTGCCGCCGGGTACAGTCAGGTACCGCCAGGTACATACAGGTGCAGTGAGGTACAGGCAAGTACCACCAGGTACAGATAAGTGCGGTGAGGTACAGTCATGTGCCGCCGGGTACAATCAGGTACCGCCAGGTACATTCAGGTGCGGTCGGGTACAGTCAGGTGCCACAGGTACAGTCGGGTACAGTCAGGTGCTTTCTGGTATAGTCCGGTGCCGCCAGGTACAGTTAGGTGCGGCCAAGTACAGTCAGATGCGGTAAAGTACAGTCAGGTACCGTCAGGTACAATCAGGTGGCGTCAGGTTCAGTCATGTGCGGTCAGGTACAGTCAGGTGCGGTCAGGTACAGTCAGGTACAATCAGGTATAATCAGGTACAATCAGGTACTTTCAGGTGCCGCCAGGTACAGGCAGGTACCGCTAAATTCAGTCAGGTGTCGTCAGCTACAATTAGGCGCAATCAGGTACAGTCGTGTGCCACCAGTTACAGTAAGGTTCAATTAGGTACAATCAGGTGCCACCAGGTACAGTTCTGTTTATTAAATAAGAAGAACTGAAACCGCCGTGTGATTCTGGCACGGATCTTTTACATTTTACACATACGGTCATGTGACTGTCGTCAGTTTGCAAAACTAGAGGGCAAAGACATGGTATTTCCTCAGACCGTAACATCATGAATGACAATGTGGAGTGGTTCCCAAGTCGGAGCGGGCTGCAGATAAATTACACATTTTTGTCTCAACCAACAGCTTCGAATGTACTTGACTGTGTTGATGACAAACTTCCGTCAGTGCAATAGCCTATACGTCTTTTGATGAAGTGACAGAAATGGTGTTTAATTTAAAACGGCAAAAGAGATCAATACATCTGTTTTTAAAGAATTACTAAGATGATTTTCATTTACTTGAAATTCAGTTAGAAGGTGAAAACTATATTGATAAATTAGTGTCTTCCAATGGGATGTAGCATATCCTACATTTCGTTTGGAGCATTTTCCATATGCATTCAATGGCTTACAGCGTTCACAACTGAATTTAAAAGTCTTGATCATTTCTTAAATAATATTTGCGAGCAAAACCAAGATGCTTCTCAATGTTCTCAATGATAGGGTGAATAGCTTATCCCACGAAACAACATAGATATACCTAGTAAGATCATTCTTATACAGTTCTTTCAACGTAAGAGGGTATATTTCAAATAATTTGAATCAGTGTTCGAGAACTGTCCATTTGTAATTGACGTAGCCCGACATATTGGGCCATGGTCAAACTTCAAAATAAAATATGCTTAATAAACTTGATATATTGTCATGCATTTTCTAATATTAGCAGCTATCACCAGCGGATAGGTGATCGTTATTGCGGTGATCTGCTGTCGTACATTCTCTAATATTAGCAGCTATCACCAGCTGATAGGGGATCGTTATTGCGGTTATCTGTTGTTGTGCATTCTCTAATATTAGCAGCTATCACCAGCTGATAGGGGATCGTTATTGCGGTTATCTGTTGTTGTGCATTCTCTAATATTAGCAGCTATCACCAGCTGATAGGGGATCGTTATTGCGGTTATCTGTTGTTGTGCATTCTCTAATATTAGCAGCTATCACCAGCTGATAGGGGATCGTTATTGCGGTTATCTGTTGTTGTGCATTCTCTAATATTAGCAGCTATCACCAGCTGATAGGGGATCGTTATTGCGGTTATCTGTTGTTGTGCATTCTCTAATATTAGCAGCTATCACCAGCTGATAGGGGATCGTTATTGCGGTTATCTGTTGTTGTGCATTCTCTAATATTAGCAGCTATCACCAGCTGATAGGGGATCGTTATTGCGATGATCTGTTGTCGTACATTCTCTAATATAAGCAGCTATGACCAGCTGATAGGAGATCGTTATTGCGGTGACCTGTTGTCATGCATTCTCTAATATTAGCAACTATCACCAGCTGATAGGTGATCGTTGTTGCTGTGACCAGTTGTCATACATTCTCAAATATTAGCAGCTATCACCAGCTGATAGGTGATCGTCATTGTTGTGACCTGTTGTCATGCATTCTCTAATATTAGCAGCTATCACCAGCTGATATGTGATCGTCATTGTGGTGACCTGTTGTCATGCATTCTCTAATATTAGCAACTATCACCAGCGGATATGTGATCGTTATTTCAGTGATCTGCTGTCGTACATTCTCTTATATTGGCAGCTATCACCAGCTGATAGGGGATCGTTATTGCGGTGACCAGTTGTCATGCATTCTCTAATATTAGCAGCTATCACCAGCTGATAGGTGATCGTTATTGCTGTGACCTGTTGTCATGCATTCTCTAATATAAGCAGCTATCACCAGCTGATAGGTGATCGTTATTGCGGTGATCGGTTGCCGTGCATTCTCTAATATAAGCATATATCGCCAGCTTATAAGGGATCGTTATTGTTTTTATCTGTTGTCGTGCATTCTATAATATAAGCAGCTATCACCAGCTGATAGGTTATCGTTATATTGCTGTGATCTGTTGTCGTGCATTCTATAATATTAGCAGCTATCACCAGCTGATAGGGGATTGTTATTGCTGTAATCTGTTGTTGTGCATTCTCTAATATAAGCAGCTATCACTAGCAGAGAGGTGATCGTTATTACGATGATCTGTTGTCATACATTTTCCATTATTAGAAGCTACAAGTTTATCCATCTGATAGGTGATCGTTATTGCGGTGATTTGTTGTGCATTCTCAAATATACGCAGTTATTACCAGCTGATAGGTGATCGTTATTGTGCATTCTCAATTACTAGCAGCTAGATGTATCACCAGCTTATATGTGATCATTATTGTGGTGATTTGTTGTCATGCATTCTACATTATTATCAGCTATCAGCAGCTGATAGGTGATCGTTATTGCGATGATCTGTTGTAATGCATTCTCTTATATTAGCAGCTATCATCAGCTGACAGGTTATCGTTATTGCTGTGACCTGTTATCATGCATTCTCTAATATAAGCAGCTATCACCAGCTGAAAGGTGATTGTTATTGCGGCGACCTGTTGTCTTGCATTCTCTAATATAAGCAGCTATCACCAGCAGAAAGGTGATCGTTATTGCGGTGATTTGTTGTCGTGAATTCTCTTATATTAGCAGCTATCACCAGCTGATAGGAGATTGTTATGGCTGTGATATATTGTCGTGTATTCTCTAATATTAGCAGCTATCACCAGCTGATAGGTGACCGTTATTGCTGTGATCTTTCGTTGTGCATTCTCTAGTATAAACAGCTATCACCAGCTGATAGGTGATCGTAATTGCTGTGATCTGTTGTCGTGCATTCTCTAATATTAGCAGCTATCACCAGCTGATAGGGGATCGTTATTACTGTTATCTGTTGTCGTGCATTCTCTAATTAAGCAGCTATCACCTGCAGATAGGTGATCGTTTTTGCGATGATCTGTTGTCATGCATTCTCCATTATTAGCAGCTACAAGTATATCCGGCTGATAGGTGATCGTTATTGCGGTGATTTGTTGTGCATTCTCCAATATTCATAGCTATTACCAGCTGATAGGTGATCATTATTGTGCATTATCAATTATTAGCAGCTACATGTATCACTAGCTAATATGTGATCATTATTGCAGTGATTTGTTGTCGTGCATTCTCCATTATTAGCAGCTATCAGCAGCTGATAAGTGATCGTTATTGCGATGATCTGTTGTCGTGCATTCTCCATTATTAGCAGCTATCACCAGCTGATAGGTGATCGTTATTGCGATGATCTGTTGTCGTGCATTCTCCATTATTAGCAGCTAGCACCAGCTGATAGGTGATCGTTATTGAGATGATATGTTGTCGTGCATTCTCCATTATAAGCAGCTCGCACAAGCTAATAGGTTATCATTATTGTCCGTGATTTGTTGTCGTGCATTCTCCATTATTAGCAGCTATCAGCAGCTGATAGGTGATCGTCTTTGCGATGATCTGTTGTCGTGCATTCTCCTTTATTAGCAGTTAAATGTATCACCAGCTGATAGGTGATCGTTAATGCGGTGATCTGTTGTCGTGCATTCTCCATTATTAACAGCTACATGTATCACCAGCGGACAGGTGATCGTTATTGCGGCGATCTGTTGTCATGCATTCTCCATTATTAGCATCTTTCACCAGCTGATAGGTGATCGTTATTGTGCATTCTCAATTATTACCAGCTACATGTATCACCAGCTGATAGGTGACCATTAATGCGGTGATTTGTTGTCATGCATTCTCCATTATTAACAGCTTGCGCCAGCTGATAGTTGATCGTTATTGTAAAGGTGATTTGTTGTGCATTCTCCAATATACGCAGCTATTACTAGCTGATAGGTGATCATTATTGTGCATTCTCAATTATTACCAGCTACATTTATCAACAGCTAATAGGTGATCATTATTGCGGTGATCTGTTGTCATGCATTCTCCATTATAAGCAGCTATCAGCAGCTGATAGGTGATCGTTATATCGAAGATCTGTTGTACATTTTCCATCATTAGCAACTATCACCAGCTGAAATGTGATCGTTATTACGATGATCTGTTGTCATGCATTTTCCATTATTAGCAGCTATCACCAGCTGAAAGGTGATCGTTATTGCGGTGATCTATTGTCATGCATTTCCCATTCTTAGCAGCTACATGTATCACCAGCTGTTGTCACGCATTCTCCATTATTAGCAGCTGTCACTAGCTGATTGTGGATCGCTATTGCGGTGATCTGTCGCCATGCATTCTCCATTATAAGCAGCTATTACCAGCTGATAGGTTATCGTTATTGCGTTGATCTGTTGTCATGTATTCTCCAATATTAGCAGCTATTACCAGCTTATAGGTGATCGTTATTGTGGTGATCTGTTGCCATGCATTCTGTATTATTAGCAGCTATGACCAGCTTATAGGTGATCGTTATTGCGGTGATCTGTTGCCATGCATTCTCAATTATTAACAGCTATTACCAGGTGATAGGTGATTGCTATTGTCGTTATCTGTTGTCATGCATTGTTTATTATTAGCAACTGACTATTTGCCCCATGATAAGCATCCACAAAATTTAATTACGCATATCAATCAATTCTAACATGATGAATTTCAATATACCATCGTAAACACGATATCAACAGCTCAAAATACGTTCTCAGATTCCTTGGCCTATATTCTAACAAAACAATTCTCAATACCACGGATGTGAGATTAAGTTACAGACTTTCTCGTCCGAATGGACATGAACAATTTATACAACGTTACTTAGATATGATTACGTCAAGTTCACCCTGCCCATATGTGTTGCATGTAATTCCATAGTATATAAAAAATGGTCGACACCAAATTTATTGGTTGTATATTTATGTCTTGGGTATTCACAAATAATTATCTCCATATATATATCATGCATTGTCAATGAGCATCTGAAAAGATCCCAAAAATCGTATTTTCTGTTGTTGTGAATTTGATTATCTCCCTTTATGAAATTAAATATAAATGAATTCACTGTATCTATGTGATCGAACGGGTTTATAAATCAGTCCTTTATATAGCATGTGAGTAGTCATGAATCCATAACTGGATCCTACTAATATAAAGTTATCAGTCAATATATGTAAATTTGTCCACCCTGTCCAGATGTGTTGCATGTAATTCCATAGTATATAAGTCATGGTCGACAACAAATTTATTGGTTTGGCAGAGGCCTTGATATTGTATCTATGGTTTGCATTGTAGCTAGGCGCACTCGCCGTAGTCTGGTCTGTATATTTATGTCTTGGTTATTCACAAATAATTATCTCCATATATATATCTATTTATAATAATATAATATAACTCAACCAAATACAACATAATATAAAATTAACATACCCGTCTGCCGTTATGTAATGGAACAGTAACATTCTTAATCCTTCTCGTTACAACGGTTCCGAAAGATGTTTCTGCTAGACTGGACGATGCTTCCATAATACAGTCAGGTATATATAGTAAAACACTCCACATACCTTAGTGAATTTCGTGCAAATTATGAAACAACAACTTTCAATATTTCGTACGATATGGCACGATGCAGATTTTACGCTATTATCCCCAATGTAAAATTAAACTAGTTTTATAAAATATAAACCAGTTTATTTATTATAACTTTCTGAATACTTTATGGAATTTCATGAAATAAACTTCAAGATGATTTATTCTTTAATGAAAGAATGAATATGTTAAAAGATCTTAAAAACGTTACTCCTATCGAGCTATCGATACGTTTTAACAAATCAATGCTACCTGTTCTAAATATAGCCAAATAAACCAAAACCTGGACTGATCCCGAAATTCAACCATAAGACGAGATCCTATATGGCGACGCATACACTTTCTTAGTCTATGATACTAACCAAAGATGATTACTTAGTTCAGAAATTTAAAGCTCGAGCTGATATGCGTTATTTTCACGTATAGTCGGGCTTAACACGATCCGTGAACTTCAGTCACTGAACGGGCTATGTCCGTGTTACATAATTCAGAAAAAGTAAATAACAAGAAATGTCACTGTTAAGTGTCGCATATCACCCAAATGGTCTGTGAAAAATAATAATATGAAAGGGGACCAGAAAGTTCGTAGACTTTTGCCATAACTTATTTATATCAATTATACAATGCACAATAGTGTTATTGGATTTGAAATAAATGTATATGGGACATATTTTGAAAATTTTAGCACGATACGTCAACTATTAAGAAAATAAGGCACTACTCAAAGCATAGCAGTAAGATATGTCGGGGCAAAATGATGACGTTGTATTCAACAGAATTTTAAACAGGTGCTTTTGTATCAAATTTACCGAGTCACTCCTTCTCAAAATACTCTCCTACATGGTCTATACGTATTTGCTACCATTTACACCATTCAGTGAACATGTTAACAAAATCAGAAGATGGTATACTGGACACAAAATTCTGTAAAACATGCTTTGATTCCAATACGTCTTCAAATCGACTTCCCATTTGCTCTTTTAAAATGACTGATTCCCGGCAATCTTAATAACGTTAATTTTGCGACATTTAAACACTAGAAAACTTTAAATATAAGTTTCACCGTACATACTTTTGTTTTTTCTATTTGAGCAGGTGTATTACTTAACATGGAGCAGAGCTTTACGGAACTGCGGTATTTCGCATGCTAATCCATTTTCAAGTGCCCCGACGTCATTTTGTTTTAAACAAAATGGCATTCCGTAACATCATATTATTGACGTCATTTTGAGATGCGCATAATTGGTGCCATTGTTTTAAAGGATGTAAACAAGCATAAAATACAGCACACATATATACTTTTTATTTAAACATAAAACGCGTTTTGGCAACGCTACGCTTGTTTGAATAGTAGAGGTAGGAAAAAAGCAAAACAGACTACGTAAATCGACGTTTCCATAGTTACTATAGAATAAAAACTAATGATGAAAAATTATCATTTTTTGGCGAAATTACTGCAAATATATAGTGGCACAGGCTCCCTGATAATTATTAGAATACAATGATAAATAAAACAGTTATGGCAAAAGTCTACGGACTTTCTGATCCCCCCTCGTATATGATATAATAGGTAGCAATGTATCTATGGATATCAAGAGTAATGGACTGGTGTTTCAGACTAGACATGCAATTTCATATTTTTTACATTAAAGTATGACCTTGACCTTTGTGTCACATTGACCTTGACATCTGATGTAATGGTCTGGGTATTTCAACAGTTAAATGCAGGTGAAACATAATCATGACATGTTGATCACTTGTGTCAAGCTTTTTCAAAATCCCTAAATGTAAGTTACAGATCAATTGATGATGATTGCTGAATTGAGCCAAGTGTTTTTTTAAATTTATCCATGTATGATAAAGTTAAAGGACAGACTTGAAATCTCAAACAGATTCAAAGTGTTGTCATACATACTCAAAGTGTGACCTTCACCTTTGAGGTATAGGTCTAGGTCTTACTTATGATACGTCGTCATGTCATCTTGATAAATTGAGCCAAGTTAAAGACAAAGTCACAGACCAGACACGCAATATCAAACAAATTGAAAGTGTGACCTCGATCTATGAGGAAAGGTTCTGAGTCTTACATGCGACATTTAATTATGTCATGTTGATCAACTGAGTCAAGTGTTTTTGAAATGTATCCATAGATGACAAAGTTTCAGACCGGACACGAAATCACAATCAGACTGAAAGTGTCATCAAACAAAGTTAAAATGTGACCTTGAACTTTGAAATGGGATTTTGGGTGTAACGCGCGACACATCATCATGTTATGTTGATCATTTGTAGTTGTATTAACAGAATCCGTATATGCATAAAAATGTTACAGGCCAGACACGATATCTCAAACAGACTGAAAATGCTGTCAAACAAACTCAAAGTGTGACCTTGACTTTGAGGTATTGGTATCAATTGGGGGGGGGGGGGGGGGGGGGGGGGGGGTTGGTGGCATAAAAAAGGGGCCCATGTGCGTTACCTGCAGTCGGGTCTACTTGATTACTGTGCGAGCTTTGCACATATTACATCAATCAGAAAATAAAATGAAAATAAAATCGAGCATATAAACGTTTAACCGCAGTATGATACGGTTACCTTGACATTTTATAAAATGTTTTGATCTATATAAACCACAAGGCTGTAGCGGAAGTTAAAATATAAAATAAAATGATCCATGTACTTATAGAATATGAGCTAATATTGCGGTTTTTTACCTTGTCCAAAACGGAGCATCTTGTTGAGATGTGCAATGTACTTTAATTGGTGATGGGAAGTTGAAGCGTGTGTTGACGTCCTTAAGACTCAAGACTACTGTCGCTAGAAATGATTTAACAGTTGGTAGCAACATGGTGTTGAAGCTCTTATCGTTATAGTTGTCAATCAACAAGAGACTGACACTGGAAACCTTGTAGTTATTTAAGACTACTATTGCTAGACATTACTCAACAGTTAGTAGCAACATGGTATTGAAGCTCTTGTCGTTATAGTTGCCAATCAACAAGAGACTGACGATGGAAACCATGTATCTAATCAAGATTACTGTTGCTAGACATTACTCAACAGTTGGTAGCAACATGGTGTTGAAGCTCTTATCGTTATAGTTGTCAATCAACAACAGACTGACGCTGGAAACAATGTAGCTACTCAAGACTACTGTTGCTTGACATGACTCAACAGTTGGTAGCAACATGGTGTTGTAGCTGTCGTCGTTATAGTTGCCGTCCAACAAGAGACTGACGCTGGAAACCATGTAGCTAATCAAGATAACTGTTGCTAAATATGTCTCAACAGTTGGTAGCAACATGGAGTTGAAGCTCTCGTCGTTATAGTAGCCGTCCAAAAAGAGACTGACGCTTGAAACCATGTAGTTATTTAAGACTGCTGTTGCTAGACATTACTCAACAGTTGGTAGCAAAATGGTGTTGAAGCTTTTGTCGTTATAGTTGCCAATCAACAAGAGACTGAAGCTGGAAACCATGTAGCTAATCAAGAATACTGTTGCTTATCATTACTCAACAGTTGGTAGCAACATCATGTTGAAACTCTTGTCGTTATAGATGCATTTCAACAAGAGACTGACTCTGGAAACCATGTAGCTTATCGAGAATACTGTTGCTTGACATGACTCAACAGCTGGTAAAACATGGTGTTATAGCTCTCGTCGTTATAGTAGCCGTCCAACAAGAGACTGACGCTGAAAACCATGTAGCTAATCAAGACTACTTTTGCTTGACATGACTCAACAGCTGGTAGCAACATGGTGTTGAAGCTCTCGTCGTTATAGTAGCCGTTCAACAAGAGACTGACGCTAGAAACCGTGTCGTTATTTAAGACTACTGTTGCTATACATTACTCAACAGTTGGTACCAACATGGTGTTGAAGCTCTTGTCGTTATAGTTGCCGTTCTGCAAGAGACTGACGCTTAAAATCATGTAGCTAATCAAGATTACTGTTGCTAGACATTACTCAACAGTTGGTAGCAACATGGTGTTGAAGCTCTCATCGTTAGATCAGCTGTTCAACAAGAGAATGTCGCTGAAAACTATGTATCTACTTAACAGTACTGTCGCTAAACATTTCTCAACAGTTGGTAGCAACATGGTGTTGAAGCTCTTGTCGTTATAGTTGCAAATCAACAAGAGACTGACGCTGGAAACCATGCAGCTAATCAAGACTACTGTTACTAGACATTACTCAACAGTTGGTAGCAACATGGTGTGGAAGCTCTTGCCGTTATAGTAGCCAATCAATAAGAGACTGACATTGGAAATTATGCAGCTAATCAAGACTACTGTTACTAGACATTACTCAACAGTTGGTAGCAACATGATTTTGAAGCTCTTGCCGTTATAGTTGCAAATCAACAAGAGACTGACGAGGGAAACCATGCAGCTAATCAAGACTACTGTTACTAGACATTACTCAACAGTTGGTAGCAACATGGTGTTGAAGCTCTTGTCTTTATAGTTGCAAATCATCAAGAGACTGACGAGGAAAACCATGCAGCTAATCAAGACTACTGTAACTATACATTACTCAACGGTTGGTAGCAACATGGTGTTGAAGCTCTTGCCGTTATAGTTGCAAATCAACAAGAGACTGACGATGGAAACCATGCAGCTAATTAAGACTATTGTTGCTAAACATTACTCAACAGTTGGTAGCAACAACGTGTTGAAGCTCTTGTCGTTATAGTAGCCGTTCAACAAGAGACTGACGCTAGAAACCATGTCGTTATTTAAGACTACTGTTGTTATACATTACTCAACAGTTGGTACCAACAGGGTGTTGAAGCTCTTGTCGTTATAGTTGCAAATCACCAAGAGACTGACGCTGGAAACCATGTAGCTTATCGAGACTACTGTTACTACACATTACTCAACAGTTGGTAGCAACATCGTGTTGAAGCTCTTGGAGTTATAGTTGCCTATCAACAAAAGACTGACGTTGGAAACCATGCAGCTTATCAAGACTACTGTTACTAGTCATTACTAAACAGTTGGTAGCAACATGGTGTTGAAGCTCTTGTCGTTATAGTAGCCGTTCTACAAGAGACCGACGCTGGAAACCATGCAGCTAATCAAGACTACTGTTACTAGACATTACTCAACAGTTGGTAGCAACATGGTGGTGAAGCACTTGTCGTTATAGTTGAAAATCAAAAAGAGACTGACGCTGGAAACCATGCAGCTAATCAAGACTACTGTTACTAGACATTACTCAACAGTTGGTAGCAACATGGTGTTGAAGCTCTTGCCGTTAAAGTTGCCAATCAACAAGAGACTGACGATAGAAACCATGCAGCTAATCAAGACTACTATTACTACACATTACTCAACAGTTGGTAGCAACATGGTGTTGAAGCTCTTGCCGTTATAGTTGTCAATCAGCAAGAGACTGACGCTGAAAACCATGCAGCTCATCAAGACTACTATTACTACACATTACTCAACAGTTGGTAGCAACATGGTGTTGAAGCTCTTGTTGTTATAGTTGCAAATCAACAAGAGACTGACGCTGGAAACAATGCAGCTAATCAAGACTACTGTTGTTAAACATTACTCAACAGTTGGTAGCAACATGGTGTTGAAGCTCTTGTCGTTATAGTAGCCGTTCAACAAGAGACTGACGCTAGAAACCATGTAGTGATTTAAGACTACTGTTGCTAGACATTACTTGACTGTTGGTAGCAACATGGTGTTGAAGCTCTCGTCGTTAAAGCTGCAAATCAACAAGAGACTGACGCTGGAGACCATGTCTCTACTTAAAAGTACTCTCGCTAATCATTTCTCAACAGTTGGTAGCAACATGGTGTTGAAGCTCTTGTCGTTATAGTAGCCGTTCAACAAGAGACTGAAGCTAGAAACCATGTAGTTATTTAAGACTACTGTTTCTAGACATTACTTAACAGTTGGTAGCAACATGGTGTTGAAGTTCTTGTCGTTATAGTTGCAAATTAACAAGAGACTGACGCTGGAAACCATATAGCTTATCGAGATTACTGTCACTAGATATTACTCAACAGTTGGTAGCAACATGGTGTTAAAGCTCTTGTCGTTATAGTTGCCAATCAACTAGTCACTGACGCTGGAAACCATTCAGCTAATCAAGACTACTGTTACTAGACATTACTCAACAGTTGGTAGCAACATGTTGTTGAAGCTCTTGTCGTTATAGTTGCCAATCAACAAGATACTGACGCTGGAAACAATGCAGCTAATCAAGATTACTGTTACTAGACATTACTCAACAGTTGGTAGCAACATGTTGTTGAAGCACTTGTCGTTATATTTGCAAATCAACAAGAGACTGACGCTGGAAACCATGCATCTAATCAAGACTACTGTTACTAGACATTACTCAACAGTTGGTAGCAACATGGTGTTGAAGCTCTTGCCGTCGTAGTTGCCAATCAACAAGAGACTGACGCTGGAAACAATGCAGTTAATCAAGACTACTGTTGCTAGACATTACTCAACAGTTGGTAGCAACATGGTGTTGAAGCTCTTGTCGTTATAGTTGCAGTTCAACAAGAGACTGACTCTGGAAATCATGCAGCTAATCAAGACTACTATTGCTAGACATTACTCAACAGTTGGTAGCAACATGGTGTTGAAGCTCTTATCGTTATAGTTGCTCATCAAAAAGAGACTGACGCTGGAAACCATGCAGCTAATCAAAAATAATGTTACTGGACATGACTCAACAGTTGGAAACAACATGGTGTTGAAGCTCTTGTCGTTATAGCTGCATTTCAACAAGAGACCGACGCTGGAAACCATGTAACTAATCAAGAATACTGTTACTAAACATGACTCAACAGTTGGTTGCAACTTGGTGTTGTAGCTCTCGTCGTTACAGTAGTTGTTGAACAATATAGTGACGCTTGAAACCATGTATATATTTAAGACTACTGTTGCTAGACATGACTCAACAGTTGGTAGCAATATGGTGTTGTGGCTCTTGTCGTTATAGTTGCCAATCAACAAGAGACTGACGATGGAAACCATGTAGCTAATCAAGACTACTGTCACTAGACATTACTCAACAGTTGGTAGCAACATGGTGTTGTAGCTCTTGTCGTTATAGTTGCAAATCAACAAGAGACTGACGCTGGAAACCATGTAGGTAATCAAGACTACTGTCACTAGACATTACTCAACAGTTGGTAGCAACATGATGTTGTAGCTCTCGTCGTTATAGTTGCCTATCAACAAGATACTGACGCTGGAAACCGTGTAGGTAATCAAGACAACTGTTGCTAGACATTACTCAACAGTTCGTAGCAACATGGAAAATGAAGCTCTTGTCGTTATAGATGTCGTTTAACAAGAGACTGACACTGGAACCCATGTAGCTAATCAAGACTACTGTCGCTTGACATTACTCAACAATTTGTAGCAACATGGTGTTGAAGCTCTCGTCGTTATAGTAGCCAATCAACAAGAGACTTACGCTGTAAACGACGTAGCTAATCAAGACTACTGATTCTAGACATTACTTAACAGTTGGTAGCAACATGGTGTTGAAGCTCTTGTCGTTATAGTAGCCAGTCAACAAGAGACTAACGCTGGAAACCACGTAGCTAATCAAGACTACTGTTGCTGAACATTACTCAACATTTGGTAGCATCATGGTGTTGAAGCTCTCGTCGTTATAGTAGCCGTTTAGCAAGAGACTAACGCTGGAAACCATGTAGCTAATCAAGATTACTGATGTTAGACATTACTCAACAGTTTTATCAACATGGTATTGAAGCTCTTGTAGTGATAGTTGCCAATCAGCAAAAGATTGACGCTGGAAACCACGTAGTTAATCAAGACTACTGTTGCTAGACATTATTCAACAGTTAGAAGCAACATGGTGTTGAAGCTCTCGTCGTTATATTAGCCGTTCAATAAGACACTAACGCTGGAAACCATGTCGCTAATCAAGACTACTGATGTTAGACATTACTCAACAGTTGGTAGCAACATGGTGTTGAAGCTCTCGTCGTTATAGTAGCCGTTCAACAAGAGAATGATGCTGGAAACTATGTAGGTATTTAAGACTATTGTTGCTAGACATTACTCAACAGTTGGAAGCAACATGGTGTTGAAACTCTTGTCGTTATAGTTGTCGTTCAACAAGAGGCCGACGCTGGAAACCATGTAGCTAATCTAGATAACTGTCGCTAGACATTACTCAACAGTTGGAAGCAACATGGTGTTGAAGCTCTCATCGTTATAGTAGCCGTTCAACAAGAGACCGACGCTGGAAACCATGCAGCTAATCAAGACTACTGTTGCTAGACATTACAAAACAATTGGTAGCAACATGGTGTTGAAGCTCTTTTCGTTATAGTTGCAAATCGACAAGAGACTAACGCTGGAAACCATGTAGCTTATCGAGACTACTGTTACTAGACATTACTCAACAGATGGTAGAACATGGTGTTGAAGCTCTTGTCGTTATAGTTGCCTATCAACAAAAGACTGACGCTGGAAACCATGTTGCTAATCAAGATAAGTCACGCTAGACATTACTCATTAGTTGGTAGCAACATGGTGTTGAAGCTCTCGTCGTTATAGTTGCCTATCAATAAGAGACTGACGCTGGAAACCATGTTGCTAATCAAGACTACTCACGCTAGACAGTACTCAACAGTTGGTAGCAACATGGTGTTGAAGCTCTTGTCGTTATAGTTGCCTGTCAACAAGAGACTGACGCTGGAAACCATGTAGCTAATCAAGACTACTGTCGCTAGACATTACTCATCAGTTGGTAGCAACATGGTTTTGTAGCTCTAGTCGTTATAGTAGCCAATCGACAAGAGACTGACGCTGGAAACCATGTAGTTAATCAAGACTACTGTTGCTAGTCATAATTCAACCGTTGGTAGCAACATGGTGTTAGAGCTCTTGTCGTTATAGTTGCAAATCAACAAGAAACTGACGCTGGAAACCATGTAGTTTATCGAGACTACTGTAACTAGACATTACTCAACAGTTGGTAGCAACATGGTGTTGAAGCTCTTGTCGTTATAGTTGCAAATAAACAAAAGACTGACGCTGGAAACCATGTAGGTAATCAAGACTACAGTTGCTAGACATTACTCAACAGTTGGTAGCAACATGGTGTTGAAGCTCTTGTCGTTATATTTGCCTATCAACAAAAGACTGACGCTGGAAAGCATGTAGCTTATCGAGACTACTGTTACTAGACATTACTCAATAGTTTGTAGCAACATGGTGTTGAAGCTCTTTCCGTCGTAGTTGCCTATCAACCGGAGACTGACGCTGGAAACCATGTAGCTAATCAAGACTTCTGTCGCTAGACATTACTCATCAGTTGGAAGCAACATGGTGTTGAAGCTCTCGTCGTTATAGTTGCCTATCAACAAGAGACTGACGCTGGAAACCATGTTGCTAATCAAGACTACTCTCGCTAGACAGTACTCAACAGTTGGTAGCAACATGGTCTTGAAGCTCTCGTCGTTATAGTTGCCTATCAACAAGAGACTGACGCTGGAAACCATGTAGCTAGTCAAGACTACTGTCGCTAGACATTACTCATCAGTTGGTAGCAACATGTTGTTGTAGCTATCGTTGTTATAGTAGCCAATCGACAAGAGACTGACGCTGGAAACCATGTAGCTAATCAAGACTACTGTTGCTAGTCATAATTCAACAGTTGGTAGTAACATGGTGTTGAAGCTCTTGCCGTTATAGTTGCCAATCAACAAGAAACTGACGCTAGAAACCATGTAGCTATTCAAGACTACTGTTGCTAGACATTACTCAACAGTTGGTAACAACATTGTGTTAAAGCTCTTGTTGTTATAGTTGCCATTCAACAAGAGACAAAAGCTGTAAACCATGTAGCTAATGAAGACTACTATTGCTAGACATTACTCAACAGTTGGTAGCAACATGGTGTTGAAGCTTTCCTCGTTATAGTTGCCGTTCAACAAGACACTGACGCTGGAAACCATGTAGCTAATCAAGACTACTGTTGCTTGACATTACTTAACAGTTGGTAGCAACATGGTGTCGAAGCTCTCGTCGTTATAGTTGCCGTTCAACAAGACACTGACACTGGAAACCATGTAGCTAATCAAGACTACTGTTGCTTGACATTTCTAAACAGTTGGTAGCAACATGGTGTCGAAGCTCTCGTCGTTATAGTTGCCGTTCAACAAGACACTGACTCTGGAAACCATGTAGCTAATCAAGACTACTATTGCTAGACATTACTCAACAGTTGGTAGCAACATGGTGTTGAAGCTTTCGTCGTTATAGTTGCCGTTCAACAAGACACTGGCGCTGGAAACCATGTAGCTAATCAAGACTACTGTTGCTTGACATTACTCAACAGTTGGTAGCAACATGGTGTTGAAGCTCTCGTCGTTATAGTTGCCGTTCAACAAGACACTGACGCTGGAAACCATGTAGCTAATCAAGACTACTATTGCTTGACACTTCTAAACAGCTGGTAGCAACATGGTGTTGTAGCTCTCGTCGTTATAGTTGCCGTTCAACAAGACACTGACGCTGGAAACCATGTAGCTAATCAAGACTACTGTTGCTAGACATTACTCAACAGTTGGTAGCAACATGGTGTTGTAGCTGTCGTCGTTATAGTAGCCGTTCAACAAGACACTGACACTGGAAACCATGACGCTAATCAAGCCTACTGTTGCTTGACATTACTAAACAGTTGGTAGCAACATGGTGTTGTAGCTGTCGCCGTTATAGTAGCCGTTCAACAAGACACTGACGCTGGAAACCATGAAGCTAATCAAGACTGCTGTTGCTTGACATTACTCAACAGTTGTTAGCAACATGGTGTTGTAGCTCTCGTCGTTATAGTAGCCGTTCAACATGACACTGACGCTGGAAACCATGTAGCTAATCAAGACTACTGTTGCTTGACATTACTCAACAGTTGGTAGCAACATGGTGTTGTAGCTCTCGTCGTTATAGTTGCTGTTCAACAAGAGACTGACGCTGGAAACCATGAAGCTGGTCAAGACTTCTGTTGCTTGACATTACTATACAGTTGGTAGCAACATAGTGTTGATCAATTTGCAAGTCATAATGATACATGAACAGTGACAACACACTTATAGGCTAATGTTATTATAGTGTTTAATCCGATAAATATATTGTATAGTTAAGTGACTTTGCTTCGTAATTGTGCTACCATTATGTATAACTGTTAAGAAAAATATTAAAATCTTATTTATTTAAGCCGACTTAAAATATCTGATTTAAACGGCACTTTGATGTCGAGTGCTTTTTGAAAGAGACCCAAAATAGAAAATATTGTGTGTGTTTTTTTCTTTTACAAAAGTTGTATCAACTTATTGTTTTTATTTTTTTATTGCGAAACAAGCTAATTGTATTACAACTCAGGCACATCACGCTCGATATCTACCTGTGTGGAATCCAATACTAAGAGGCACATAGCTGTGACAGAGAACCAAATCCCTCTAGGTTGGGTCGCTGGACCAAGCGTGGTATTAGCCGATGGTAGTATGTTGTGCACTATTTCTAAACTAAATCTGTAGTGCTATCAAACATAATCAAAAAAAATATGTTCAGTAACTGTTTGAGTTAATTTCTTTAAAAACACGCAAACCTATAACGATCTTTATATATTTTGGACGTGCTTACACATGAAAAAATAAACATTAAAAATAACAAAGTGTAATCACCCCTGCCTGTGTGCATGTGTGCGTGTGTGCATGTATTCAAGTATTAATAAATATATTGCTCTTTTTTTAGCTCGACTATTCAAAGAATAAGAGAGCTATTCTGCTCACCCAGGTGCCGGCGTTGTCGTCGGCGTCACACATTGGTTAAAGTTTTGCGTACAAGTCCATATCTCAGTATCCATTGCATGTATTGAAATGAATCTTTACAAAATACTTCCCAGTCATCAAATCTACTACACTAAGTTAGATAACTCTTGGATGACTATAATGCAAAAGTATTGCCTTTGTTTGACTTAGAAATTGTGGTTAAAGTTTTGCATGCAAGTACCATCAAATTTGTACTTTTGTGACAAATATTCGAATAGAAGATCGCACTGTCCCTCCGATAGTTTTCGTTATAATGGTGTTTATTTTAAGATATGATAGAATTATATCACCCATTCTCAGAATAAGCTCATTTTAATATAAAAAATACATTAAATAAAATATAACATTTGACGCAGATATCATTTTAAAAATTAAACAAGACTTAAACGAGTTCGAATCCCCGCTTTGGCACAGTATCCGGGATAATTGATATACGGCATTGCGTCGCATCATTATTCGTCTTCCGCCGCATATTCAAGTGTGAACGTCATCAGTTACTTGCGGAGATGGGGTGTGCTCGAGTACTGGTTAACAGTCCAGGGCCCCAGGACACAGTAGTTCGGTTAACTGATCGTCTGTCATTCAATTAACCAGTATATCACCTATATGTGTACAATAATTGATATGTATTTCTAACTCCTGTTTAATACATTAATTGGAAATTAGTATATCCTTAATACGTTTTTGTACGTATTAATGTATATACTTGAGTGGGCAATATCCATAACCGGTACGGCAGGTATAATCCATTATACACACGTTTAATTATTCACATTCAATGGATTTTTGTTTTAACATATTATATTTATTGAGCACATTATTGGTTTAAACAGTTACAATTTCATTGTTATCGGTATAATTTGAAACAGTATAATCCTTCGGTTTGCTCCACTGAGCAGCGTCAAACGAACCAATAAAAACCTTTGACGTAAACTTACGGAGTTTACCGCTTATGTTTTTTAACTGACGAACGGTAATGATTTACAGATTTAAGCGACTGATTTTTGAATAAGCATTAGACCGAAGTTTGACACCAGAGAGCTCCTAGCTTCTGACGATAAATAAATTGATTGCGATTGTTAATAATTAATTATATCTCAATACGAAAAGATGGAACCCGGTAATGTTATTATTGTCGACGCAGCGGAATATAACGCGGCTACAAATAGAATTAGCTCCGCTTTACAGCTGCTGCGGGACGAAATGGTAAGAGTTTTATTTCTTGTTAATTTTACATTTAATTGCATCTGTTGTCACTACGACATATTTACAAAAATACGGGTTGTATGCCGTTTACACTTTCCTTCAACCTTGTAAAAAATGCGTTTGGTGTTGTAGCACGTATATACCTTCGTTACGTTTGTTGGTGATGTAAAGTCTCAAGTTTCGTGTTTCATCTTTTATATATAAATATATATATATACGTACTTTGTATGATTATCAAAAACACATAATGTTTATGCCAGAACATAAAATGATTAATTACTTTTAAATTATTATGTATTTAACATTTTCATCGAACAATTTTATTGAATGTGTCTTGGAAGTTTGTATGAACATTTGAATTGAACAGTTGCAGTTGCCATTATACATATATATATAGACTTTTGAAACCTTGTGCTTGCAGAATAATTTGTGCATGTCAGATGTCTATAATATTTACAAACATCACAGCACACGGGTTTACATATTAACCATGATTTTATCGAGGTGGCTAATATTATAGACCAACATGAAACATCAAATAATGTTTTCATTTTCAACCTATTTAATTTTTTATTTATTTTATTGATTTGTACATAGTACGCTATATTGTACATACGTACATGAATGCTGCAGTCACGAATGTTACACTTTCATACAGTTTATCGGTAACGTTACCAGTAAACATGAAATAAGTTTCATTGTATAATTCTAAACTTATCATGAATGTAATATTATGCAATTCTACTGTACGGGCGATATTTTCACTTTCGATTTTACAACATTACGAAGATTGCTTTACAGAAACAATAATTTGAAACTCTTTGAATAAAGGTGTTGCTTTAAACGTGGACGCGCCATTATATACGAGATGCCTTGTGTGTATGATCCACGTGATTAACGTTCCTCTCTGTTGCCATGACACATGTTTACTACTACGCCAAGTTATGATAAAATAAGTTGAATTGTTAACAATGAAATAATAACGATCATTAACGTTATAACTTTAGTTTACTGTTCAAAATTAAATATACATCTTTATTTCCTCTAAATAATACAGGCGAGCATAATTAAAAAAGGAAACAAATAAAACACAAATGTAACTTAATTCATTTTTCTCTTATACTTTCTTAATGTAATATAATGTACACTACTTTGTGTACGTTTATACACATAAAATATTCGTTTTTTCGAGCCATGTTCGTTCAGTCCATATGGCGAATTGCTATACTTCCAGGACCCCAGGTAACAGTGATAAGGTACATGTGTAAACTGAACGTTTGGAAACCTTTGGTGGTATAAAATGACGCTAAAATTCAATAATTCAATCAATTTTTTACTGAACATGTAAATAATGTATTATAATGTTAACTAGTTTCACTGTACATGCATATATGTTTTGTGATAGCATAATATAGATTCTTTCTGAGAAACTAAAGACAGAGAATAGAAAGTTTAACTATTTATATGATCTTCCAAATATAAATTTGTTAAAAGACATTGATGTGTTGATGCCCGTACATGCTTACACAAAAGGTCAAAACATTACAACGTTTTTACCAACACTACTTCAGCGGATCGATAAGCCATAACACGTATATATATATACAGTTTATATATGTATATAAGTTTATATTTGAAAAAAAAGCAAAGTTAACTGTAAGTGTTTAAAATATGCAAATGTTGCTGGTTTCATGCTTTACAATTTAAGCTTTACTTTTGAATTTAGTCGCTTTTAGTGTATGGAATATAAAACGGACTATCAAAATAAAAGTTTAATTCTCAACACCAACATGTGTCGGAAAAGGTCAAATTGTTATACCTCCTACACTGATATTGTGTTACCCACTGGTAATACATTACAATTCACTTCTAATACCGAGGTACATAACTCGTTAACAGCTTGACGTTTTGACACCGAGGAGGTTAAATGTCGTTACGGTCGTACCCGCAATGAATGAGCACGTACGCACACTTTCACCAAGCCGCAGATATGCCCGCCTCCTGGTCGGCGATTATGTTTCAGTGAGAAAGCGTTACATTGTTGGTTAAACAAAACAGGGTTTTCTTAAAACAAAAAGTCATGGAAGGAAAATGTAACATTTAGAAGGAATGCTTCGGGGAGGTATATTTGTAACAATCAAGCTTTGATGATATCACACGTTCGGCGATTTTATTGTTTTGCATGAAAGTAACATTATAAAACAATAGAGAGTATTTTTACTAATACTTATATTTCTATACTGTAATGAAATTGAAAGAACGTTTCTTTATTTAATGTTTATACCGCGTAATGTTTTATTTCTGACTTCACATATTTCACCATATACGAGTCAGATGGGTATGGCCAAGTTAGGTTTCCGTGTATTAAAATACATCACTAATCGGTTCCAGGATGAAATGAACAAACTTAATGCATTTAACCATACAGCAAAAAACTTTTTACATTATTTTCTTTCGTAATAAAAACTAAAACTTTCACCCGGTTAGCTGTGATATTCACACAATAGACAGACAGTGCTAGGGTTTAACTGTATATAAAACTGAAAAAGCAAAACTGCCTGAAGCGTTTAACATAAAATTTAATTGAATTAAAGTAAACTTTACACCTGTTATAAATTAATTCAACTATTCAATAACTAACGTAAACTATATAATCATAATCCCCAAATGAACGCGGCACACTGTAAACTTCTGAAAGATTAGCGGTAACGGTATGAATGCATTTACCGCTTTAATAACATACACTATTACAAACTGCATTGTCATTTGTCTAATAACATGTAATGAATTGCTAAAAACATCAGCGTAATCGTGTTTTAAGTTAAACAGCTCGATCGGCTTTTGAATATTTTATTTTATAACAACATTTAACATTTATTTAATTGGTAATTTGGTAAAAATAACAATTTAATTGCATACCTTGGCAGAGAGCGTTTTAAAATAATAGTAGCTGTTGGATATCAACACACTTTGTCAAGATTAATACATAATTTCACTCTAAATCTGGATATGTATCATTAAATGTAATGCGCATGTCTGGATAACACATAAGTAATATTAAATATTAATATTTTCCATGTGCGTTCTAAATGATTTAAAGTTTATGCACATAAGACATCGGGAAGAAAATAAGTGAAACTGATAACTCTTACGTTATAAACCATGTTAACAAACACCCTAGATGTCTTGGACATATATGATGTATTCCAGGATTGAAACAGTTTATCAATTATGTAAATGGTTTAATATGTAATGTACAAGCTGGCGACAAACATCTACACTGAAGACTATGATGTACGATCAGGGTCAAAAGCACCGGTGCTGATGTACCGCTATTATATCGGTGCAACGATAATCTTGTTTTAACGGTGCACCGATAAAATATACCATTGCACCATTAAAATATATCGATGCACCGTTAAAAGTGGCGGTCCAGCGTTACAATATTTAATAGCGGTGTATCGTAGCAGCGACAGCATACAGGCAAAGCGAGTCGACCACTTGTATCGTCAAAATATGAACACTATACAAAAATAACAGACACTTTAAGCCCGCTTAAGAAATAAATATAAGGCATCAATTATGTAGTTTTTGGTTAACTATCAACTAAGGAAAAACGAATAATGCAGCGAACTATGTACAGTGCACTTAAATAGCAACATTAAACTTAATGACTTGGTTTACCGTCATAAAACATTTCACGGTGCGAGGGTGTTGGTAAAGAAACATTAAAATGGTCATATAAATCAAACAAAATGAATGAATTATTGTTGTGTCACATTTGAAACCCGGGAATTTTAATGAAATGAATGCTAATTAAACTTGTGATATACCTGTTGTACCAACGTAATAAAACAATGATCTATCGATGATCTCACTTGTCAAATTTATAATCTTCTTAATTTCACTGTATATAATTGAAAATGTATATGGAATTTATAAAGACACTATCAATCAAGTATTCGTATAAAGGAATTTCGATATGTCGATATAAACAGTAATTAGATGTAAAATAGAATACTGATATGACAGAACTTCATTGTTTTATTGATGTGTATAGGAGTTCAAATTGTGTCATGTCACAGTGAATGTATACATTATACTGGACTAATATCTGTCAGAACAAAAGCAACACGCACACACCTGGGGTAGGCACAAAGCAAATCAAACTACCGTATAATCGCCATCCGTTCTGCCATTATCTATAGGAATGTAAACGTAACTGGACACACCCAGTATACTTGAACATCACGCATTTTGATAAATTTCCAAATACAAGCAATTAATGTCGGACCGCAAACAAGTCAAATAGTGCTGAATGGAAATATGTGAAAGTGAACGTAAAACTAACAAAACCAGATAAGCTTCCTGAGGATAACTCAAATGAAACTTCAAAATCAAACTTGTTATAACATAGTTACATGTACCACACCTCTTAATTATTTCAAACGCTTTAAATATTTTAATTATTAAAAAGGAAAACTGGTGTATCAATTTTCACATGTGATTTCAAAGCACCTGGATCAATTTTCACCAACATAAAACATAGCAATGAACATATCTAAACATGTGTTAAACATGCAGAAAAAATATACACAGTTTAAAATACACAACATCAGTCAAATGACTACATATACATAAACAATTTAAGAATTGTAGATATGTTGATGATGAAGCACGGTCATGAAGTATGTAAAACAGCAAATGTCTAGATAACGAATACAATTTACGAAATAATTCCAATTATTTATTTCCAGAAATCATTGCGTCATCAAGACGTCACACTAATGAGACAGTTTATCAATATGAATGACAAGATCAGAAGTATCAGCAAGGAACAAAGAAGCCAAAAGAACCGTGCCCGTCACCAACGCAACAGAACACAATGCATCACTTCAGCTTCCTTAAAATCAACGACGCCATCTCCACAATGGCCGACCCTTCTAGTGAGGCAGCAAAGTGTTCCCCGATACTGTGACGTCATTCCAGAGGTTCGCGAGAGAAGAGGTTCAACATCTAGCGACGGTAAGTGTACATTATGGAACAACTCTGTACGCTCTGTATAGTCTTTTTTTTAAATATAAATTACCAATAACGCATTAATCGTTTTATTGATATTAATTACACAATTTTAATGAACAATTTAATGTTTTTCGAATAGATTTACACTTAAAAATTGTCTGGTAGTAAAATAAAGTACCGCGGCAGAATGATTGAAGATGTACTGATATTAAATCGCAAGATAATCTGTAATTCTTAATGCTAAATTTGTTATATTTACTATGGTCATTATTAAAATTCCAAATAAAAACATTTGCATTAATTTTTGAACTTAATATTTTATTTTGCAGACGAATCGCTTGACGGAGAATCATTGAGCAGCAGTGTGACGTCATTGAACGACGACTTCAGTGACAGCACAAGCAGTGTTACGTCAGATATTCCAGTTTTCAGACCAACGACATTGTTAAGACAACGTTCCAAATCAGAAGTGCCATTAGAAAATACGAATTCCACAGATCTTAACACCAATGAAGCAAAATATGAAGACATTTTACAAAATAATGTAAACTTGTGGAGAACATCACTAGAGGAAAGCAACGACTCTGTTTTTGATGGAGACTCTAGTGAAGAACGCGTATGAGACACTGTTACGAATATCTAAACAAGGAAATGGCATTTCTGATTTATATATAACTGGACGCAGCACGTACGATTAGACATGTTTTATAACGGAGTGCTTACACTTACATTTTATTCTCGAATCAATCAAACCAATCAAAATGTAACTTAGCTCGGTTTATGAACTTAAAGCAAAAATGTAAATAAAAAATATATTAGGGAATAATAACATCAACACCCTTAGTATCTAAGAATATACATTGTTTCAAACCATTTCAAAATATGTTTATGTAGATATTTATGCATCAAAATTTAGTTCAAGTACATATGCAAACAGCCATCGTTTAACAAAAAATGTTTTTTGGGAACAAAACATAAAGAGAATCTAGGCACAGCATCCGTTATAAAATATACATGCATTTGAAACCCAGACAAGCATTTGCCTTTGTCTTAGTAGAACATTATTACTAATTTTCATTATTTCATGTTATCAATGTTTTGTTACGGTTTAATGTTTAGCTAATTTCGTATAAAAACAACGTATTTAAATTAATATATGCAATAAAGCTGGAAAGGAAATCTACGAAATATTTTCGATAAACTTTATGGAATTTCTCAGGTAAAATGGATACAAAAATATATTATAATGTAATGGTTAATATTAGTATATTTACAGACACGTCAACTTTTTTTAAATCAATTTTTTAATCAATTGCTTCTAAAGATGTCAGCATAATATTCGAACTAAACGCGTTGTTAATGGATATTTTTGTTAAGGTAAATAACAATTTTTGTTTATGTTAATCTTTTTGTCAGTTGCATACCATATTGGCTCACAGAATACATACAAATTGTACAAATATGTCAGATTAATGAATAAAACTTCATATAGCAATACATAGTAGTCGGAATGAAGATGGTTTCTTAGACAAATTATGAATGATAGTTTTGTTTACCCGAACCTATCTGTGGGAAATCAGAGGAGACTTGAAACAAGCGTCTGATGATAATCAATCTGTTCTTAACACGTCAGAATAAACTTTACATTTTGGTCTAGTTAGATGAAAAGCTGAAATATGTTTTGTGCACCCACTATAAATGTATTTTACGTTGATATTGTATGTGAGCCAATATTAAACAAATCTGGTTTATATTTATTGATAACGACTACAAATATATAGATATGTATCAACGTTCTTGATGGAAGGTTTATCAGACGAGACACACATTGTCAATATTGTCCATTGTGTATATATACCATCACTTGTTATGCTAACACGTTATCATCAATTATATCCGACGAAAGAACAAATGGATACATATTCTATACTTTTGAACTTGTTATCAATGAATGGTTTATTTATGTCTTTATATTTCGGAACAAAACACATAGTTAGGGCTATATCCACTCCTACGACAGACAGTCTGTGTTGTTGTTATTGTGTATGTTTATTTTGTCTTAACATTCATATCGCCCAGTCTTTATCTCAGTCGCTCATCTAATATATTGACAGGCTTCGTATTGAAGGAGCTTTATACACTGGATATGTTGATACCCAAATGTCATGACACTTCACTTCTTCCTCTTATGGGAAGTTTAGTTGATTTGTATTTTCATTGCATATTGATCGTTATTTGGCACTCTGGTTACTACATAATCATGCCGTGAGTAATATGCTCGAGCTATTCTTAAATGTATATGTATATACATCCAGGTAGTTTCCTTCCATTGTGGATTCCAGTTCATATAACTGCTACATATGCTCACGGTGATGGTAGTGATATAGAGTGTTCCTGTCTGTCGGAAGAGAGTAATCAGCCCTATACAGTACAGCATGTACGCCTTTATATCTAAATTATTATTCAGAAACTCAGTGACACAGTCAAATAAAAAATAAAAACAATGTGTTTTTTGTTTTATTTCAATATAACCAGTCGTCAACAATTGAACGAGATAATTGAATTGACATAAATGGAAGTTGTGCTTTGCACATGGTCTTAATATTCCAAACATGTAAGCCATGTTATTTAAAATCCATTTCTGCATTCAAGAGTTATGGAGTGGACTCGGATTACGGATTACAGACGGACATATATCCAATTTGAAGCTAAAACAGTGTGTGTCCTCCAAATGGGGTGGGGTAATAAAGTTAGATATGATGAACATTTTCGAATTTGCTGTTTATATCTCAAAGACAACACCCCGGGTTTGGAACAGCTCTTGGTGTCACACCAATTTAGTGCAACGTCCTTACAAATACTGTGTATGTGAGTCAATAACAACCCTCCTATATGTAACTATGTAACTCCAAATCGTTCATTCGCGCACTTTAAAAACATTTATTTGTTCTTTAATATATGCATAAACCGCAGCATGTAACAACATATGTTATATAAAGAAAGAGAAGTGAAACAATTTGTGTTACCGTATTACACTTTATAAACAAAATTTTATAGACATGTGAACATAGTATTATATATAACAATTTATTGTCAATATTTTAGGATTTTGAATAATATTTGTATCTTTCACTATGTGTGGGAATTGACTGTATGAATACATCTAGCACTGTAAACCAGAAGATAAAACCAGCTCTGTAAACCAAAAGAATCCAATCCAATCAAAAGTATATTGATATGCTGGAGAACATAGAGAACACATGGAAAACATGATGAGAGAGACACAAAAAAGTCAGAAATATAGTCCCCATAAATTGGTACACCTGTGAAGTATATATTTGCAGGACTGCACTTGACAATTTGGAAAATGTATTACTCCCACTATATAACTAGATGTTAATGTTAATATTAACAGACACTAACAATCACTTCCGAAACAGTTGGGTCTTCTCTGCTTCTGTCTGTACAACTGCTATGTATAGTAAATTATAAGCTTTATTTAAAAGGTAGACATTGTTTTAAGACATACTTGTAATAAGATGAGTTCGAACATGTATATTAAGTAAATCAAACGTTAATTGCCTTTATTTTATATCTTTTTCCATTATTACTCTGTGATCTGTTACACCCTCTATTATGTCATATCCCCTCCCCCCATATTATTTTTGTTTCATAAAAAAAAAAGAATAGAAGGATTTGAACAAAAATTAAATGGTTAACTGTTCTGTTGTGTTCTAGACAATGGACACTTACATGAATACACATGGTAAGGCACACATATTCGCAGAACCTGACATTATACAGGCGGTTTGTATCCTTTCTAAATCACTTTCAAAGAGAGGTATTAATTAGCCTTAATCTTCAGGAATGTTTACACAGGTCAGATGTGAATGAATTGATTGACAGCAGACCCTTTCCCCCCTCCCCCACAGCCCTGAAAATTTGTAAATACATTCAGTTATCAGATCATGAAACATGGTTAAACCAGTATATAAATACACATGCTGAATGATATAAAAACTTAATTTTCAAATTATGAACTACTTAAATCAATAATTCAATATGTATTTTGACCTTTACATTAATTAAACTGTCAACAATTTTGAATTACAGATGTAGTCAGACTGATATCTCGATAATTATCCGAGACAGCCATGTAATCTCTATGTACGCTAGTGTTGCTGTAAGATAGGACGTGCTCCTAACCTCGTTCTGGTGTAGATATGCATATTCATGAGACAATATTAAGAATGGTCTTTATAGCCTCTATTGATAAATATAGCAAAGACATGAGATAGTAGAAACAGAACAAAATGCAACATTTGCCATCAATGAATGGATAATTGAACCATTCTATTGTTACTGTATCGTCCATTGTACAGTCCAGTGCGTCATTATGAAACGTGATGTAATAACCTGTTCACTTGTCACTATAAATAACTGTTAAGTGATGTTTAACTAATGTTATTAAATGAAACTTATATCTGTTGATGGTGTAAATGGGACAATATGTAAAGATGTTCGCCGTATTTAGTATTTAAAAAAAAAAGTATGAATTACGAAATATTCACATTTCAACAAAGCGCAAAATGCTACGTTTATTGGACCTTAAAGCAAACTTTTCTGAATCTAAGCACGCTTTTTGGTGACTGTAAACCATTTATGTTCGCCATTTTTGTAACTTTTAACTTACACAGATAATGAGTTATAAATATTTGGGATTTGTAATTTATCAAATCTTATATCTGGAAAAAAGAGTCCGAAGCACGTTCCGTTGTAAACCACAAAATAATATTTCTAGTCTTTGTCCCATGGTTTAGAAGTGTGTTACATGTACGTAGAAAACGTAGTGCACCTTTATCAACTACAACATCTACATGTATACTATACAAATGGATATTGGCGACCGTTAAATGTCTCTGATATTTAATGTAGAGTTCTAATTGTTGTATTTCGAGAAAGTAAATTTACTGGATTTTTCATTTATTGTTGGAGAGTTATGTTCAACACTTTGGTACTGAAAAGAACTACCTTTTGGTGACTTTCTCCCAATTCCTGGTGTGTCCTTGTCTGACTCAAGTTTCAATTTCAAATCGCCGAATGCAAGATGTGAACTGTTATAATTTATAATGGCCAGTTTTCCCAATCCACTTGTTATTGACGATCGTCTGCGTCTTTGTAATGAATTTGCCTGTTCAGCAGGTTCGATAACCGCGACATTACTGATCACTTCCTCATTATCTCCTCCAAAATTTGTTTTTGTTATTTCGACCCTTTTATGCTCGTCGTTTGTTTGCGTTGTACACAAGCGTGTAAAATACACGGTCACCGTAATGGATGCTATCAATATTGTTGACATCACTCCAACCACTACCACAAATACAGAAAACGACAAACAAGATGGGTTTCTCGTGTGCACATCTCTTTTTTCAGTTTCTTAAAAAGATTAATATGGTGTGTATTCATTAATGGGTAAAGAATGGAAGATTCAAATTATTTTTTTTTTCAATTTTCAAACTTAGAAATAAGCATTCATTAAAAAACATAACACCACCATTAAAAACAAGAAATGTTTCCGTGGGGCAGTGGCATGATGGCGATATCAATAATCCTTGTTTCTTCTTTAAAAATGTATTTTAATGCTCATTTTTTTATTTGAATGACATTATTGATGTATATTGAACATTTTGAAAGCATTGTCGTGATTAAATTGTGAATTCAGAAATGAAAAATGATGTTTGGAAATTGGGGTATGAACACATGATTTCAAAAATCTACTTTTCACTTCGTCTACAGTGTACACACTGAACAGAACGAAATTTATATGCTACATAACACCAACTTTTATTCATCATATTTTGGTAGTGCAAAGGCTGACAAACAGTAAAATATAACTTTAGTTTCGTTCATTTGGGTCCTTCAGTAAATTATAAGCGTGCATACGTTTTTATTTCCTACATAATAAAGAACAAAACTCAATGTAGAGCTAACATCTATAATAAAAAGAAAACACTTAATCACTCCTAAGCAAGTGTTCAGTAGCAATGATTTACATTTATTTACTTAGTGTGCGAATAATGACGTCAGTAGTGTTATCAATAACGTCATAACGCACATACATTGACCATTACAAAATAGACACATACTAAGGTTATAACGCACATACACTGACCATTACAAAATAGACACATACTAAGGTTATAACGCACAGACACTGACCATTACAACATAGATACATACTAAGGTCATAACGCACAGAAATTGCTCATTACAACATAGACAGGTACTAAGGTCATAACGGATAGACACTGACTGTTACAACAAAGACACATACTAAGGTCAAAACGCACAGACACTGACTGTTACAACATAGACACATACTAAGGTCATAACGGATAGACACTGACTGTTACAACATAGACACATACTAAGGTCATAACGGACAGACATTGACCATTACAACATAGACACATACTAAGGTCATAACGGACAGACGTTGACCATTATAACGTAGACACATACTAAGGGCATTGCGGACTGACATTGACCATTACAACAAAGACACATATTAAGGTCATAACGGACAGACATTGACCATTATAACATAGACACATACTAATGTCATAACGGACAGACATTGACCATTACAACATAGACACATACTAAGGGTATAACGGACAAACACTGACCATTACAATATAGACACATTCTAAGGTCATAACGGACTGACATTGACTGTAACAACATAGACAAATACTAAGGTCATAACCGACAGACATTGACTGTTACACCATAGACACATACTTAGGTCATGACGAACTGACATCGACCATTACGTCATAGACACATACTAAGGTCATAACGGACAGACACCGACCATTGCAATATAGACACTTTCTCAGGTCATAGCGGACAGACATCGACCATTACAACACAGACTCTTTTTAAAGTCATAGCGGACTAACATTGACCATTACAACAAAGACTCATACTAAGGTCATACCGGACAGACATTGACCATTACAACATAGGCACATACTAAGGGCATAGCGGACAGACATTGACCATTACAACAAAGACACAATCATACAAAGGTCATAACGGACAGACATTGACCATTATAACATAGACACATACTAAGGTCATACCGGACAGACATTGACCATTACAACATAGACACATACTAAGAGCATTACGGACAAACATCGACCATTACAACATAGGCACATACTTAGGGTATAGCGGACATACATTGACCATTACAACAAAGACACATACTAAGGTCATAACGGACAGACATTGACCATTATAACATAGACTCATACTAAGGTCATACTGGACAGACATTGGCCATTACAACGTAGACACATACTAAGGGCATAACGGGCACACACTGACCATTACAACATAGACACATACTAAGGGCATAACGGACTGACATTTGCCGTAACAACATAGACACATACTTAGGTTATGACGAACAAACATCGACCGTTACGAAACAGACACATACTAAGGTCAAAACGGACAGATATCAATCATTACAACATAGATACTTACTAAGTTCATAAGGGATAGACACCGACCATATCAACATAAACAGGTACTTAGGTCATAACGGAAATACACTGACCGTTGCAACATAGACGCATCCGAAGGTCATAACAGACAGACACTGACCGTGACAACATCGACGCATACTAAGGTCATAACGGACAGACACTGACCGTTACAACGTAGACGCATACTAAGGTCATAACGGACAGACACTGACCGTTACAACATAGACACTTACTAAGGTCATAACGGACTGACATCGACCATTACATCATAGACACATACTAAGGTCATAACGGACAGACACCGACCATTGCAATATAGACACTTTCTCAGGTCATAGCGGACATACATCGACCATTACAACATAGACACTTTCTCAGGTCATAGCGGCAGATATCGACCATTACAACAAAGACACATGCTAAGGGCATAGCGGACAGACATCGACCATTACAACATTGGCACATACTAAGGGCATAACGGAATGACATCGACCATTACAACAAAGACACATACAAAGGACATAGCGGACAGACACTGACCATTACAACATAGACACAACAAGGTCATAACGGACAGACATTTCTAAGGTCACAACGGACAGACATTGACCATTACATCATAGACACATACTAAGGTCATAACGGACAGACATTACTAAGGTCACAACGGACAGACATTGACCATTACAACATAGACACATACTAAGGTCATAACGGACTAACATAGACCATAACAACATAGACAAGTACTAAGCAAACCAATAAATTACCCTATTTAGTGTTAAATATATCAATTTTAGATATGATAATATGTTACTACAGTATATTAAAATGACCTGCAGTAAATGTGTCAGCATAATTGTAGTATTAGTTTTCATGACTACATGCCCTCTTCACCTTGCGATATCACTTTATATATCTATAATAATGAATTAACTAAATGTGTGTTATTATCGCAGTATATCACTTGAAATGTTGACCCGCATACTTTATTGTCCAAATGCCCATACTTCATTTACTAAATGTCTATTTTACATGTGATATCATTTTCAATGCTAACAACACGTAATTTATTGACTAGATATCTGTATTTATCATGCGATATAAATTTAAATATTGATCCGACATATCTACTCGTAATTATATAAATGTTTATGTTTACAATATGCTATAACTTAAAATGTTGACCCCACATTCCTAATTGACAAACTGTTTGTATTTACCGTGTAAAATGACTTTTACTGTTGACCCCCACATACTTAATAGAATAAATGTCTGTATTTACCACGTGATATAACTTTAAATGTCGATCCCACATTCCTAATTGATAAAATGTCTGTATTTACCCTGTCAAATAACTTAAATGTTGACTCCCACATACTTAATTGAATAAATATCTATATTTACCACGTGATATAACTTACAATGTTGACCCCACATTCCTAATTGACAAACTGTCTGAATTTACCGTGAGAAATAACTTTCAATATTTACCCCTGCATACTTAATTGGCTTAATGTCTATATTTACCACGTGATATAACTTTCAATATTTACCCCTGTATACTTAATTGGCTTAATGTCTATATTTACCACGTGATATAACTTTAAATGTTGACACCACATACATAATTGATCAAATATATATATTTAACACGTGATATAATTTTAAATGTTGACCCTACATACTTAATTGATTAAAAGTCTTTATTAAGCATGTGCTATAAATTTAAATATTGACCCAACATACTTAATTGATTACATATCTGTATGTACCATGTGATAAAACATTAAGGTGTAAACCCACCGTTGATTTTTGTACTTTATTCTATAGTATAAAATAAAAGTTTAAAGGCTTATCAATCATAGATAGACCCAATGAAAGAAGTTAAACTTATCTTTTATTGTTTGCTAACCTCTGCACTACCATAATATGACGAGAAAAGTAGGTGTCATTTGTGATATAAGAGATTTCTTTCTGTTCAGTGTGAACACTGTTGACAAAGTGAAAGTAGACTTCCGAAATCATGTATTAATACCCCAATTTCCAAGCATTTTTTTTTTCTAAATTCACAATTAAAACATGACAATGCTTTTAAAATGTTTAAAACACATCAATAATACCATTCAAATAAAAAATGAGCATTAAAATAAAATCAGAAAAATCCATTTTTAAAGAAGAAACAAGGACTATAAATAAACGCGTTTATGCGACTACCCCGCGGAATGATTTCCTGTTTCCAATGGTGGTACTATGCCTGAAATGTTGGCCCCGCATAATTAAATGAATAAATGTCTACATATAGCATGTAATATATTGTTAAATTTTGACAGTACATAATTGATTAAATATCTGTATTTACCATATGATATAATGTTGAGCCCACATACTTACTTGACTATCTATCTATATTAACCGTGTGATATAATTTAAAATGTTGACCCCACATACTTAATTGACTATATGTCAATATTGACCATGTGATATAAGGTTGGACCCTTATACTTATTTAACTAAATGTCTGTATTGACCATGTGATGTAACTTTAAATGTTGACCCCACATACTTACTTGATTAAATGTAAATATTCACCATGTGATATAATGTTGGGCCCACAGATTTAATTGACTAAATGTCTATATTCACCACGTTATATAATGTTGGGCCCACCTATTTAATTGACTAAATATCTATATTCACCATGTTATATAATGTTGGGCCCACATATTTAATTGATTAAATGTCTATATTTACCATGTAATATAATGTTGGGCCCACCTATTTAATTGACTAAATATCTATATTCACCATGTTATATAATGTTGGGCCCACATATTTAATTGATTAAATGTCTATATTTACCATGTAATATAATGTTGGGCCCACCTATTTAATTGACTAAATATCTATATTCACCATGTTATATAATGTTGGGCCCACATATTTAATTGATTAAATGTCTTTATTTACCATGTAATATAATGTTGGGCCTACATATTTAATTGACTATATGTCTATATTTACCATGTTATATAATGTTGGGCCCACATACATAATTAACTAAATGTCTATATTTACCTTGTGATATAACTTTAAATGTTGACCCCACATATTTAATTGATTACATGTCTGTATTTACCATGTGATATCATGTTGGGCCCACATACTTAATTAACTAAATGTCTATATTTACCATGTGATATAATGTCGGGCCCACATGCTTAATTGATTTAATATTTATATTGAGCATGTGATATAAGGTAGGGCCCTCATACTTAATTGACTAAATCTCTGTATTTACCATGTGATATAATGTTGAACCCACATACTTAATTGACTAACTGTCTATATTTTCCTTGCGATAAACATTAAAATGTTGACCCCACATACCTAATTGAATAATTGTCTGTATTTACCATGTTATATAATGTTGGGCCCACATACTTCATTAACTAAATGTCTATATTTACCTTGTGATATAACTTTAAATGTTGACCCGATATACTTAATTGACTAAATGTCTGTATTTACCATGTTATATAATGTTGAGCCCAATTACCTAATTAACTAAATGTCTATATTTACCATGTGGTATAATATTGACCCCACATACTTAATTAACTAAATGTCTGTATTTACCATGTGATATAATATTGACCCCACACACTTGATTAATTATATATCTTTATTTACCTTTCGATATAACTTTAATTGTTGACCCCACATACTTAATTGACTATATATTTATATTTACCATGTGATATAATATTGAGCCCAAGTACTTAATTGAATAAATGTCAATATTTACCATGTGATAAAATATTGAGCCCACATACTTAATTGACTAAATATCAATATTAAGCTTGTGATATAATGTTGACCCAACATACTTAATTGACTAAATGTCTGTATTTACCATGTGATATAATGTTGAACCCACATACTTAATTGACTAAATGTCTGTATTTACCATGTGATATAATGTTGAACCCAAATACTTAATTGATTAAATTCTGTATTCACCTTGTCATATAAAGTTAGGCCCACATACTTAATTGACTTAATGTCTATATTTACCATGTGATATAATGTTGACCCCACATATTTAATTGACTAAATGTCAATATTTACCTTGCGATATAACTTTAAATGTTGACCCAACATACTTAGAAGAAAAATCAGCAACTTTCTTACTGCTGCCTATGTCCCTTTTCCGACGGTCCGTAGCGTTCAAGTCTGAGGTATCACTACAATTAGTCTGAAAACAAACATGATACGCATATAAAGCACTCAGTAAGTATAAAAAACATAAATCAACATATAATTGTTTACAAAAATTTAATCACTGTAAACTAATGCGCACATCAATACAATAACTGCATGTAAGCGTAAACAGAATATACACATATGACACACTGAATAAATGAAAATATAATGTAAGTATATACTATATATTTCGAACTGTAAGCAAAATATCCAACCTACTACAACTAACAACTTCAGCAGGTACATGTAACCAATCTAATACACATAACAACTTAAACAGGAACCAGCCTACTACATACCAAAACATGAGCAGGTATCCAACCTACTACACATGTCAACTCTAGCAGGTAACAAACCTACTACACATAACAACATGAGCAGGTATCCAATCTACTAAATATGTCAACTCTATCAGGTAAAAAACCTACTACATATAACAACATGAGCAGGTATCCAACCTACTTAATATGTCAACTCTATCAGGTAACCAACCTACTACACATAACAACATGAACAGGTAACCAACCTACTGCATATAACAACATGAGCAGGTATCCAACTTACTTCACATGTCAACTCTAGCAGGTAACCAACCTACTACACATAACAACTGAAGCATTCAACCAACCTCTACACATAACAACATCAGCAGGTAACCAACCTACTGCACATAACAACATCAGCAGGTAACAAACATTCTATACTTAACAACATCAGCAGGTAACCAACCTACTACACATCACAACATCAGCAGGTAACAAACCTACTTCACAAAACAACAGCAGCATTCAACCAACCTACTACACATAAAAACATCAGCAAGAAACCAACCTACTGAACATAACAACATCAGCAGGTAACCAACCTATTGCACATAACAACATCAGCAGGTAACCAACATTCTATACAAAACAACATCAGCAGGTAGCCAACATTCTATACATAACAACAGCAGCAGGTAATCAACATACTGCTCATAACAACAGCAGCAGGCAACCAACATACTACACATAAAAAACGCAGCAGGTAATCAGCATACTACTCATAGCAACATCAGCATGCAACCAACATATTACACATAACAACAGCAGAATGTAATCAACATACTACACATAACAACATCATCTTGCAACCAACCTACTACACATAACAGCAGCATCAGATAATCAACATACTACTCGTAACAACATCAGCATGCAACAAACCTACTACACATATTAACAGCAGCAGGTAATAAACATACTACTCATAACAACATCAGCATGCAATCAACATACCACACATAACAACATCAGCATGCAACCAACATACTACACATAACAACATCAGCATGCAACCAACATACTACACATAACAACATCAGCATGCAACCAACATACTACACATAACAACATCAGCATGCAACCAACCTACTACACATAACAACTTCAGCATGCAACTAACCTACTACACATAACAACTTCAACATGCAACCAACTTACTACACAAAACAACCGCAGCAGGTAATAAACATACTACTCATAACAACATCAGCATGCAGCCAACTTAATACACATACCAATATCAGCATGCAACCAACATACTACTCATAAAAACATCAGCATGCAACAAACCTACTACACATAACAACTGCAGCAGGTAATCAACATACTACTCATAACAACATCAGCATGCAGCCAACTGAATACACATACCAACATCAGCATGCAACCAACATACTACAAATAACAACTTCAGCATGCAACCAACCTACTACACATAACAACCGCAGCAGGTAACCAACATTCTATACATAACAACATCAGCAGGTAACCAACATTTTATACATAACAACATCAGCAGGTAATCAACATACTGCTCATTACAACAGCAGCAGGTAACCAACATACTACGCATAACAACTTCAGCATGCAACTAACTTACTACACATAACAACTTCAACATGCAACCAACTTACTACACATAACAACCGCAGCAGGTTATAAACATACTACTCATAACAACATCAGCATGCAGCCAACTTAATACACATAACAACATCAGCATGCAACCAACATACTAGTTATAACAACTTCAGCATGCAACCAACCTACTACACATAACAACCGCAGCAGGTAACCAACATTCTATACATAACAACATCAGCAGGTAACCAACATTTTATACATAACAACATCAGCAGATAGCCAACATTCTATACATAACAACAGCAGCAGATAATCAACATACTGCTCATAACAACAGCAGCAGGTAACCAACATACTACACATAACAACTTCAGCATGCAACTAACTTACTGCACATAACAACTTCAACATGCAACCACATTACTACACATAACAACCGCAGCAGGTTATAAACAAACTACTCATAACAACATCAGCATGTAGCCAACTTAATACACATACCAACATCAGCATGCAACCAACATACTAGTTTTAACAACTTCAGCATGCAACCAACCTACTACACATAACAACCGCAGCAGGTAACCAACATTCTATACATAACAACATCAGCAGGTAACCAACATTTTATACATAACAACATCAGCAGGTAACCAACATTCTTTACATAACAATAGCAGCAGGTAATCAACATACTGCTCATAACAACAGCAGCAGGTAACCAACATACTACACATAACAAACGCAGCAGGTAATCAGCATACTACGCATAGCAACATCAACATGCAACCAACATTCTACACATAACAACAGCAGAATGTAATCAACATACTACACATAACAACATCATCATGCAATCAACCTACTACACATAACAGATGCAGCAGGTAATCAAAATACTACTCATAACAACATCAACATGCAGCAAACCTACTACACATAATAACAGCAGCAGGTAATAAACATACTACTCATAACAACATCAGCATGCAACCAACATACCACACATAGCAACATCAGCATGCAACCAACATACTTCACACAACAACATCAGCATGCAACCAACCTACTACACATAACAACTTCAGCATGCAACCAACATACTACACATAACAACATCAGCATGCAACCAACATACTACACATAACAACATCAGCATGCAACCAACATACTACACATAACAACATCAGGAGGCAACCAACCTACTACACATAACAACTTCAGCATGCAACTAACCTACTACACATAACAACTTCAGCATGCAACCAACCTACTACACATAACAACCGCAGCAGGTAATAAACATACTAGTCATAACAACATCAGCATGCAGCCAACTTAATAAACATAACAACATCAGCATGCAACCAACATACTACTCATAACAACTTCAGCATGCAACCAACCTTCTACACATAACAACTGCAGCAGGTAATCAACATACTACACATAACAACATCATCACCCTTGTATACATAACAACATCAGCAGGTACATTTGTAACCAAACTACTACACATGACAACATCAGAAGGTAATCAACCTACTACACTTAACAACTTAAGCAGTTAACCAACATTTACAGCTAACCAACCTACTATACATAACAACATTAGCAGGTAACCAACATACTACACATAACAACATCAGCATGCAACCAACATACCACACATAACAACATCAGCATGCAACCAACATACTACACATAACAACATCAGCATACAACCAACATACTACACATAACAACATCAGGAGGCAACCAACCTACTACACATAACAACTTCAGCATGCAACTAACCTACTACACATGACAACTTCAGCATGCAACCAACCTACTACACATAACAACCGCAGCAGGTAATAAACATACTACTCATAACAACATCAGCATGCAGCCAACTTAATACACATAACAACATCAGCATGCAACCAACATACTACTCATAACAACTTCAGCATGCAACCAACCTTCTACACATAACAACTGCAGCAGGTAATCAACATACTACACATAACAACATCATCACCCTTGTATACATAACAACATCAGCAGGTACATTTGTAACCAAACTACTACACATTACAACATCAGAAGGTAATCAACCTACTACACATAACAACTTAAGCAGTTAACCAACATTTACAGCTAACAAACCTACTATACATAACAACATCAGCAGGTAACCAACCTAATACACATGACGGGTGCACCCGACCATAATCTTCCCCAGTCGTCACATATACAGGCGATACACGTATTACATTTTAGTTTAAAGCGCGTCATTTTCGAAACATTTTCTTTATTTTGTTCTGATTATTAAAAAATGAATATATACAGACTTTGAACAACTCTAATGTTTACCTCGTCACAATTGCCGGCACAGACTTCAAGAACACAACTAAATATGACAAGTGATACAACGTCAGCTGTGGATGTCGGCCGGAACATGTAGAAAGAGTTGGTCAGTAGTCCCGAGCTGACCTTTGTAAATGCTTGGAATAAATCTTCGTCCACAGGGCATTTATCGTTTATCAACTGGACCACAGATACCGCGCATGATCTAACGCTTATATCAAAGAAATCTGAAATAAAATAGTTTTATAACGTTTTAAGGCTACTGTTTAAAATTCAGATTATCATCTGAAACCAATGTAAAAACTGATGTAACAACAAATTTCTGAAAAGAAACGTTTTCCATTGAGAAATCGGGAACAACTGCACATAGCATTTCGTATGGAACGCCATAACTGTCTTATGTGGTCCATTTTATATGTATCATGTGCATTCTTTATTATATCATGTGCATTGAAATTTCATCATTATATTATGTGCTTTGTTCATTATATTATGTAGATACGTTATTACATTATGTCGATAATTTATTACATTTTGTAGATACTTCATTACATTTTGTAGATACGTTATTATATTGTGTAGATACTTTATTACATTATGAAGATACGTTATTATATTATGTAGACTGTTTATTATATTATGTGCATTCTTTATTAGATTTTGTAGATTCTTCATTATATTATGAAGAAACTTTACTATATTCTGTAGCGGAGGATCGAACTCCAGCCCCCCCCCCCCCCACTATCGAACAGATTCAGTGCTCTCACACTACTACCCCCCCCCCCCCCCCCCCCCCCCACACACACACACACCTTTGAAAGTACACACATGTGTAGATTTGGCGGTCTATATCAATAAAGGATATCTTGCACTTGATGAAGCGTGTCGTATAACAAAGTTTGAAGACGTTAACGCTTAACATGACAGTGTACTGGATTGTCACTGATAGTTTACCTCATTTCAAACGAAATTACTAGCTAAGGCTGATTTTCTACAATCATGTTGACTGTCTTTTCTTTCTAAAATTGGTTATCATAATTATATATAATTATATATATATATAGTTTGAGAATCTAAAGTCTGATAATATATATATATATTATCAGACTTTAGATTCTCAAACTTAAACCATCGCGTGTTTAACTGTCGCGAATACTATTTCCATTTGCGCGTGTACGTAATACTTGGGTAGTGCCTTGCACGTCCTTATCGATATTTTCATCATACCTTAACAGTCTTTCAGGGCAATCCTAACGAAACGTTTCGAACATAAAGTCTGACACAGATTGCGAGAATTTTGGTGTTTCTAGTGGCGGTGTAAAAGTTTGACAGAACGGTTAATGCCAACGTACATTTAAAGGGTAACTGTGCTGTTAGAAGTTTGAGGACAGGCAGTAATATCATCATCAGAATGTAACCAACTTACACATAACACATTTAGTTTGTAATCAACCTACTGCAGATTACAACTTAAGCAGATAACTAGCCTACTACACATGTCAACTTCAGCAGGTTACAACCTGTTACACAAGCCAACTTAAGCAAGTATTCGACCTACTACATATGGCAACTTCAGCAGGTTACCAACCTGTTACACAAGGCAACTTAAGCAGGTATTCTACCTACTACACATGGCAACTTAAGCAGGTATCCAACCTACTACACCTAACAACATCAGCAGGTATCCAACTTACTACATCTAACAACATAAGCAGGTATCCAACCTACTACACATGGCGACTCGAGCCGGTAATCAACTTACTACACCTAACATCATCAGCACGTAAACAAACAACTACACATGGCGACTCGATCCGGTAATCAACTTACTACACATGGCGACTCGAGCCGGTAATCATCTTACTAAACCTAACAATATCAGCAGGTATCCAACCTACTACACATGGCGACTCGAGCCGGTAATCAACTTACTACACCTAACAACATCAGCACGTAAACAAACAACTACACATGGCGACTCGAGCCGGTAATCAACTTACTACACCTAACAACATCAGCACGTAAACAAACAACTACACATGGCGACTCGAGCCGGTAATCAACTTACTACACCTAACAATATCAGCAGGTAACCAATCTACTACACATAGCGACTCGAGCCGGTAATCAACTTACTACACCTAACAATATCAGCAGGTATCGAACCTACTTCACATGGCGACTCGAGCAGGTAATCAACTTACTACACATAACAACATCAGCAGATAACCAACCTACTACACCTAACATCATCAGCAGGGAACCAAACAACTACGCATGGCGACTCGAGCCGGTAATCAACTTACTACACATAACAACATCAGCAGATAACCAACCTACTACACCTAACATCATCAGCACGTAAACAAACAACTACACATGGCGACTCGATCCGGTAATCAACTTACTAAACCTAACAATATCAGCAGGTATCCAACCTACTACACATGGCGACTCGAGCCGGTAATCAACTTACTAAACCTAACAATATCAGCAGGTAACCAACCTACTACACCTAACAACTTCCGCAGGTAACCAATCTACTGCACATAACAAAATCAGCAGGTATCCAACTTACTACACCTAACAACATCAGCAGGTATCCAACCTACTACACATGGCGACTCGAGCCGGTAATCAACTTACTGCACCTAACAACATCAGCAGGTAAAAAACTTACTACACATAACACCATCAGCAGATAACCAACCTACTACACCTAACAACATTAGCAGGTAACCAACTTACTACACCTAGCAACATCAACAGGTAACCAATTTACTACACCTAACAACATCAGCAGATAATCAACTTACTAAACCTAACAATATCAGCAGGTATCCAACCTACTACACATGGCGACTCGAGCCGGTAATCAACTTACTAAACCTAACAACATCAGCAGGTAACCAACCTACTAGACATGGCGACTAGAGCCGGTAATCAACTTACTGCACCTAACAACACCAGCAGGTATCCAACCTACTACACATGACAACTCGAGCGGGTTATCAACTTACTGCACCTAACAACATCAGCAGGTAAAACATCTACTACACATAACACCATCAGCAGATAACCAACCTACTACACCTAACAACATTAGCAGGTAACCAACCTACTACACCTAATAACATCAGCAGGTAAAACATCTACTACACATAACACCATCAGCAGATAACCAACCTACTACACCTAACAACATTAGCAGGTAACCAACCTACTGCACCTAATAACATCAGCAGGTAAAACATCTACTACACCTAATAACATCAGCAGGTAACCAATTTACTACAACTTACAACATCAGCAGATAACCAACCTACTACATCTAACAACACCAGCAGATAATACCCCTAACAATATCAATAGATAACCAACCTTCTACACCTAACAACACCAGCAGGTAACCAGCCTACTACACCTAACAATATCAGCAGATAACCAACCTACTACACCTAACAACATCAGCAGATAACCAACTTACCAACATAACACCATCAGCAGATAACCAACCTACTACACCTAACAACATCAGCAGGTAACCAACAGACTTCACTTTACAACATCAGCAGGTAACGAACATACTACACCTAACAACATCAGCAGGTAACCAACCTACTACACCTAACAACATCAGCAGGTAACCAACCTACTACACCTAACAACATCAGCAGATAACCAACATACTTTACCTAACAACATCAGCAGATAACCAACCTACTACACATAACAACATCAGCAGTTAACCAACCTACTTCACCTAACAACATCAGCAGGTAACCAACCTACTACACCTATCAACATTAGCAGATAACCAACCTACTACACATAACAACATCAGCAGATAACCAACCTACTACACATAAACCCATCATCAGGTAACCAACCTACTACACATAACAACATCAGCATGTAACCGTCCTACTACATATGACACATTCAGGTTACAAACATAGTATAAAAAAATCAATTTGCTATTTTCAATCTACCATGCATAACAACAAGAACGGACAAACAACTAACTGTAACCAACCTAGTTACTTCACATAACAACTTCAGCAGGTAACAAACCTACTACACATAACAACATCAGCAAGTAACCAATTTACTACACCTAACAACATCAGCAGATAACCAACCTACTACACTTAACAACATCAGCAGATAACCAACCTACTACATCTAACAACACCAGCAGATAATACCCCTAACAACATAAATAGATAACCAACCTACTACACCTAACAACACCAGCAGGTAACCAGCCTACTACACCTAACAACATCAGCAGATAACCAACCTACTAAACCTAACAACATCAGCAGATAACCAACCTACCAACATAACACCATCAGCAGATAACCAACCTTCTACATCTAACAACATCAGCAGGTAACCAACATACTTCACTTTACAACATCAGCAGATAATCAACCTACTACACCTAACAACATCAGCAGGTAACCAACCTACTTCACCTAACAACATCAGCAGGTAACCAACCTACTACACCTAACAACATCAGCAGGTAACCAAGCTACTACACCTAACAACATCAGCATGTAACCAACCTTCTTCACCTAACAACATCAGCAGGTAACCAACCTACTACACCTAACAACATCAGCAGGTTACCAACCTACTACACCTAACAACATCAGCAGATAACCAACCTACTACACATAACAACATCAATAGGTAACAAACCTACTACACCTAACAACATCAGCAGATAACCAACATACTTCACCTAACAACATCAGCAGATAACCAACCTACTACACATAACATCATCAGCAGGAACCCAACATACTACACCTAACAACATTAGCAGATAACCAACCTACTACACATAACAACATCAGCCGATAACCAACCTACTACACATAAAACCATCATCAGGTAACCAACCTACTACACCTAACAACATCAACATGTAACCAACCTACTACACCTAACAACATCAGCAGATAACCAACCTACTACACCTAACAACATCAGCAGATAACCAACCTACTACACCTAACATCATCAGCACGTAAACAAACAACTACACATGGCGACTCGATCCGGTAATCAACTTACTAAACGTAACAATATCAGCAGGTATCCAACCTACTACACATGGCGACTCGAGCCGGTAACAAACCTACTACACCTAACAACATCAGCAGATAACCAACATACTTCACCTAACAACATCAGCAGATAACCAACCTACTACACATAACACCATCAGCAGGAACCCAACCTACTACACCTAACAACATCAGCAGATAACCAACTTACTACACCTATCAACATTAGCAGATAACCAACCTACTACACATAACAACATCAGCCGATAACCAACCTACTACACATAAAACCATCATCAGGTAACCAACCTACTACACCTAACAACATCAACATGTAACCAACCTACTACACCTAACAACATCAGCAGATAACCAACCTACTACACCTAATAACATCAGCAGATAACCGACCTAGAACACATAACACCATCAGCAGGTAACCAATTTATGACACATTACAACATCAGCAGGTCACCAACCTACTACACATAACAACATCAGCATGTAACCGTCCTACTACATATGATACATTCAGTTTACAAACACAGTATAAAAAAATCAATTTGCTATTTTCAATCTACCATGAATAACAACGTGAACGGACAAACAACTAACTGTAACCAACCTAGTTACTTCACATAACAACTTCAGCAGGTAACTAACCTACGGCACATAACAACATCAACATGTAACAAACCTACTACACATAACAACATCAACATGTAACAAACCTACTACACATAACAACATCAACCTGTAACCAATATACGCCAAATAACAACATCAGCAGGTAACTAACCTACTATACATAACAACTGCAGCACCTAACCGTCTTACCACACATAACAACATCAGAAGATGACCAGCCAACTACGCATAACAACTCTTGCTGCTAACCAACTTGCAGCACATAACACATTAATCAGGTAACCAACCTTCGTCATATAACAACCCTTGATGGTGGCATGTGTTCATCTTACTACACATAAAAACATCAGCATGTAACCAACATACTAGATATAACAACATCAGCATGCAACCGACCTACTACTCGTAACAACTGCGGCATGCAACCAACATACTACACATAACAACATCAGAAGGTGACAAACCTACTAAGCATAACAACTTTTGTAGGTAACCAACCTGCTACGCATAACAACTCTAGCTGGTAACCAACTTGTTACGCATAACAACTCTCGTTGGTAACCAACTTGCTACGCATAACACATTATTCAGGTAACCAACCTTCGTCACATAACAACTCTTGTTGGTGGCATGTGTTCATTATACTACACATAATAACATCAGCAGGCAACCCACCTACTACATATAAAACATCAGAATGCAACCGACCTACTACACATAACAACTGCAGTATGCAATAGACCTACTACACATAGCAACATCAGCAATCAACCAAACTACTTCACAACGCAACATCAGAAGGTAACACACATACTACACATAACAACTGCAACACGCTACCAATCTACTACACTTTACAACATCAGTATGCAATCGACCTACTACACATAACAACTGCATCATGCAATAGACCTACTACACATAACAACATCAGCATGCAACCAACCTACTCAACATAACAAAATCAGCAGAGAACGAACATACTACACAAAACAACGTCTGCATGCAACGAACATACCACACATAACAACATCAGCATGCATCCAACCTACTACACATAACAACATCAGCATGCAACCAACCTACTACACATAACAACATTAGCATGCATCCAACCTACTACACATAACAACATCAGCATGCAACCAACCTACTACACATAACAACATCAGCATGCATCCAACCTACTACATATAACAACATCAGCATGCAACCAACCTACTACACATACCAACATCAGCATGCAACCAACATATGACACATAACAACATCAGCATGCAACCAACCTGCTACACATAACAACATCAGCATGCAAACAACCTACTACATAAAACAACATCAACATGCAATCAACATACTACACATAACAACTGCAACATGCAACCAACATACTACACATAACAACATCAGCAGGCAACCAACCTATTAAACATAACAACATAAGCATGCAACCAACCTACTACACATAATAATTGCAGCAAGAAGCCATTTTACTACACATTACATCAGATGGTCAACAACCAGCTACACATACGACTCTAGCAGTTAACCAACCTACTACACATATAATACATCAGCAGGTCAACAACCAGCTACACATATAATACATCAGCAGGTAATCAACGTAATATACATATTATTCATCAGCATGTAACCAACCTACTACACATAAATACATCAGCAGGTAACCAACCTACTACACATATAATACATCAGCAAGTAACCAACCAGCTACACATATAATACATCAGCAGGTAATCAACGTAATATACATATTATACATCAGCAGGTAACCAACCTACTACACATAAATACATCACCAGTGACCAACCAGCTACACATATAATACATCAGCAGGAAATCAACGTAATACACATATTAAACATCAGCAGGTAACCAACCTACTACACATAAATACATCACCAGGTAACCAACCAGCTACACATATAATACATCACCAGGTAACAAACCTACTACACATAAATACAACAGTAGGTAACCATTCTACTACACATATAATACATCAGCCGGTTACCAACCTACTACACATAAATACATCAGCAGGTAACACACCTACTACACATATAATACATCAGCAGGTAACACACCTACTACAAATAAATACATCAGCAAGTAACCAACCTACTACAAATATAATACATCAGCCGTTATCCAACCTATACACATACAATACATCAGCAGGTAACCATCCTACTACACATATAATACATCAGCAGGTAACCAACCTACTACACATATAATACATCAGCCGGTTACCAACCTACTACACATAAATACATCAGCAGGTAACACACCTACTACACATATAATACATAAGCAGGTAACACACCTTCTACACATAAATACATCAGCAAGTTACCAACTTACTACACGTATAATACATCAGCCTGTAACCAACTTACTACACATAATACATCAGCAGGTAACCAACCTACTTCACATATAATACATCAGCAGGTAATCTTTGAAATGTTAGTTGAATGGTGGTTAACGCACTTTTTAACACATTTCAAGTTAAATATGGCATATCAAGTTTTACTGGTGGAGGAAAACTTCAGACTGAGTCAGACTCAGAGAACCACCGTCCTTCCGCAAGTAAATGGCAAACTTGTACACATACAGTTTTTTTGGAGCCAGTGTGATTTTAATCTACGACATTAGCGGTGAGAGATAAGTGATCTCTAGACGGCGTTTTAGACCACTCGGCCGCAGGGGACCCGACAAATGTGAATTTAACTTACTTTTTATATACTATGTTATACTTTAATTTATAGATTGGTCAATGTTACACGGTTATCACTTAATTATTATTAACTTTTGGTTTATCTTCAAAGAATTGATGTTGTCGTGGTTACTTACCATGCGCGTTATTTGTCACGTTAATGACCATGTCCATTTTTGTACCAAGTATGACTTCGCTTCCACTTAAAAAGACGTCGTCACCAATATAAAACGTGACAGCAACATTCGGTGTATACGCGAATGTGGTCACATTGCCGCTGTTATCCAGGTTACTTAAATTTAAAGTTACAATAATATTATATTTAATAATATAAGTAGCACAAGTTCAACTGGTGCTATTATTTGAAATTGTAATACTATTTAACAGTCGTTTGATATTCATCATTAACCATAAACCTCTCTGCTTCCAGTATTTAAAAATATAGAAAAAAAAGAGACATTCTGCAATGATATTCTGCATTAATCAAATATTATATTTAAGTTCATTTTTCATGTTCTCAAGCTTAAATAATACCATAGGTAAAAACATCAGTCAGTATAATTTACTGTCAAACTTTCGTTTTCAATAGTGCAAACACGCATCATTCCTATATACGTATACGTGAACTTTAGCAACACATAGCCTGTGCTGATCACTGTTTAATAACAAAAGGCTGATTCAAAGATGGATTTCATAGAACTAGATGCCAACAGTAATAACACCAACAGCAAAATCACACCAATACAGACACTGAAACAAACACCAACACACTCTCCTAAAACAACATAAGCATCATTAGTATTATTATCAGCAACATCAACAACAACAACAGCAGCAGCAGCAACCATTAAAATATCAAAGGGAATAACTGCATCACTAACAGCAGCAACACGAGTAACAGCTATTGCATACCGCTGAATGTGCTAAATAACAGAAATAATTTCTCAATCAAACAAACGCTCTGTCTCTGCAATAACACCGTATATCATCTCACCACAACGTAAGGTCTATATCCAAGACAACACTAAACAAATAACATCTCACCACAACGTAAGGTCTATATCCAAGACAACAATAAACAAATAACATCTCACCACAACGTAAGGTCTATATCCAAGACAACACTTAACAAATAACATCTCACCACAACGTAAGGTCTATATCCAAGCCAACACTAAACAAATAACATCTCACCACAACGTAAGGTCTATAACCAAGACAACAATAAACAAATAACATCTCACCACAACGTAAGGTCTATATCCAAGACAACACTAAACAAATAACATCTCACCACAACGTAAGGTCTATATCCAAGACAACACTAAACAAATACCATCTCGCCACAACGTAAGGTCTATATCCAAGACAACACTTAACAAATACCATCTCGCCACAACGTAAGGTCTATATCCAAAACAACACTAAACAAATAACATCTCACCACAACGTAAGGTCTATATCCAAGACAACACTAAACAAATAACATCTCACCACAACGTAAGGTCTATATCCAAGACAACACTCAACAAATAACATCTCACCACAACGTAAGGTCTATATCCAAAACAACACTAAACAAATAACATCTCACCACAACGTCAGGTCTATATCCAAGACAACACTAAACAAATAACATCTCACCACAACGTAAGGTCTATATCCAAGACAACACTTAACAAATAACATCTCACCACAGCGTAAGGTCTATATCAAAGACAACAATAAACAAATAACATCTCACCACAGCATCAGGTCTATATCCAATACAACACTAAACAAATAACATCTCACCACAGCATCAGGTCTATATCCAAGACAACACTTAACAAATAACATCTCACCACAACGTAAGGTCTATATCCAATACAACACTTAACAAATACCATCTCACCACAACGTAAGGTCTATATCCAAGACAACACTAAACAAATAACATCTCACCACAGCATCAGGTCTATATCCAAGACAACACTAACAAATAACATCTCACCACAACGTAAGGTCTATATCCAAGACAACACTAAACAAATATCATCTCACCACAGCGTAAGGTCTATATCCAAGACAACACTAAACAAATATCATCTCACCACAGCATCAGGTCTATATCCAAGACAACACTAACAAATAACATCTCACCACAACGTAAGGTCTATATCCAAGACAACACTTAACAAATACCATCTCGCTACAACGTAAGGTCTATATCCAAGACAACACTTAACAAATACTATCTCGCCACAACGTAAGGTCTATATCCAAAACAACACTAAACAAATATCATCTCACCAAAACGTAAGGTCTATATCCAAGACAACACTAAACAAATATCATCTCACCACAACGTAAGGTCTATATCCAAGACAACACTAACAAATAACATCTCAACACAACGTAAGGTCTATATCCAAGACAACACTAAACAAATACCATCTCACCACAACGTAAGGTCTATATCCAAGACAACACTTAACAAATACCATCTCACCACAACGTAAGGTCTATATCCAAGACAACACTAAACAAATAACATCTCACCACAACGTAAGGTCTATATCCAAGACAACACTAAACAAATAACATCTCACCACAACGTAAGGTCTATATCCAAGACAACACTAAACAAATAACATCTCACCACAACGTAAGGTCTATATCCAAGACAACACTAAACAAATACCATCTCACCACAACGTAAGGTCTATATCCAAGACAACACTAAACAAATAACATCTCACCACAACGTAAGGTCTATATCCAAGACAACACTTAACAAATAACATCTCACCACAACGTAAGGTCTATATCCAAGACAACACTAACAAATAACATCTCACCACAAATTAAGGTCTATATCCAAGACAACACTAAACAAATAACATCTCACCACAACGTAAGGTCTATATCCAAGACAACACTAAACAAATATCATCTCACCACAGCGTAAGGTCTATATCCAAGACAACACTAAACAAATATCATCTCACCACAGTGTAAGGTCTATATCCAAGACAACACTAAACAAATATCATCTCACCACAGCATCAGGTCTATATCCAAGACAACACTAACAAATACCATCTCGCCACAACGTAAGGTCTATATCCAAGACAACACTAAACAAATATCATCTCACCACAGCATCAGGTCTATATCCAAGACAACACTAACAAATAACATCTCACCACAACGTAAGGTCTATATCCAAGACAACACTTAACAAATACCATCTCGCCACAACGTAAGGTCTATATCCAAGACAACACTAAACAAATATCATCTCACCAAAGCGTAAGGTCTATATCCAAGACAACACTAAACAAATATCATCTCACCACAGCATCAGGTCTATATCCAAGACAACACTAACAAATAACATCTCACCACAACGTAAGGTCTATATCCAAGACAACACTTAACAAATACCATCTCGCTACAACGTAAGGTCTATATCCAAGACAACACTTAACAAATACTATCTCGCCACAACGTAAGGTCTATATCCAAAACAACACTAAACAAATATCATCTCACCAAAACTTAAGGTCTATATCCAAGACAACACTAAACAAATACCATCTCACCACAACGTAAGGTCTATATCCAAGACAACACTAACAAATAACATCTCACCACAACGTAAGGTCTATATCCAAGACAACACTTAACAAATACCATCTCGCCACAACGTAAGTTCTATATCCAAGACAACACTAAACAAATATCATCTCACCAAAACGTAAGGTCTATATCCAAGACAACACTAAACAAATATTATCTCACCAAAACGTAAGGTCTATATCCAAGACAACACTAAACAAATATCATCTCACCACAACGTTAGGTCTATATCCAAGACAACACTAACAAATAACATCTCACCACAAGTTAAGGTCTATATCCAAGAAAACACTAAACAAATATCATCTCACCACAAACTAAGGTCTATATCCAAGACAACACTAACAAAAAAACATCTCACCACAACGTAAGGTCTATATCCAAGACAACACTTAACAAATACCATCTCGCCACAACGTAAGGTCTATATCCAAGACAACACTAAACAAATATCATCTCACCAAAACGTAAGGTCTATATCCAAGACAACACTAAACAAATATTATCTCACCAAAACGTAAGGTCTATATCCAAGACAACACTAAACAAATATCATCTCACCACAACGTTAGGTCTATATCGAAGACAACACTAACAAATAACATCTCACCACAAGTTAAGGTCTATATCCAAGACAACACTAAACAAATATCATCTCACCACAAACTAAGGTCTATATCCAAGACAACACTAACAAATAACATCTCACCACAACGTAAGGTCTATATCCAAGACAACACTTAACAAATACCATCTCGCCACAACGTAAGGTCTATATCCAAGACAACACTAAACAAATATCATCTCACCAAAACGTAAGGTCTATATCCAAGACAACACTAAACAAATATTATCTCACCAAAACGTAAGGTCTATATCCAAGACAACACTAAACAAATATCATATCACCACAACGTTAGGTCTATATCCAAGACAACACTAACAAATAACATCTCACCACAAGTTAAGGTCAATATCCAAGACAACACTAAACAAATATCATCTCACTACAAACTAAGGTCTATATCCAAGACAACACTAAACAAATAACATCTCACCACAACGTAAGGTCTATATCCAAGACAACACTAACAAATAACATCTCACCACAACGTAAGGTCTATATCAAAGACAACACTTAACAAATACCATCTCGCCACAACGTAAGGTCTATATCCAAAACAACACTAAACAAATATCATCTCACCAAAACGTAAGGTCTATATCCAAGACAACACTAAACAAATATCATCTCACCACAACGTAAGGACTATATCCAAGACAACACTTAACAAATATCATCTCACCACAGCGTCAGGTCTATATCCAAGACAACACTAAACAAATATCATCTCGCCACAGCGTAAGGTCTATATCCAAGACATCACTTAACAAATACCATCTCGCCACAACGTAAGGTCTATATCCAAGACAACACTTAACAAATACCATCTCGCCACAACGTAAGGTCTATATCCAAGACAACACTTAACAAATACCATCTCGCCACAACGTAAGGTCTATATCCAATACAACACTTAACAAATACCATCTCACCACAACGTAAGGTCTATATCCAAGACAACACTTAACAAATAACATCTCACCACAACGTAAGGTCTATATCCAAGACAACACTCAACAAATATCATCTCACCACAGCGTAAGGTCTATATCAAAGACAACACTAAACAAATAACATCTCACCACAGCGTGAGGTCTATATTCAAGACAACACTTAACAAATACCTTCTCGCCACAACGTAAGGTCTATATCAAAGACAACATTTAACAAATACCATCTCGCCACAACGTAAGGTCTATATCCAAGACAACACTAAACAAATATTATCTCACCAAAACGTAAGGTCTATATCCAAGACAACACTAAACAAATATCATCTCACCACAACGTTAGGTCTATATCGAAGACAACACTAACAAATAACATCTCACCACAAGTTAAGGTCTATATCCAAGACAACACTAAACAAATATCATCTCACCACAAACTAAGGTCTATATCCAAGACAACACTAACAAATAACATCTCACCACAACGTAAGGTCTATATCCAAGACAACACTTAACAAATACCATCTCGTCACAACGTAAGGTCTATATCCAAGACAACACTAAACAAATATCATCTCACCAAAACGTAAGGTCTATATCCAAGACAACACTAAACAAATATTATCTCACCAAAACGTAAGGTCTATATCCAAGACAACACTAAACAAATATCATATCACCACAACGTTAGGTCTATATCCAAGACAACACTAACAAATAACATCTCACCACAAGTTAAGGTCTATATCCAAGACAACACTAAACAAATATCATCTCACTACAAACTAAGGTCTATATCCAAGACAACACTAAACAAATAACATCTCACCACAACGTAAGGTCTATATCCAAGACAACACTAACAAATAACATCTCACCACAACGTAAGGTCTATATCAAAGACAACACTTAACAAATACCATCTCGCCACAACGTAAGGTCTATATCCAAAACAACACTAAACAAATATCATCTCACCAAAACGTAAGGTCTATATCCAAGACAACACTAAACAAATATCATCTCACCACAACGTAAGGACTATATCCAAGACAACACTTAACAAATATCATCTCACCACAGCGTCAGGTCTATATCCAAGACAACACTAAACAAATATCATCTCGCCACAGCGTAAGGTCTATATCCAAGACATCACTTAACAAATACCATCTCGCCACAACGTAAGGTCTATATCCAAGACAACACTTAACAAATACCATCTCGCCACAACGTAAGGTCTATATCCAAGACAACACTTAACAAATACCATCTCGCCACAACGTAAGGTCTATATCCAAGACAACACTTAACAAATACCATCTCACCACAACGTAAGGTCTATATCCAAGACAACACTTAACAAATAACATCTCACCACAACGTAAGGTCTATATCCAAGACAACACTCAACAAATATCATCTCACCACAGCGTAAGGTCTATATCAAAGACAACACTAAACAAATAACATCTCACCACAGCGTGAGGTCTATATTCAAGACAACACTTAACAAATACCTTCTCGCCACAACGTAAGGTCTATATCAAAGACAACATTTAACAAATACCATCTCGCCACAACGTAAGGTCTATATCCAAGACAACACTTAACAAATACCATCTCACCACAACGTAAGGTCTATATCCAAGACAACACTAAACAACTAACATCTCGCCACAGTGTAAGGTCTATTTCCAAGACAACACTCAACAGATATCATCTCACCACAACATAAGGTCTATATCCAAGACAACACTTAACAAATACCATCTCGCCACAACGTAAGGTCTATATCCAAGACAACACTAAACAATTATCATCTCGCCACAACGTAAGGGTTATATCCAAGACAACACTAAACAAATACCATCTCGCAACAACGTTAGGTCTATATCCAAGACAACACTAAACAAATAACATCTCACCACAACGTAAGGTCTATATCCAAGACAACACTAAACAAATAACATCTCACCACAACGTAAGGTCTATATCAAAGACAACACTAAACAAATAATATCTCACCACAACGTAAGGTCTATATCCAAGACAACACTAAACAAATAACATCTCACCACAACGTAAGGTCTATATCCAAGACAACACTAAACAAATAACATCTCACCACAACGTAAGGTCTATATCCAAGACAACACTAAACAAATATCATCTCACCACAACGTAAGGTCTATATCCAAGACAACACTAAACAAATAACATCTCACCACAACGTAAGGTCTATATCCAAGACAACACTAAACAAATAACATCTCACCACAACGTAAGGTCTATATCCAAGACAACACTAAACAATTAACATCTCACCACAACGTAAGGTCTATATCCAAGACAACACTAAACAAATAACATCTCACCACAACGTAAGGTCTATATCCAAGATAACACTAAACAAATATCATCTCACCACAACGTAAGGTCTATATCCAAGACAACACTAAACAAATACCATCTCACCACAACGTAAGGTCTATATCCAAGACAACACTAAACAAATAACATCTCACCACAACGTAAGGTCTATATCCAAGACAACACTAAACAAATAACATCTCACCACAACGTAAGGTCTATATCCAAGACAACACTAAACAAATAACATCTCACCACAACGTAAGGTCTATATCCAAGACAACACTAACAAATAACATCTCACCACAACGTAAGGTCTATATCCAAGACAACACTTAACAAATAACATCTCACCACAACGTTAGGTCTATATCCAAGACAACACTAAACAAATAACATCTCACCACAACGTAAGGTCTATATCCAAGACAACACTGAACAAATAACATCTCACCACAACGTAAGGTCTATATCCAAGACAACACTAAACAAATAACATCTCACCACAACGTAAGGTCTATATCCAAGACAACACTAAACAAATAACATCTCACCACAACTTAAGGTCAATATCCAAGACAACACTAAACAAATAACATCTCACCACAACGTAAGGTCTATATCCAAGACAACACTAAACAAATATCATCTCACCACAACGTAAGGTCTATATCCAAGACAACACTAAACAAATAACATCTCACGACAACGTAAGGTCTATATCGAAGACAACACTAACAAATAACATCTCACCACAACGTAAGGTCTATATCGAAGACAACAATAAACAAATAACATCTCACCACAACGTAAGGTCTATATCCAAGACAACACTAAACAAAAAACATCTCACCACAACGTAAGGTCTATATCCAAGACAACACTAAACAAATAACATCTCACCACAACGTAAGGTCTATATCCAAGACAACACTAAACAAATAACATCTCGCCACAACGTAAGGTCTATATCCAAGACAACACTAAACAAATAACATCTCGCCACAACGTAAGGTCTATATCCAAGACAACACTAAACAAATAACATCTCGCCACAACGTAAGGTCTATATCCAAGACAACACTAAACAAATAACATCTCGCCACAACGTAAGGTCTTTATCCAAGACAACACTAAACAAATATCATCTCACCACAACGTAAGGTCTATATCCAAGACAACACTAAACAAATAACATCTCACCACAACGTAAGGTCTATATCCAAGACAACACTAAACAAATAACATCTCACCACAACGTAAGGTCTATATCCAAGACAACACTAAACAAATAACATCTCACCACAACGTAAGGTCTATATCCAAGACAACACTAAACAAATAACATCTCACCACAACGTAAGGTCTATATCCAAGACAACACTAAACAAATATCATCTCACCACAACGTAAGGTCTATATCCAAGACAACACTAAACAAATAACATCTCACCACAACGTAAGGTCTATATCCAAGACAACAATAAACAAATAACATCTCACCACAACGTAAGGTCTATATCCAAGACAACACTAAACAAATAACATCTCACCACAACGTAAGGTCTATATCCAAGACAACACTAAACAAATAACATCTCGCCACAGCGTAAGGTCTATATCCAAGACAACAATAAACAAATAACATCTCACCACAGCGTAAGGTCTATATCCAAGACAACAATAAACAAATAACATCTCACCACAACGTAAGGTCTATATCCAAGACAACACTAAACAAATAACATCTCACCACAACGTAAGGTCTATATCCAAGACAACAATAAACAAATAACATCTCACCACAACGTAAGGTCTATATCCAAGACAACACTGAACAAATAACATCTCGCCACAACGTAAGGTCTATATCCAAGACAACACTAAACAAATAACATCTCGCCACATCGTAAGGTCTATATCCAAGACAACAATAAACAAATAACATCTCACCACAACGTAAGGTCTATATCCAAGACAACACTAAACAATTAACATCTCACCACAACGTAAGGTCTATATCCAAGACAACACTAAACAAATAACATCTCACCACAACGTAAGGTCTATATCCAAGACAACACTAAACAAATACCATCTCTTTCTGTGTAGACTAAGACCAGTTCTTCGCTATAACGATGATGCTCTTTTTTCGTCACTTCTGACAACAATCAAGACAGTAAATCAACAGACATTCTTTTGCCATCGCTGTGACAATCAAACCAACACAAAATAAACCGCCGTTCTTTCTTCATCGCTGTGGCAATCGAAGCAACACAAAATCTTCCTTCTTTACTGTAGCAAATAACAAAACACTCCTTCTGTCTTTACCACGACTTCTAAGCAACAACAAAGGCCGTTTCCAATCACCAATATCAATGTGGTATGTGGTAACTCTCTGCTCATGACTTTATTTTAACGTCTGGATGACAACCAACTCCCTTTCGTGTCACAACTTCTGAGTTACAAAAATGACCAACTATTTTCGTACTACCACCACTTCACCAATTTACAATTGTTAAAAATGAGAAATAGTATTTCAATTAATTTTAAACAGGTTATGAATACTGTTGAAATCATTAACCAGGTGGAGCATTTTAACCTTTATTGGTAGAGGAAACTTCCGAACATGGATCTGTGTAGAACCACGGTCCAGTCGAAAGTCACTGGCATACTTTTATATGTATTATCATGTTTCCGAACATTCTCAGTGATACGAGGGTAAGTGACCACTTTGTCACGGAGGAGCACGGTAGATCCAACAGGAAGAGGTTTAGGAATACGTGAATAGAGTTAAAATAAAAATGATTTTGTGAAGATGTCATACGTAATTATAATAATACATTTATACAAGGCGCATTAATTACGATTCAATTTCACTGCCGGAATAAAGTAAAATGATATACGTCGTGAAAATAACGCTACTGAGTGGTGAAAGTTACACTTCTGGGTGGTGAAACCAACACTACTGGGTGGTGAAACCAACACTTCTGGCAGGTGAAAGTAACACTACTGGCAGATGAAAGTAACACTACTGGGTGGTGAAAGTTACACTACTGGCAGGTGAAAGTAACACTACTGGGTGGTGAAAGTAACACTATTAGGCGATGAAAGTTACACTACTGGGTGGTGAAAGTAACACTACTGGCAGGTGAAAGTAACACTACTGGCAGGTGAAAGTTACTCTACTGGGTGGTGAAAGTAACACTACTGGCAGGTGAAAGTAACACTACTGGGTGGTGAAAGTAACACTACTGGCAGGTGAAAGTAACACTACTGGCAGGTGAAAGTAACACTACTGGGTGGTGAAAGTAACACTATTAGGCGGTGAAAGTAACACTACTGGGTGGTGAAAGTAACACTACTGGCAGGTGAAAGTAACACTACTGGCAGGTGAAAGTAACACTACTGGCAGGTGAAAGTAACACTACTGGGTGGTGACAGTTACCTGCTTGCAAAGTTAATGGGACGTATATGGTCTAAATCGCTTAAACACAAAAAAGACGCCAACACATCATCACTTGTCTGGACCCAGGTTTTCCGTTGGACAACCACTGTAAACTTTTCGTCCTAAACAACAGTGATTAATAGTTGACAGTTAACTTGATACTTACATTGACATCGTAGTTTTCCAAATATACAAAATATGTTGTAAATAAAACTGACATGTTCTGATTGTCAATGAAACTCTCTGATTGATCCAATCATGGATATATTATCTGCCCTGTCTGAACGGGCACTTTGATAACATATTTTACGCCCAACGAAAATCAACATGTATTTTTTTTTCTGTTCAAATATTAAAATGACCGTTTTGAGTATATTTTTGGTGGAAAGTTACAATAACTAGCTTATGATTATCATTATAAACTGTATATAAATATTGTAAAACAACATACTTTGTATTTTTAAATCGTGCTTTGTGCATTTCTTTTAACATAACTTCAGTTTTATAAAAGCGATCATCGCACCAGACACCGTTCCCGAGCTTTGCTAGGTGTTTAAACAAAGTATAAAAAGTCGGCAGGTACTTCTTATTGCTTATTTCGGTGGGGAAAATAAATAACTCTGTAACCAACATTTACTTAGAAATAAGAATCTAAGTGATTCTAATTATAACTCAAATCCCAGAAGTCATCGCGAGTAAATTCACAGGTATGTGTCACAAAAACTTCTAATTATATCAATATAATTATGAAGGTACACAGCGGGTGGACGAGGGACGTTCAATAAGTAATGTTATTTGTCCCATAAATCATGAACCGTGAACATGTTAATCGTGAAAGTTCACAGTCAGGTAGATATATTTATTTGCATCCGATGATACCAACAAACAAAACATGCCATTTCCAAAGACTTTTCAAGAAGTACGGATATGTATGAATGCATGTCGCACAAGTGGAATCAAAATAGTATTTGTTATTTGCATTTCATTACCAATATAACAATACTGTCTTATTGAACGCCCCTCGTAAGTAAACAATATCAAACGGAATATCATGTCAGTGTTTGAATAAAAACAGATGTAGGTCCCTAAGATAACGGTCATTATAACAGATGTAGGTCCCTAAGATAACTGTCATTAAATTAGTAAATAATTAACAAAGAAAAAGTAGGCTAAATATTTAAACTGATTAATAACGATTAATTGTAATTAACCGTGCATCATTACCAAACAGATTTATGATTTCCTTAATTATGATTGTAAATGCTGCCGTAACAAATATTATATCTAAGATAACAAAGTCTTACACTGTTTTGCTTACATAGTCTATGTTACAGTTATCGAACGTGCAGCTATACTGTAGTGTCCCGTCTGTTGTTGGTATAATGTTGTATGCAGCGTCTGTGCGGATATAAAGCAGACCCCCGGATGTAGCGTTCGTTATTGTCAGTGCAACTGTACTTTGTAAACACGATGTTAGATCAACTGAAATTATGTCAGACAATTTGGCTCGAGCTCACTGTTCCTTTATCGAACACGTGCATAGGCGTAGGAGCCAGGGAGAGTGGTGGGTGGCAACGGTTACCCCCCCCCCCCTAATATTAAGATTCAGCATATACTTTGGAGCCCAGAAGCACATCCTCATCCACATCCTCAGGTTGCCCCCTCCCCCATAATTAAAACGCTCCTACACCAATTACCAAGTATTAAGTTTAGGGTTTTACTGAATGATATATGTTACAATTAAAACAGTTATTTAACCATGAAACTACTTCAGAAAAAATGAATTGTGTAATAAATCTGATTTTCAATAGAAATATAAAAATTTAAGAAACATTATTCTCGTTGTTAAAACGTGAACAAAATTGTTTTAGATAATTATGATTATTATAATATCAAATGATTTGGAAAATAATTTTTGGGGATTTTTAACATTCAAAATATTTTTTTAAATGAAATTTATAAAACACAAGTACATATGGCAATCCAGAAGTAAAGAATCATTTACAACAATTCCTGAATTTCACATTTATTCAAATGATTATGTTTATTATAAAGGTTTCTATTGTGTAATATTTACAGTAGATCTACATACGAACGATTAAGATTAAGTTCGGAAGAAGCGTTAAAATACCTGTAGGCACGATGTATTCTGTTACAACGATTTGAATCGACAACGTCAAGAGAGCGCACACTTTGATTGGGCCCATAATCGAATACCTGTAATGGAAGCAAAGATGCATGTGACATAATACATGCAACATGATACATGCAACATGATGCATGCGACATGATATATGCCACTTGAAACACGCGACATAGAACATGCGACACGATGCATATGACACAATACATGTGACATGATGCAAGTAGCATGCTACATGCCAAATGATGTATACGAAATGATGCATGTGACATGATGCATGTGGCATAATACATGCAACATGATGCATGCAACATTATACATGCGGCAAAATAAATGCGAAATGATGCATGTGACATGATGCATGTGGCATTATACATGCGACATAATGCATGCGACATGATGCATGTGACATAATACATGCATCACGATGCATGCAACATATGACATGTTACAAAATTCATGTAACATGCGACATGATACATGCGACGTGATACACGCAACATGATACGATAATGTGACATGATACACGTAACATAATACACGTAACATGATACATAAGACATGCAACATGATACATGCGACATGAAACATGCGACATGATACATGCGACAAGCTAGACGCAACATGATACATGCGCCATGCTACATTCGACATGATGCATGTGACACAATGCATGTGGCATTATACATACAACATGATACATGTAACATGCCACATGATACATGCGACATAATACATGCAACATGATACATGCGACATTATACGTATGTCATGATACATGCGACATAATACATTTAACATGATACATGCGACATTATACGTGTGACATGATACTTACGACATGATACATGCGACACGATAATACAACATAAAACATGCAACATGATTCATGCGACTTGATACATACAATTTTATAGATGCAAAATGATATATGCGACATAATAAATGCGACATGATACATTACTTTTAAATAATATTTTCAGAACAATTGTGCGTTTGCATTATTGCAATGGAAGGTAAAAAATTTCTGTTTAACTATTTGATAATCCATCGTATATATTTATTTTACAATATACTTTTAGTGTACTAGTGTAGTGTAATGCGTGGTCTTATTAGCACTGTGTCATGGGTTTGGTACCCCGCCATTACTATGTGTGGTGTACATTAAAAATTGTATCCGTAAATGCTTGGTGCAGGTTTTAACAAGAAAGACTTCAAACGTAGTTTATCTATATATGTTGTAAGAACGTGTTTCAAAAACAATGTAAAGCAAATATGAGTCTAAAGAAAACACCAAGCATTGAAAGGGTAACACAAGGTTATGTAGACAAGTGTTCTATTCACGTCACAAATAACACTTCAATAAAAGTAAGTCCATACAGAGAAAAAAGTACAAACCTTAAACGTGGCAACAACTTAATAAAAACTTATGATATCCTGCTTAACTAAGTCGTAATTTGTATTGATTGGTCAAAGTATAGTGACCACCGTTGGCGACATGGCCGCAGACTGACCCACAATAACTCTGTCTTCAGGTCTAATAAACAGTATGAATTATTAAAACATATATATTGACAAATATGTTGTGATTATGTAACTAACAGTAACACCATCGACACATTACACAGTATTCAAATGTAGCACAGGCAACAGTATCGTGATTTAGGCAACCCAATATGCCAGACCTCCAAAAGCAAAAAATAAAGCATGATTCCAAAACATCCAGTCAAATATACAAAATACATGTATGATTTTATTAAGTCGGTCAAGTTAGCAGAATGGCAGAACAGCAGAATGAATTTTTTTCATTCTGCCAGCAGAATAGCAGAACAGCAGAATGAAATATTCTCATTCTGCCAGCAGAATAGCAGAACAGCAGAATGAAATATTTTCATTCTGCCAGCAGAACAGCAGAATAGCAGAATGAAAAATGATGTCTTTTTTATCACTTATTTTAGTATAATTATGTACGTGCATGAACATGCATTCAGTCTTAAGAAATGTTTTTTTTATACCAACAATCAACAACCGAAGGTTAAAGTTGAATTTTTTTTTTATTATGATTTTAGTTCGTTTTCATGCATAAACATGCAGGAATGTTTAAGAACTGTTGTTTTTTTTTTACAAACAATCACTACCCGAAGGTTAAAGGGGAACGTTTTCTCATTTCACCAAAAGGAAAATACTCATTTTATCACCGAATTTAACTTCAAACTAACAATTATTAGCCGAGTTCAAGTCCATGTACCATTTTACACATTTTTTGTTCATACTGTGTTCAGCTAAAATTACAAACGATACTTGTACACGTGCTCAACCCGTCCCAGCAAAATGAAAATGAGAGTGTTTCATCATTTCACCTTGGATTCGCATTGTAAAACAGTTTGACTGACGTATTTCGCTCGCCAACTACTTTATCGAACTTTTTTCTTCATAACTTTATCAGCGGAAATGATCCGCTGACGAGTTATTCACGAAAAACGGTTCATTTTGCCAAACTGCTCATTCCGCGAGAGTGAGAAAAGTGGGAAAAAAACGAAAGAATTTTTTTTTTTTTTATCATTGATTTTAGTTCGCTTTCATGCATAAACATGCAGGAAGGTTTAAGAACTGTTGTTTTTTACAAACAATCACTACCCGGAAGTTAAAGGGGAACTTTTTCTCATTTCACCAAATGGAAATTTCTAATTTTTCACGTTCAAACTAACAATTATATGCCAGATTCATTTCTCTGCACCATTTTCCACACTTCTCGTTCAGTGTCTTAAGTAAAATAGCGATATACTGAAAAAAAAAAAAAAAAAAAATTTCCAGCAGAACAGCAGAATAGCAGAATGAAATATTTTCATTCTGCCAGCAGAACAGCAGAATAGCAGAATGAAAATTGGACTAAAATGAAATTTTTTTTTATCACTTATTTTAGTGCAGTTACACACATGAACATACCGGAAGTCTTAAGAAATGTTTTTTTTACAAACAATCACTACCCGAAGGTTAAAGGGGAACGTTTTCTCATTTCACCAAAAGGAAAATACTCATTTTATCACCGAATTTAACTTCAAACTAACAATTATTAGCCGAGTTCAAGTCCATGTACCATTTTACACATTTTTTGTTCATATTGTGTTCAGCTAAAATTACAAACGACACTTGTACACGTGCTCAACCCGTCCCAGCAAAATGAAAATGAGAGTTTTTCATCATTTCACCTTGGATTCGCATTGTAAAACAGTTTGACTGACGTATTTCGCTCGCCAACTACTTTATCGAACTTTTTTCTTCATAACTTTATCAGCGGAAATGATCCGCTGACGAGTTATTCACGAAAAACCGTTCATTTTGCCAAACTGCTCATTCCGCGAGAGTGAGAAAAGTGGGAAAAAAAACGAAAGAATTTTTTTTTTTTTTTTATCATTGATTTTAGTTCGCTTTCATGCATAAACATGCAGGAAGGTTTAAGAACTGTTGTTTTTACAAACAATCACTACCCGGAAGTTAAAGGGGAACTTTTTCTCATTTCACCAAATGGAAATTTCTAATTTTTCACGTTCAAACTAACAATTATATGCCAGATTCATTTCTCTGCACCATTTTCCACCTTCTCGTTCAGTGTCTTAAGTAAAATAGCGATATACTGAAAAAAAAAAAAAAAAAAAATTTTCAGCAGAACAGCAGAATAGCAGAATGAAATATTTTCATTCTGCCAGCAGAACAGCAGAATAGCAGAATGAAAATTGGACTAAAATGAAATTTTTTTTTATCACTTATTTTAGTGCAGTTACACACATGAACATACCGGAAGTCTTAAGAAATGTTTTTTTTACAAACAATCACTACCCGAAGGTTAAAGGGGAACGTTTTCTCATTTCACCAAAAGGAAAATACTCATTTTATCACCGAATTTAACTTCAAACTAACAATTATTAGCCGAGTTCAAGTCCATGTACCATTTTACACATTTTTTGTTCATATTGTGTTCAGCTAAAATTACAAACGACACTTGTACACGTGCTCAACCCGTCCCAGCAAAATGAAAATGAGAGTTTTTCATCATTTCACCTTGGATTCGCATTGTAAAACAGTTTGACTGACGTATTTCGCTCGCCAACTACTTTATCGAACTTTTTTCTTCATAACTTTATCAGCGGAAATGATCCGCTGACGAGTTATTCACGAAAAACGGTTCATTTTGCCAAACTGCTCATTCCGCGAGAGTGAGAAAAGTGGGAAAAAAAACGAAAGAATTTTTTTTTTTTTTTTTATCATTGATTTTAGTTCGCTTTCATGCATAAACATGCAGGAAGGTTTAAGAACTGTTGTTTTTTACAAACAATCACTACCCGGAAGTTAAAGGGGAACTTTTTCTCATTTCACCAAATGGAAATTTCTAATTTTTCAAGTTCAAACTAACAATTATATGCCAGATTCATTTCTCTGCACCATTTTCCACCTTCTCGTTCAGTGTCTTAAGTAAAATAGCGATATACTGAAAAAAAAAAAAAAAAAAAAATTCCAGCAGAACAGCAGAATAGCAGAATGAAATATTTTCATTCTGCCAGCAGAACAGCAGAATAGCAGAATGAAAATTGGACTAAAATGAAATTTTTTTTTTATCACTTATTTTAGTGCAGTTACACACATGAACATACCGGAAGTCTTAAGAAATGTTTTTTTTACAAACAATCACTACCCGAAGGTTAAAGGGGAACGTTTTCTCATTTCACCAAAAGGAAAATACTCATTTTATCACCGAATTTAACTTCAAACTAACAATTATTAGCCGAATTCAAGTCCATGTACCATTTTACACATTTTTTGTTCATACTGTGTTCAGCTAAAATTACAAACGATACTTGTACACGTGCTCAACCCGTCCCAGCAAAATGAAAATGAGAGTTTTTCATCATTTCACCTTGGATTCGCATTGTAAAACAGTTTGACTGACGTATTTCGCTCGCCAACTACTTTATCGAACTTTTTTCTTCATAACTTTATCAGCGGAAATGATCCGCTGACGAGTTATTCACGAAAAACCGTTCATTTTGCCAAACTGCTCATTCCGCGAGAGTGAGAAAAGTGGGGAAAAAAACGAAAGAATTTTTTTTTTTTTTTATCATTGATTTTAGTTCGCTTTCATGCATAAACATGCAGGAAGGTTTAAGAACTGTTGTTTTTTACAAACAATCACTACCCGGAAGTTAAAGGGGAACTTTTTCTCATTTCACCAAATGGAAATTTCTAATTTTTCACGTTCAAACTAACAATTATATGCCAGATTCATTTCTCTGCACCATTTTCCACCTTCTCGTTCAGTGTCTTAAGTAAAATAGCGATATACTGAAAAAAAAAAAAAAAAAAAAATTCCAGCAGAACAGCAGAATAGCAGAATGAAATATTTTCATTCTGCCAGCAGAACAGCAGAATAGCAGAATGAAAATTGGACTAAAATGAAATATTTTTTTTTATCACTTATTTTAGTGCAGTTACACACATGAACATACCGGAAGTCTTAAGAAATGTTTTTTTTACAAACAATCACTACCCGAAGGTTAAAGGGGAACGTTTTCTCATTTCACCAAAAGGAAAATACTCATTTTATCACCGAATTTAACTTCAAACTAACAATTATTAGCCGAGTTCAAGTCCATGTACCATTTTACACATTTTTTGTTCATACTGTGTTCAGCTAAAATTACAAACGATACTTGTACACGTGCTCAACCCGTCCCAGCAAAATGAAAATGAGAGTTTTTCATCATTTCACCTTGGATTCGCATTGTAAAACAGTTTGACTGACGTATTTCGCTCGCCAACTACTTTATCGAACTTTTTTCTTCATAACTTTATCAGCGGAAATGATCCGCTGACGAGTTATTCACGAAAAACCGTTCATTTTGCCAAACTGCTCATTCCGCGAGAGTGAGAAAAGTGGGGAAAAAAATGAAAGAATTTTTTGTTTTTTTTATCATTGATTTCAGTTCGCTTTCATGCATAAACATGCAGGAAGGTTTAAGAACTGTTGTTTTTTACAAACAATCACTACCCGGAAGTTAAAGGGGAACTTTTTCTCATTTCACCAAATGGAAATTTCTAATTTTTCACGTTCAAACTAACAATTATATGCCAGATTCATTTCTCTGCACCATTTTCCACCTTCTTGTTCAGTGTCTTAAGTAAAATAGCGATATACTAAAAAAAATCATATTTCCAGCAGAACAGCAGAATGAAATATTTTCATTCTGCCAGCAGAACAGCAGAATAGCAGAATGAAAATTGGACTAAAATGAAATTATTTTTTTATCACTTATTTTAGTGCAGTTACACACATGAACATACCGGAAGTCTTAAGAAATGTTTTTTTACAAACAATCACTACCCGAAGGTTAAAGGGGAACGTTTTCTCATTTCACCAAAAGGAAAATACTCATTTTATCACCGAATTTAACTTCAAACTAACAATTATTAGCCGAATTCAAGTCCATGTACCATTTTACACATTTTTTGTTCATACTGTGTTCAGCTAAAATTACAAACGATACTTGTACACGTGCTCAACCCGTCCCAGCAAAATGAAAATGAGAGTTTTTCATCATTTCACCTTGGATTCGCATTGTAAAACAGTTTGACTGACGTATTTCGCTCGCCAACTACTTTATCGAACTTTTTTCTTCATAACTTTATCAGCGGAAATGATCCGCTGACGAGTTATTCACGAAAAACGGTTCATTTTGCCAAACTGCTCATTCCGCGAGAGTGAGAAAAGTGGGAAAAAAACGAAAGAATTTTTTTTTTATTATCATTGATTTTAGTTCGCTTTCATGCATAAACATGCAGGAAGGTTTAAGAACTGTTGTTTTTTACAAACAATCACTACCCGGAAGTTAAAGGGGAACTTTTTCTCATTTCACCAAATGGAAATTTCTAATTTTTCACGTTCAAACTAACAATTATATGCCGGATTCATTTCTCTGCACCATTTTCCACCTTCTTGTTCAGTGTCTTAAGTGAAATAGCGATATACTAAAAAAAAAATCATATTTCCAGCAGAACAGCAGAATAGCAGAATGAAAATTGGACTAAAATGAAAGTTGTTTTTTTATAACTTATTTTAGTACAGTTACACATGTGAACATACCGGAAGTCTTAAGAAATATTTTTTAACCAATTTTAACGCTAACCAATTACTTTATCTACCTTTTTTGTTCATTACTTGATCAGCGGAAATGATCCGCTTACAAGTTATTCACGAAAAACGATTTATTTTGCCAGACTGCTCATTCCGCGAGAGTGAGAAAAGTGGTGAAAAAATGAAAGATTTTTTTATCATTGATTTGAGTTCTCTTTCATGCATGAACATGCAGGAAAGTTTAAGAACTGTTTTATTACAAATAATCACTACCCGGAAGTTAAAGGGGAACTTTTGCTCATTTCACCAAAAGGGAAATTCTCATTTTTCACCGAATTTACGTTGAAACTAACACTTATTAGCCGGGTCCATGTCTGTGAAACACATTTTTGTTCATACTGTCTCCAGCTTAATTTATAAACGAAAGTTGTATATGTGCACAATCCGTTACAGCAAAATAAAAATGTGATTTATTCATCCTTTCACAACGGATTTGCATTTTAAAACATTTGGTCCGACGTATTTATTAACTTTTTATTGAACTAACCTTTTTGTTCATTATTTTATCAGTGGAAATAAACACTTTAAAAGTTATTCACGAAAAACATTTCATTCATTATACAATTCTATAGTTAAAGACGCGACGCAAAATCAAATAAAGTCTACGAATCGTGATGTATGGTTGTTTACGAGTGTTATATTTACCAAAAAAAATTAACACGATAACATTTGACAAAACATATGCAGTACAAAACACACCAGAAACAGATAATCAATTAAATAATTAAGTCACTGGTATATCTGGCAAACCGTGTTACATGGCTATACTCCTGCACACCTTGTTACATTGCTATTGCTGCATACTGTGTTACTACTAGTGTAACATACAGTGTTGCATTGCTAAATATATTCCATTGTATTACATTTATATATCTTGTTCACTGATTTACATTGCCATAACTAGCACATTGGATTCATCTGATACACTGTGTTACATCGTTACAACTAGCAAACTGTATTTTAAGGCTATATCTAGCTCACTATGTTACATTGCTATATCTGCGACAACGTGTTACACGGATATATCTAGTAAATTGCGTTATATAGATAGTGTAGCATACTGGGTAACATTGTGATATCTAGATCACTGTGTTACATAGCTATATCTGGCACACCGTGTTATGCGGATATATCTAGCAGACATTGTTACATTGCTATTGTAGCATACGGTGTTATATTGCTATTTGTAGCACACTATGGCACATTGCTATATCTGCGACAACGTTTTATACGGATATATCTAGTACATTGCTTTATATCATTAATGCGGGAGACTGTGTTACATTGTTATATCTAAAACACGGTGTTACATAGCTATATCTGGCACACCGTGTTACGCGGATATATCTTTCAGACCATGTAACATTGCTAATGTAGCATACTGTGTTACATTGCTAGTTGTAGTACACTGTATAACATAGCTTTATCAAGCACATTGTGTTACATGGTTATATCTTGTACATTGTGTTACTTTGCTTTTGTAGCAATCTGTGCTACATTGCTATATTTAGCACACTGTATTACATCTGGTACACTGTTACATTGTAATATCTAGCATACTTTGTTACATGGCTATATCAAGTACACTGTATCACATGTACGTTCATATATCTAGCATACTGTGTTACATTGCTATATTTATCATATTGTCAAACGTTGCTATATCTATCACACTTTGCTCATGACTATATCTGGTACATTGCTAAATGTAACACACTGCGTTACCGTATGATAGCTATACGTGTGATACATAACTAAATGTAGTATACCGTATTGCATTGCTATAAACAAGCAAAGTGTGGTACATCGTTATTTCTCGTTAACTTACTGTACTGCCAGGATATAACTAGAATATATTATTGCATTGCTATATCTAGCATATAGTGTTAGCTGCCATATTGTACATTTATAATAATGATAATAATTATAATGATAATAATGATTATGATAATGATTATAATGATAATAATAACAATAATAATAATGATAATTATAGTAATGATGATGATGATGATGATGATGATGATGATGATGATGCTGCTGATGATGATGGTGATGATGATGATGATGATGATGATGATGATGATGATGATGATGATGATGATGATGATGATGATGATGGTGGTGGTGGTGGTGGTGGTGGTGGTGATGATGATGATGATGATGATGATGATGATGATGATGATGATGATGACGATCACGATCACGATAGTAATAATAATGATGAATATGAATATTTTATGCATATATGTTGTAACTTAATTTCGCATTGCCAGTTATTACACACACATATATATATTATATAAACAAAAAGTACCTTTGACTCTGCAGATATCACGAAATTTGATGAAAAAATAGTTGCGAAATGATTACAGACAAAACAACTTAAATGCATATTCCTAAATTAAAATTGTTTTAATGTGTAAGCGGACATATTACCTACGTTTTCGTTCCATCCGCATTCACGCTGTGCAATTCAGACGTTCTGTTGCGGTGCATTGTGTGTATGTGTATATTACAAGGGTCAGCGATTCATCCGACCTGTCAATCAAACGTCCAGATGTAGGCTAAAGAATAACTGACCAATCGATAATCGGCGCTTCATGATTCGCCACCTTCGCGAATAAAATTAATAAATATTAGATCAGTGACTTAATTAAGTACTGGTCCGCGACCGAGTGGTCTTAAGCGCCGGGTGATACCGCATAAAGCTCCGATTATAAAATCTCAAAGAGCGTCTCGCCGTCGGGATGCCACATAATCCCGCATAGAGAGCTCTTCGTTTGGATATATTGACTTCAATATGAATAAAGAATATTTAGAGAACTAGTACAACATCTACCACTTCTTCTACATCAACAACGATAAAATCGCCATTGCTGTCGATTCCATTACCATTAACTTCATCCGAATTACCGTGCACACGTGAGAACAAGAAAAAAAATGATACAAAGGCACCAGTTCGCCGCAAAAAAACCCCTACAAAATCATCATCATCGCCATCGCCATCGTCATCGTTACTATTACTAGTACTAGTATTATTGTCATTATTGTTATAACTTTATCATTACTATTATTATTTTCATCACTCTTCGTTTATATTTACTGAATGTTTTATTCATGAAATGAGAAAAGTTCACCTTTAACTTAATAATGTATCAACACTTCCTAATTGTATGTATTCACAGTAAACAGAGGCCAAACGACGATAAAAACTCTGCATTCTTGTATGTGTTCATATTTCATTCAGCAGTATGGAAATAGTGGAGAAATCATACTAGACAGCAAAAGTGTTTGGTCATCAAAATACATTTTTTTTTCATTTTGTGGAGTCTTACTTGACTGAAACAATTTTGCTGTCTATTATGTTGATACATTATTCAGTTAAAGGTGAACTTTTCTAATTTCATGAAAAAATCATTCAGTTAATAGAAGTTAAAACGAAGAGTTATGAGCCTGGTTCACCACAGTCTCCGCCAAGATTGATATACGGCAAAGTGTCTCATAATCATTTGTCTATCATTTCTGATAAAAGTGGGAAAGTTATCGGTTACTTGCGGAGTTGTGTGTTCTTCAGTACAGGGGAACCTTCAAGATTCCCGGTAAAGAGTGGTTCACATTAACTGATCGTCTCTTAACCCTTGATGGCATAAACATGAAGCTAAACATTCAGTCAATCAATCAATTATTCTAAGGTCTTGCTCCACGAGTTGAAGTGGGAATGCTAAATAAAACGTATAATGTGCTGAAAATGGCGTTAAACCACCATTCATTTATTAAACCCATTACCGGTCAGCGGACGATCACCTCTACGTTTGAAATGGAAGAGAATTAAACTATCAACCGATGTTTCGGGTAATGATTGGAGGGTCATGGGTTCAATCCTCAACCATGGCTATTTGTGGTTACATAGCTTTATCCAGGATGACACATTTTCCACTGATTTATTATTATCATTATCATCATAATCATCATTATTATCATTATTATTATTATATTTATTATTATAATCATTATTATTATCATTATTTTTTATTATTTTACAATATGGCAGCTTATACTATATGCTAGATATAGCAATGCAATGTAATATTCTAGTTATATCCTGGCAGTACAGTAAGTAAACGAAAAATAACGATGTACCACACTTTGCTTGTTTATAACAATGCTATACGGTGTGTGACATCTAGTTATGTATCACAAGTATAGCTATCATACGGTAACACAGCCTGCTAGAATAAGCAATGTACCAGATATAGTCATGTACAAAGTTTGTTAGATATAGCAAGGTTTGACAGGATGATAAATATAGCAATGTAACACAGTATGCTAGATATATGAACGTTCATGTAATACAGTGTACTTGATATAGCCATGTAACAAAGTATGCTAGATATAACAATGTAACAGTGTACCAGATGTAATACAGTGTGCTAAATATAGCAATGTAGCACAGATTGCTACAAAAGCAAAGTAACACAATGTACAAGATGTAACCATGTAACACAATGTGCTAGATAAAACAGTGAAACATACTGTATCATATGTAATACAATGTGCTGGATAAAACTATGTAACACAGTGTGCTACAACTAGCAATGTAACACAGTATGCTACAATAGCAATGTTACATGGTCTGATAGATATATCCGCGTAACACGGTGTGCCAGATATAGCTATGTAACACCGTGTTTTAGATATAACAATGTAACACAGTCTCCCGCATTAATGATATAACGCTATGTACTAGATATATCCGTGTAAAACGTTGTCGCAGATATAGCAATGTACCATAGTGTGCTACAAATAGCAATATAACACCGTATGCTACAATAGCAATGTAACAATGTCTGCTAGATATATCCGCATAACACGGTGTGCCAGATATAGCTATGTTACACAGTGTTCTAGATATCACAATGTTACCCAGTATGCTACATTATCAATATAACGCAATGTACTAGATATATCCGTGTAACACGTTGTCGCAGATATAGCAATGTAACATAGTGAGCTAGATGTAGCCTTAAAATACACAGTTTGCTAGTTGTAACGATGTAACACAGTGTATCAGATGAATCCAATGTGCTAGTTATGGCAATGTAAATCAGTGAACAAGATATATAAATGGAATATATATAGCAATGCAACACTGTATGCTACACAAGTAGTAACACCGTATGCAGCAATAGCAATGTAACAATGTGTGCTGGAGTATAGCCATGTAACACGGTTTGCCAGATATACCAGTGGCTTAATTATTTAATTGTTTATCTGTCTCTGGTGTGTTTTGTACTGCATATTTTTTGTCAAATGTTATCGTGTTAATTTTTTTTGGTAAATATAACACTCGTAAACAACCATACATCACGATTCGTAGACTTTATTTGATTTTGCGTCGCATCATTTACTATAGAATTGTATAATGAATGAAATGTTTTTCGTGAATAACTTTTAAGCGGTTTATTTTCACTGATAAAGTAATGAACAAAAATGTTAGATCAATAAAAAGTTAATAAATACGTCGGACCAAATGTTTTAAAATGCAAATCCGTTGTGAAAGGATGAATAAATCACATTTTTATTTTGCTGCAACGGATTGTGCACACATACAACTTTCGTTTATAAATTAAGCTGGAGACAGTATGACGAAAATTTGTTTCACTGACGTGGACCCGGCTAATAAGTTTAGTTTCAACGTAAATTCGGTGAAAAATGAGAATTTTCCTTTTGGTGAAATGAGCAAAAGTTCCACTTTAACTTCCGGGTAGTGATTGTTTGTTATAAAACAGTTCTTAAGCCTTCCTGTATGTTCATACATGAAAGCGAACTAAAATCAATGATAAAAAAAATGAAAAAAATTCTTTCATTTTTTCCACTTTTCTCACTCTCGCGGAATGAGCAGTCTGGCAAAATAAATCGTTTTTCGTGAATAACATGTAAGCGGATCATTTCCGCTGATCAAGTAATGAACAAAAAAGTTAGATTCGGTGATAAAATGAGTATTTTCCTTTTGGTGAAATGAGAAAAAGTTCCCCTTTAACCTTCGGGTAGTGATTGTTTGTAAAAAAAAAAACATTTCTTAAGACTTCCGGTATGTTCATGTGTGTAACTGTACTAAAGTTAGTGATAAAAACAATTGTCATTTTAGTCCAATTTTCATTCTGCTATTCTGCTGTTCTTCTGGAAATATCAAAAAAATTTTTTTGCTTAAGACACTAAACAAGAAGGTAGAAAATGGTGCAGAGCAATAAATCAGACTCATAATTGTTAGTTTGAACGTAAATTCGGTGAAAAATGAGAATTTTCAATTTGGTGAAATGAGAAAAAGTTCCCCTTTAACTTTCAGGTGGTGATTGTTTGTAAAAAAATCTCTAAAGACTTCATGCATGTTTATGTATGTAACTGTACTAAAATAAGTGATAAAAAACAATTTTCATTTTTGTCCAATTTTCAATCTGCTATTCTGCTGTTCTGCTGGCAGAATGAAAATATTTCATTCTGCTATTCTGTTGTTCTGCTGGAAATATATATAAAAAAAAATTTGTTAGTATTTTGCTATTTTGCTTAAGACACTAAACAAGAAGGTAGAAAATGATGCAGAGAAATAAATCAGACTCATAATTGTTAGTTTGAACGTAAAGTCGGTGAAAAATGAGAATTTTCCTTTTGGTGAATTGATAAAAAGTTCCCCTTTAATTGCCGGGTGCTGATTGCTTGTAAAAAACATATCTTAAGAATAACGATGTGTTACTGCATGTAAATGCACTAGAATAAGTGATAAAATAAAAACATCATTTTGTCTAATTTTCATTCTGCTATTCTGCTGTTCTGCTGGCAGAATGAAAATATTTCATTCTGCTGTTCTGCTATTTTGCTAGCAGAATGAAACAATTTCATTCTGCTGTTCTGCTGTTCTGCTGGCAGAATGAAAAAAATTCATTCTGCTATTCTGCTATTCTGCTAACTTTACCGAGCCGATTTTATTGCACATATAAAATATGTTGGGGTATATTTTACGCACATATAGATAAAGGTAGAATTAAGTGGAAATATATTTAAATTGATTTCACATTGAAATCCAATTTGAGTGGTTTACTTTAAACAATTATTTTTATATTCAACTGCCAACTGTAACCACGAGACAATTAACGGTTAAAAGAGCGGAGTTAGATTAAATGTGCAGAAATGTTACACAGCCAAATTTGGTATCACAGGAAAGTTACGAGTAGCTGTATAAACGTACATGTAGTTGTAAAATTAATTGTTGGAAATGGTTTAAGCTTTTTTACAGTGTTGATAAAGACAACCAACCAATGAAAAAAATATTTTAGTAAACCATACAAATTTCAATGAAAAACAGTACTTTTTAAATGCTTTTTGTAATGTTGATATTTTATTCATAAACTATATCGTCTATTGCACGCCTGCTAAACTGGTTGCTTAACTGACGTGTACGATACAGACGCCTGTGCCAAACGTGCAACTTCAGGATCAGAATTAGTGGAATATAAACCACCACGTTTTGACAGTAAGATGGGTTGGTCTTCTTGTTTTTAACGAATTTTCATGTAAATACAAGTACAATGAAAATAATTGTGTATTATATATACAGATGTATATCTGATGAATTTTATTTTTATATATATAAATTGTATTGGTTAGAAAATTGTTACAAAGAAATATATTATCAGTGTTAGCAAAAACTACTGTTAATATTTCAATATTATGATTTTTTTATAAACCCTTTAATCTAAATTCTATATCTTATTTTTAAACACTATTTTATTGTTCCATGTTACAATGAAAGTTTCAAACCTATTAATACACACCGCGTCCCGTTAGCTCAGTCGGTAGCACGTCTTGCTATCTATCATGTGGTCCTGCGTTTGAATCCCCGCCGGTTACAATCGCCGTGATGTTTGACATAGACATTACGTCTCATCATTATCATTCGTCTCTCATTGATGATTAAAGTAGGAAAGTATCAGTTACGCAGACAAGGTGCTCTCGAGTACTGGTTAACCTTTCAGGATCCCGGGAAGCAGTTGTTAGGTTAACTGATCGTCTTTAGTCCACATAAACATGACGCTGAATATTAAACCAACCTGTTGATACACAACTTAACATTTTTTTAAAACATGGTCTGTTTGCAAATGATGTATTGTCTTTGTAGAAAATAAAAATAATTTTATTGATACCACGTGTTATTTAATTTTTTTCTTATTCTATAATTAATGCATGTGTAAGAATCAATCTAGTCTTCGTGAATTTGTTTTGAATATTTCTACAGAGTATGTCAATGTTTAAGGTTTAAATTATAAAAATACTCTCCTTGGCACACTGCACTTTTATCGTCCTTGAATACTCCAGACCAACAGATATTGGCAGATGCAAGTGAAAAACGTGTTATCAGATGTCTATCTTTTGGTTGAATAAAGAATAGGGAACTAAAGGTGTCTTTCCTTGCTCATTATTCGAAAAGGGAATTGGGAATAAGAAATAAGGAACTAAATACGCTCATCAGTATTAGAAATGTTTTAGTTTCATTGTTGTTGCTTTTAATACTAATTACTTTTAGTTATGTATCTTTACGATAAAGTTTTTGATAACTTTTATAACAATCATGTTATCAAGATCATTTTTATTCTAGTTATTATATAAATGCATCCTTATTAACAAGGTTGGAATTATGTATAAATAATGATGTAGTCCTTTGTTTTGGGCGGTATAGTACCTGTTATGCACTACAGGAGAGCTGTTGTTGCTACGTGCCTGTCAGTGTTGATATATACATAATTGGTGTAATTATGTTTACCACAGGTCGCGTGTCAATGACGTAGCTGTGACAATTGATAATTAATGACAACAGCCCTGCCATGGTCGCGTTTACGTTAGAAACAAGTTTTAAAAAGCGCCCGAAATGAGGCATACGCGTACAGTATTCATAAGTTTATTCTTAAACATTTAAAAAGCGCACTGCACATATTGGTGATGTACGTATGTGTAACTTGAACATGCATATACTAATTATGATATTTACTAATTAACTAATTGATAATGTTAATTAAATTGATCATTGATTGAAATCAGGGGCATAGTTTGACTGAAAATGATGTGTAAACACAGTAACAACGGTTGTAGGTGGAGGTGTGGGGTTGGGAGCATGTTCTCTCGAATTCACATAGACTGTCGTATGTGCTTTATTGGTGTTTATTTCAGATGTTTTTAGGGGCCTCGTTATCCTTACTAGTAACATTGAATGTACTGCTTTATAACCAAACAAATGTAAGGTTTTAAGGTTTGTTCACTTTAATAAAGGGGAAATGAAGTATCCTAGGTGACCGGTTTTTATTGCATTTTTTACATTTTTATTTTTTCTCAGAAAAAAATGTAGGTGCGTGCCTATAGTGCCTATAGGAAGCTACGCCCCTGTAAAATAGTAAATATAATATTCAATTTGTGCATTTATCAATTTTCATAAGTCAAAAATATATTGTATTTAACTGATGAATGCTTTATTGCAGGTAAATATCCTAATATATACTTGAAGATTATAATTATAGTAACTTAACTCTTTACCTCATATGCATTTTAACTGGACTCTTCCAAACTCAAAAGCAACACATAGTCAATTTTCAAGAATAGATACATTTTACCTATTTATTCTGATAGAGAAGAAAACAGTGCAGAATCTGTTCTGATTGCTCGTTACGAGCAATCAGAACTGGTTCTTCACTGTTTTCAAAAGCCTTCTATATTAAAGGTATCCAAAGACGTCCATATGAAGTAAAGGGTTAAAAGGCACACAATACACATCAAATTGCTGTCTTGAATTACTTACATAACTTCTCCACTATTATTTTAGTTTTATACTTAGTCTATTTATTATATTTCCTGTGAAATAGAAATTTCATATAAATATTCTGATTTTGCATTTAATTTGTGAATCTCTTTTATAAGCATTTATGTAAGTCCTCAAAATGTTAAAATGGTCACAAAGATGAATATTTTTACTTATGGGAAATAATTTTACAACATATGTAAAATTCCAAAAATATGAAACCTGAAAATGTAAAAATGACCATTAAATATATATCCATACCATATTTGTATTTGTGCAACACGGTAACGTTATGGTAAGTGGCAAATGCCATACATTCAGGAATATACATAAATAACGCCGCACCCATTCGACACATGCCACCGAGTAGTTTCTGTTTCAACAGCATCATAACCATAATTTATGGTATTCTGTTATTTATTTCCGTATTATCCCGATCTACAACTGTCGGGTCCACATGTATATTTGTGTATACTTGTCATGGTTATGTCAGAGAATTAATTAAAATGTCCCAAACACGGAGTTTCATGTTACATATGGAACAGTGAGACCGGTACCTGACCTTGCAACAGCTTACCTCTGCCATAGATGCCGGCAGTGGGTGGCACGGGACCGAGTGGGGACCGAGTGGCACATATATAAACCCTGCTACAGTGGCTGCAACCTTAGCAACAACGTTTCGGTGTTTCTAGTAACGTTTGTCATTAGATCGGAATAACAAGGTAGGTTGTTTAAAATAAATGTGTTCATGCATGTTTTCGAATTAAATTGTTAGTCATGAAAGAGAAAATACTTTCGAAGTAAATGTCTAACTTACTGCAATCGGCAGTGTTTTTCTATAATATCTTCTTGTGCCTTTCACAGCATAGCTGAACAAAATTTGCTTTGTGCCGAAATATCTTTTTAATCATATTAACTACAAATACACGCTCGTGTTTGTCTTGATTTTGTATGATTATGTGAATAAATACGAATGTCCGCTTAGCTGAATTATAATCAAAATTATTCAAATGTTTCCCCGTTCAAATTTCCATATATTAAAGGACTTGAAATTCACGTGATGTTTTTTCCTTTCTGTTTATAGAATTGCTTTACACATCGGACTGCAAGTATTGTGCCACAGTTTATATTGTATATTGATGTGTTAATGTAGATTATATAATTTCTCTCTAAATGAATTTTATTTACATTATATTTATCTATTTCACGATAAATCATATATATTCCAATTATTATCATTGAATATATTTGATAATATACTCTGTTTTTTCTAATGGTCGTACATATGCGACTGTCATACTACACCTTTAATGGCTCCTTGCTTACTTTCAGAGATATGAAGATCGCACTGGTACTTCTCGGTATTCAGCTGGTCGTGTTGTGTACAGGTAACACACACTTTATCTGTTATGGTATCTTTAATTTACATGTAAACTATTGTCTTTAAAACCAACTGAGCGCATTCAATAAGCATGCAATGGAAGCAATATCTATACATCTGACAAAAAACTGTGATTTTGTTCCTATACGCGTGTGCATTATTCCCCTACTACCGTGTATCTACTGTGTTGCCACACTAATGTACAAATCCGCGGAGGGATATGTTTTTTTTGGCGATGATACTCTCTTAAATACCATTAAAGTTACTGATATCTATATGTAACATGCTGCCATAAAACACTAATTGGTTACGGCCATGGTTCTGTTATAACATAAATAAACATAAAATAGCAAAAGTGTTGGAATTCAATTAGGTATTGAATAAAAAACAATATAAAGACATAAACATTTTTTTTTGTAAAAAATACTAGTTTCAGATGGTTATGTATTTCCTAAAAACATGTCATACACATTGTAATATCACGTTTTGTATTCTCATAGTCTAAAACATTTTATTTTAGCTGGTATACCGTTGGTCAAAAGAAGCGTAGACGCCACTACTGCCGATGTGCCGGTTGATGCAACAGCAGTAGCTGCTCCAGAAACAACTGCTGCTCCAGAAACAACTGCTGCTGCTGCTACCAGAAACAACTGCTGCTGCTGATAACGGTGATGACGAGGATGATGAGACTGACATCTGTCCTTGTCCTAAGATACTGGCCCAAGTATGTGGTACGGATGGTGTAACATACGACAATGTTTGTGAGATGGGATGTGCGTAAGTAATTATTTATTGTGCATACAAATAATGAATTAATAAGTAAGTCTGCACAGCGATATTTAATATTACTAGATGTGGTTTGTGATAACGGTTTTGTTTTTAACGAGGCATTACAGCTGATGGCTGATTAAGTATTGAGTGTACGTAAACAAGTATAGTCGAGCTAATATCAGTACATATCAGCGAGTATAAATAAACACATATATCTATAACATAATTCCATACAATGTATCGGACGGAAATTGCCAACGATTAAAGTCAGTTTTCCAAAAGAAACAAAATGTTTCGTTATCTCATAGGTTACTAACAACATGTGGAGTGTCGGAGGTTTTGTGGAAGAAATTATATATCAATTTGTGCATGAACATCATTCAATTCAAGTTATTATTGTTGTTGTTGTTTTTGGCAAATGTAAGACTCGTATCACTATTATCTCCCTTGAGTACTCCGGACCTACAAATGAAGGAGATAGAAACAAAATTTTAGTTCTCATTTTCTTCTTTTTTTCAAGGCTTTGTATTGCAGTGATTTTTTTTCTACCATGTGTTAAATGGTCAGTATTTTAGAAATCACCACTGAAAATTTGATGCTGATACCAGATTTCTGGGCAATTCTGTGTCACTTCAGAAGTGTTGGTTCGAACCACATCGTGGGTGAATAGTTGACATATAATTGCTATGGTAATTGACAGGTATCACAAAACAATTAAAAAAAAAGCGTGGTTAAGGTATGCTTTTTCCCTTTGTAATTGCATATCTTGAACCAGTGAAGGATTTGAGCCCAGACACATGCTACAGATTTTGTTTTTTCATTGTGTTTTTTTATATAAATGTTTTAATAGAGTTCTATGGGAAATGCTATAGCGGCGTAAAACGTGTAATGTGCAAAATTCAAATAGATCACGTGCAAGTTCGTCCCATGTTTTATCAGACCATTTTAAAGAATAGTGTTTATATTCAATCAATCTTCTATCAAATCGGGAAAACACGTAAATGCTTAAATAAAAAGTCATGTAAACAGTTCCATGTGTGATCCATTTTAATTCATATTCAAATGCAATTTGATATTATGTATACTGATTGATATTATTTGGACATTATTCTGAATCATAAGCATATATACATGTATATGCTGTTTTTGTTAACCAGCGTTTACATTTTGCTTAATTCTCATCATCTTTGTCTGTATTAATACAGCGACGCTTTCCTGGCATTCGAAGGTACGTGTGAAGAGACAAGAAAGAGACGGGCTACATCCGAGAACGCCACTACTGCTGATGTGCCGGCTGATGCAACAACAGTGGCTACTTCAGAAACAACTGCTGCTCCAGAAACGACTGCTGCTGCTGCTGACAACGGTGATGACGAGGATGATGAGACTGACATCCTGTCCTTGTCCTAAGATACTGGCCCAAGTCTGTGGTACGGATGGTGTAACATACGACAATGTTTGTGAGATGGGATGTGCGTAAGTAATTATTTATTGTGCATACAAATAATGAATTAATAAGTAAGTCTGCACAGCGATATTTAATATTACTAGATGTGGTTTGTGATAACGGTTTTGTTTTTAACGAGGCATTACAGCTGATGGCTGATTAAGTATTGAGTGTACGTAAACAAGTATAGTCGAGCTAATATCAGTACATATCAGCGAGTATAAATAAACACATATATCCTATAACATAATTCCATACAATGTATCGGACGGAAATTGTCAACGATTAAAGTCAGCTTTTCAAAAGAAACAAAATGATTTCGTTATCTCATAGGTCACTAACAACATGTGGAGTGTCGGAAGGTTTGTGGAAGAAATTATATATCAAGTTTGTACATGAACATCATTCAATTCAAGTAATTATTGTTGTTGTTGTTGTTGTTGTTGTTGGTGTTGGCAAATGTAAGACTCGTATCACTATTATCTCCCTTGAGTACTCCGGACCCTACAAAATGAAGGAGATAGAAATAAAACTTTAGTCAGCTTTTTCTTCTTTTTTTCAAGGCTTTGTATTGCAGTGATTTTTTTTTTCTACCATTGGGTTAAATGGTCAGTATTTTATAAATCACCACTGAAAATTTGATGCTGATACCAGATTTCTGGGCAATTCTGTGTCACTTCAGAAGTGTTGGTTCGAACCACATCGTGGGTGAATAGTTGACATATAATTGCTATGGAAATTGACAGATATCACAAAACAATTGAATAAAACAAACGTGGTCAAGGTATGCTTTTTCCCTTTATAATTGCATATTTTGAACCAGTGAAGGATTTGAGCCCAGACACATGCTACAGAATTTGCTTTTTCATTGTGTTTTGGATATAAATGTTACAATGGAGTCCTATAGGAAATGTAATAGCGACGTGCAAAATTCAAATAGATAACGCGCCAGTTCGTCCCATGTTTTATCAATACCATTTTAAAAAATAATGTTTATATTCAATCTTAATTATCAAATCGAGAAAACACGTAAAATACTTAAATAAAAAGTCAAGTAAGCAGTTCCAAGTGCGATCCATCTTAATTCATATTAAAATGCAATTTGATATTATGAATACTGATTGATATTATTTGGACATTATTCTGAATCATAAGCATATATACATGTATATGCTGTTTTTGTTAACCAGCGTTTACATATTGCTTAATTCTCATCATCTTTGTTTGTATTAATACAGCGACGCTTTCCTGGCATTCGAAGGTACGTGTGAAGAGACAAGAAAGAGACGGGCTACATCCGAGAACGCCACTACTGCTGATGTGCCGGCTGATGCAACAACAGTGGCTACTTCAGAAACAACTGCTGCTCCAGAAACGACTGCTGCTGCTGCTGACAACGGTGATGACGAGGATGATGAGACTGACACCTGTCCTTGTCCTAAGATACTGGCCCAAGTCTGTGGTACGGATGGTGTAACATACGACAATATTTGTGAGATGGGATGTGCGTAAGTAATTATTTATTGTGCATACAAACAATGCCCTGATTCGTTATTTACAATTAAGCCACAGTGTAAAATATATAGTGGTAATGACAGGTACAAAGTATTATAACAATTATTTTGTTAACGAAATCAACAGCTTAATGATGCACTTTGTGCCGACAAAATATATATCAGTAAAATACAGTTATATTCAAGAAATGTCTTAGGGATAAACTATATATGTGTGGTATCAGTATGTTAAAGTAGAACTTCCGTTGCTGTAAACCTTAAGTTTCATATTATACATATATACATATTACACTTTGTACGTAATTGTCTTGTCTACAGTAAAAATGTAAATGTTAAAAGTTACATTAATAAGAAGACCAACCCATTGGTGACACCATTTTGTTTTATTTTTAACAGCGATGCGTTCCTAGCATTTGAAGGTGCGTGTGATCAAAGAAAAAAACGCGAAGCCATTGAATGTGCATGCACATCGAATGAGGATCCTGTGTGCGGAAGTGACGGTGTAACGTACGCAAACTTATGTGCGATGACGTGTGCGTAAGTATTTTATTTTGAAGACGTCTGTACACAGCAATTCTATCTTAACGAACCATGCTATTTCCTACATAATTATCGGGAGAGTAACCGGTATTGTATAATACACGTTCTCGCAATGCTGGTAAAAGAAGGGAAACTAACCACACAATTATACATAGAAAATCGTGCATGGGTTCTCTTTTATTATGGCATCTAGTTAGCTGGTGTGTGGGAGGTTCTAACGGCGAGTATAATCTATCTAACCATTAAGTTGCTCCAATATAAGATTATTTTTTCTTTTTCTGTTTGGAAAAGAGCGTTAATCAGTATGGTATAATGTACTCTTATTATCATAGCACAATGGTACGACATTACTTACGATAGCACAATGGTACAATATTACATACGATAACACAATGGTACAACCTTATTTACGATAGCACAATAACACAACATTACTTATGATAGCACAATGGTACAACATTACTTATGATAACACAATGGTACAACATTACTTACGATAGCACAACGGTACAACCTTATTTACGATAACATAATGGTACAACATTACAAACGATACCACAATGGTACAACATTACTTACGATAGCACAATGGTACAACCTTACTTACGATAACACAAGTGTACAACATTAGTAACGATAGCACACTGGTACAACATTACTTACGATAGCACAATGGTACAACAATACTTACGATAGCACAATGGTACAACATTACTTACGATAGCACAATGGCACAACCTTACTTACGATAACACAAGTGTACAACATTACTAACGATAGCACACTGGTACAACATTACTTACTATAGCACAATGGTACGACATAACTTACCAAGGCACACTGGTACAACATTGTTAACGATAGCACAATGGTACAATATTACTACCATAGAACACTGGTACAACATTACTAACGATAGCACAATGGTACAACATTACATACGATAACACAATGGTACAACCTTATTTACGATAGCACAATAACACAACATTACTTATATTAGCACAATGGTACAACATTACTTATGAAAGCACAATGGTACAACATTACTTTCGATAGCACACTGTTACAACATTACTTACGATAGCACACTGGTACAACCTCACTTACGATATCACAATGGTACAACATTACTTACGATTGCACACTAATACAACATTACTTACGATAGCACACAAATACAACATTACTTACGATACCACAATGGAACAACATTACTTACGATAGCACACTGGTACAACATTACTAACGATAGCACAATGGTACAACCTCACTTACGATAGCACACTGGTACAACATTACTTACGATAGCACACTTATACAACATTACTAACGATAGCACAATAGTACAACCTCACTTACGATAGCACACTGGTACAACATTACTTACGATAGCACATTGGTACAACATTAATTACGATAACACAATGGTACAACCTCACTTACGATAGCACAATGGTACAACATTACTTACGATAGCACACTTATACAACATTACTTAGTATACCACAACGGAACAACATTACTTACGATACAACAATGGTACAACATTACTTGGCAAATGAAGGGAAACCAACAATATCATAATACACAGAGACCACTGCATGCGTTCTCGTTTATTATTGGATTTACTGAGTGAGATTGCACAAATATAGTATTCGAGGCTCAACGACAGTAATATGAGCACGAATGTAAGATTCTTTTTATCACGTAACTGAGTAAAATGCATTCCAGATTGTTTTGTTTATAAAGTACACTCCTCTAGCATTCCAGTTTGTCTTGTTTATAAAGTACACTCCTCTAGCATTCCAGAATGTCTTGTTTATAAAGTACACTCCTCTAGCATTCCAGATTGTCTTGTTTATAAAGTACACTCCTTTAGCATTCCAGAATGTCTTGTTTATAAAGTACACTCCTCTAGCATTCCAGATTGTCTTGTTTATAAAGTACTTGTTTATAAAGTACACTCCTTTAGCATTCCAGAATGTCTTGTTTATAAAATACACTCCTCTAGCATTCCAGAATGTCTTGTTTATAAAATACACTCCTCTAGCATTCCAGAATGTCTTGTTTATAAAATACACTCCTCTAGCATTCCAGAATGTCTTGTTTATAAAATACACTCCTCTAGCATTCCAGAATGTCTTGTTTATAAAATACACTCCTCTAGCATTCCAGAATGTCTTGTTTATAAAATACACTCCTCTAGCATTCCAGAATGTCTTGTTTATAAAATACACTCCTCTAGCATTCCAGAATGTTTTGTTTATTGGTACACTCCTCTAGCATTCCAGAATGTCTTGTTTATTGGTACACTCCTCTAGCATTCCAGAATGTCTTGTTTATTGGTACACTCCTCTAGCATTCCAGAATGTCTTGTTTATTGGTACACTACTCTAGCATTCCAGAATGTCTTGTTTATTGGTACACTCCTCTAGCATTCCAGAATGTCTTGTTTATTGGTACACTCCTCTAGCATTCCAGAATGTCTTGTTTATTGGTACACTCCTCTAGCATTCCAGAATGTCTTGTTTATTGGTACTCTCCTCTAGCATTCCAGAATGTCTTGTTTATTGGTACTCTCCTCTAGCATTCCAGAATGTCTTGTTTATTGGTACTCTCCTCTAGCATTCCAGAATGTCTTGTTTATTGGTACACTCCTCTAGCATTCCAGAATGTCTTGTTTATTGGTACACTCCTCTAGCATTCCAGAATGTCTTGTTTATTGGTACTCTCCTCTAGCATTCCAGAATGTCTTGTTTATTGGTACTCTCCTCTAGCATTCCAGAATGTCTTGTTTATTGGTACACTCCTCTAGCATTCCAGAATGTCTTGTTTATTGGTACACTCCTCTAGCATTCCAGAATGTCTTGTTTATTGGTACACTCCTCTAGCATTCCAGAATGTCTTGTTTATTGGTACACTCCTCTAGCATTCCAGAATGTCTTGTTTATTGGTACTCTCCTCTAGCATTCCAGAATGTCTTGTTTATTGTTACTCTCCTCTAGCATTCCAGAATGTCTTGTTTATTGGTACTCTCCTCTAGCATTCCAGAATGTCTTGTTTATTGGTACACTCCTCTAGCATTCCAGAATGTCTTGTTTATTGGTACACTCCTCTAGCATTCCAGAATGTCTTGTTTATTGGTACTCTCCTCTAGCATTCCAGAATGTCTTGTTTATTGGTACACTCCTCTAGCATTCCAGAATGTCTTGTTTATTGGTACACTCCTCTAGCATTCCAGAATGTCTTGTTTATTGGTACACTCCTCTAGCATTCCAGAATGTCTTGTTTATTGGTACACTCCTCTAGCATTCCAGAATGTCTTGTTTATTGGTACTCTCCTCTAGCATTCCAGAATGTCTTGTTTATTGGTACTCTCCTCTAGCATTCCAGAATGTCTTGTTTATTGGTACACTCCTCTAGCATTCCAGAATGTCTTGTTTATTGGTACACTCCTCTAGCATTCCAGAATGTCTTGTTTATTGGTACTCTCCTCTAGCATTCCAGAATGTCTTGTTTATTGGTACACTCCTCTAGCATTCCAGAATGTCTTGTTTATTGGTACACTCCTCTAGCATTCCAGAATGTCTTGTTTATTGGTACTCCCTCTATTCGTATATTTTCATTATGAAATATTGGTGGTTGAAGAAATTCTTCCATCGAGTTTATTTTAGTTTGTTTTATTAAAAAACCTGTGTAATTTGAGTACGTCTATCCAAAAGTTATTGCTTATTTTATTAATCATATGTTTTAACTTTATTGAAGGGATGTAACACTTGCATATAGCGGCAAATGTGAGGAGAGAAAAAGACGTGACGAAGGGTCCGCGCCCGTGGTGTGCACGATGGATTATATGCCAGTATGTGGGGCAGATGGAGTCACTTATGGAAACACGTGCGCGCTGGAAGCCTGCGTAAGTTATTGCTTAGTTATAGTTTGAAAGCAAACACAATTAATTAAAGACGACATATTGTATATGTTGCCGCTGAAACATGTTTACTACAAGCCTGTAAATAACCTTTAACCCCAAATATTTAAGAGTCGTCCCGCGATCATCAACCTTTCACGACTTCGGTCAGGAATTCGAATCTAGCTCGAGCAAGTCTTTACGTTCAGAGGAAAGTTGTTTTACTGTTTGTCTAATTTGGTAACTTTAATTGTGTTAATATTTAGCGATTTTTATTTATCGAGGGCTAACAAACGACTAGTTAACCTATATACTCTTTCTGGGAGCCTGGAATGTCAACTAGTCCTCGAGCACTCCAATATCTACAAGTAACTGATAACTTTTCAGTTGAGTCTGCGGTGAGAGACTAATGACAATGAGACGCAATGACGTATACCAATCATTAAGGAGACTGTGGCAGGGCGGGAATTTGAACTCACGACCTCTGGATTAATAGTCAGACATACTACCGACTGAGGGCCCTGTTAAATGTGGTGAAATAATCAACCTTTCTTACTGTCATTACTTCTATAGAGGCAGTGTACTGGATTATGAGGGAGAGTGTAAAGTGGCGTGCCCATGTACGAAAGAACACAAGCCTGTCTGTGGGGACGATGGAGTTACATACGACAACTTGTGTTTAATGGCATGCGCGTAAGTAGTACACGACCTAATGCATTTTATCTTTTTATATATATTTTTAAATTTATAACACTTAATCAAGTATTATTACACTTATTCTAGATTAATATAAAACAATATGTTACGGGTTTATCACACTCCTAAATCGATAAGTCATGTGAGATAATAATTTTAACTTTATTGAAGGGATGTAACACTTGCATATAGCGGCAAATGTGAGGAGAGAAAAAAACGTGACGCAGAGTCCGCGCCCGTGGTGTGCACGATGGATTATAGGCCAGTATGTGGGGCAGATGGAGTCACTTATGGAAACACGTGCGCGCTGGAAGCCGCGTGAGTTATTGCTTAGTTATAGTTTGAAAGAAAACACAATTAATTAAAGACGACATATTGTATATGTTGCCGCTGAAACATGTTTACTACATATGAAACACACCAAGCCTGTAAATAACCTTTAACCCCAAATGTTTACCCCTCTAATGGTCCTAAGCAGAGTCGTCCCGCGATCACCAATCTCTCACGGCTACGGTCAAGGATCCGAATATGGCTAAAGCAAGACTTTACGTTCAGAAGGAAAGTTGTTTTACCGTTGGTTTACTCAGATATGTATGCACGTAAGGTCTTTCTCCGTCAGTAAAAGTGGGTGTCATAGATGATGTGTAACGTTTTAAAAACGGCCATAAACTATATATAAACCTCATTAAAACATGAACATAGAAGATGCACAAATTTGGTCGTTGCAGTCGTCACATATCACTGAATATATTGTCAAATACAACAAAACAGATAGTATTAAACGCTTATTTATATTTCAAGTGAATACCACAGCTCTTTTCCTATTCAGTGATTTGCATTTAAACAACTAAATGGCTTTATTTATTCGGTATTTCATTCATTATTCTAAATATCAAAATCAAATTTAATGTCATATTTAACTGCAGCCGTTATAAAACATTGCACATTAAAACAGCTGCCATTTCTACACTTCCAGTTATAAATATTATTATTTTTCATGATGCCGATAGTGGGGTCACTCTGGACCAAGAGGGCGAATGTAAGAAAGTATGTACAGCAGACTATAATCCTGTATGTGGTACGGACGGAGTAACATACTCAAACGTGTGCATGATGGAAGGCGCGTAAGTACCTTAGTCAACCTCGTCCGTTAAGCAGATATAAAAGTGTCCAATTTATAATTAAGAAATTTAAACAAAATTGTTACATTATTGATACAATCTAGCGTAACTGTTGATAAAATTTCCGTCGTACAGAAAGCCTAAAGCACACTCAATTGACAGCCAACATACGTGGTAAATTTGATTGTGTTAATATTAAGCGAGTTTTATTTATCCAGGGCTAACAAACAATTAGTTACCCTAGATACACTTTCCTGGGAGCCTGCAAGGTTAACTAGTTCTCGAGCACTCCAATCTTTGCAAGTAACTGATCACTTCTCATTTGAGTCTGCGGTGAGAGACTAATGACAATGAGACGCAATGACGTATACCAATCATTAGGGAGACTGTGGCCGGGCGGGAATTTGAACTCATGACCTCTGGATTAATAGTCAGATATACAACCGACTGAGGGTCCAGTTATACGTGGTGAAATAAACCTTTTTTACTGTCATTACTTCTATAGAGGCAGTGTACTGGATTATGAGGGAGAGTGTAAAGTGGCATGCCCATGTACGAAAGAACACAAGCCTGTCTGTGGGGACGATGGTGTTACATACGACAACTTGTGTTTAATGGCATGCGCGTAAGTAGTATTCTTGTTTTGTTAAAGAGTAAACAGGTGTAAACTATTAATCAAAATAATTAATTAAATATGTTTAATTTTCCTGGGAAACTATCTGATCAAACTTACATTACAAATAACCAATCGTTCTTTATATGTATCGGGTCACGTTTTCCCATTTTCCATCGGAGGAATTTGTGTTGTCTGTGAGACTAGCGACACCAATTGGAATTACTTGTCAAGCACTTATTTTAACCTTTCAGAATATAAACATTGTTAATTAATTTTTGAAGGTTTAAGATAAACCTACGTTATATATATGTTCCGATAATGTTTTCATTACTTCGATGTTTTGTTCGAATCACAGGGGTACGAAACATAAATTCAGCTTTGTGTGAGAGAATAGAGCGAATTTAGAAATAACCAAAAGTTGAATAAATGAGATCTTCCGAGGAAGTTCAGTTGACTCCAGTCGACACAGAGTCCTTTCATGAACAATAACTATCTCATACTCTTCATTGTCTTACAGAAAAGCGTCTCTTGCATTCGAAGGCGGATGCACACAAAGGAGAAAGCGGGAAGTTGTGGTGCTGACGGTGTAACGTTCGACAACAAATGTCTCTTTCATGCAAATCGTAAGTTTCTTCTTTCTTTATTGAATGTTTGACAACACAAACGCACAAAAATGTCATTATCAGCGTTAAATGAGTTATCTAGAATACTATGGTGTAGCATTAGTACCGTAGTTATAAACAAAGCAATACGTGCTTAACACCGACCTGCTAGTTAGTATTAATCAGTACGCTTATATATGCATATGTAAGTATCAATACTGGCTCACATACAAGCATATATAATGTAAGTATTAACCCCTACCCATACACAAACATAGTATTAGCATTAACCCATACTCATATATAATCACATTGTTAATATTAACCCATACTCATACAAAAACATAGTGATAAAATTAACCCAAACTCATACACCAACATATTGTAAGTATCAAACCCTGCTCATATACAAGCACAGCGTTAGATTTAACCCATACTCATATACCAATATATTGTAATTAATATCTCCTGCTCATATACAAGCATGGCGTTAGAAATTACCCATACCTATATACCAATATATTGTAATTATTTTCTCCTTCTCATATACAAGCATAGCGTTATAATTAACCCACACTCATATACCAATATATTGTAATTATTATCTCCTGCTCATATACAAGCATAGCGTTAGTATTAATCCATACTCATATACCAAAATACTGTAATTATTATCTCCTGCTCATATACAAACAAAGCGTTAGTATTAACCTATACCCATATACCACTATATTGTAATTATTATCTCCTGCTTATATACAAGCATAGCGTTAGTATTAACCCCTGCTCATATACCAATATATTGTAATTATTATCTCCTGCTCATATACAAGCATAACGTTAGAATTAACCCCTGCTCATATACCACTATATTGAAATTATTAGCTCCTGCTCATATACAAGCAAGACGTTAGAATTAACCCCTGCTCATATACCACTATATTGAAATTATTATCTCCTGCTTATATACAAGCATAGCGTTAGTATTAACCCCTGCTCATATACCAATATTGTAATTATTATCTCGTGTTCATATACAAAAATAGCGTTAGTATTAACCCGTGCTCATATACCAATATATTGTAATTATTATCTCCTGCTTATATACAAGCATAGCGTTAGTATTAACCCCTGCTCATATACCACTATATTGTAATTATTATCTCTTGTTCATATACAAGCATAGCGTTAGTATTAAATTTTATTATTTTTATTCTTTTACACAGGAGGACAAATACAGCACATAGGAAAATGCAAATAATGGTGCCTTAAACGTAATATATTAGAATGAGGTCACATCTGTTTTGAAAATGGTGTGACTGATACAGACACAGAAAATTTAACTAATAATTCAGCAAAGATTAATTTTAGGTCAGACAAAGATAATATTTCATAAAAAACGGCAATAATTTATGCGCACGGAAGCACACATAGAAAGCACATACATTAGGTAAGGGTAGGTGATTTCATATTATTTTGATTGCATGTCGCCGTTGACATTGCAAATAAAAGTAATTCTACGAAAACTAAGGAATAATTGTTTATATCATTATCATCGTATTAAATATTTTCAAACGTGTTAACACTTTAGAAGTTCACGAGCTCTCTCTCGGCAGATTATTCTTTATATAAGTTTAGCATAAAGTGCCAACATAATTGCATTCCACTGATAAGCATTTCCAAGTACATGTTATACGTGCCCGGTGTTTACAGTTGGTTTTGTAATGCACTAAGCGCTCACACGTTTCTATAAGACTCATACAGAAATAACTTAATTTGGTAGAACATCTGCACTGTTAACATAATAAATCATTTCAATCTGACATTTATAGTAAGAATATTGCTTCATACAAATTGAATGTTAATTGAAGAATTAATGTAAACAATGAATACTATTAATAAAAACTAACCACACACATTGTATTTCTTGTTTTATTTCCATATTATATTAAAAGCTTTTCTAATCGGAAATATAGCCATATATACTTACTTATAAAAACGCAGGTTTGGTCATTTTATCAATTGAAGATGGCATCAGTGATAAACCAAGACAAAACATACCTTGGTTTTCAATTTTATTCTAACAGTTTCACAACTTTAAAATACAAAATAAACCAATTAATTGCGGTCGACATATATAAACCGACCAAACTGACAGTATATCTTTGATAGAAATATAATAAATATTTAAAAAATGCATTTTTAAAGGCGTTATACATAGTTATATATAGTATATTACCTTCTCCACTTCCACCTTTGCTTCAACTCAAATATATTTGATACTATTTATATAACATTGCTAAAACACTGTCTGGCACATATCTTTGTGTTAATCATGTACTCGATTGGCAGGTGTAACATTAAATTTTGACCCCGTTGAATATTGACCCGGGCCACATTTTAATGTTAAATTCTGATCAAAACAGTCGTTGAAAACTGATCAGTGTTAAATTTTAATCAGACAGGAGGTCCCCTTTAAACGGTTTGTTAAATATAAGCAAAACATCAAATGGCTGGTGTCGCATGTTACAAAATGAAACGTAAGCCCTGGAAAGCTTTTCAGTCGACATTAAAAACAAAACATCCATCTAGTATCCATTAATCACGCACAAAATGCCAGCTACAGTGACTCTTTAAGTATATAAACTTATAATAGTATAGTCATTAACAGGTAAAGTTATTTAACAAAAACATGCCTGTATCTGACACTTCCTTATAACCGGATTCTTTATAACCTTATTTTTATACCGAAGGGCAAATATCGGGGATTTGTTTTCTTTGTTTGTAATAAACAAAAATGAGCCTCTGAAGTAACAGAAAGGTATATGTATATATCAAACCAACTATATATACAACTTGTATTATTTTATCAAATCCATGTTTTCCCTCGGCGAATTTAAAAAAAAAGCTACAAATAAGTACAAGTCATGTGAGTTCAACATGACCAGACGAAAATGTGACGTTCGCAAGAAGGAGAAACATGTCAATAGGTCGAAGTTCAATGTCAAATTTTGTAATGTCAAAGTTGGTTGAGTGTGGTGAGTTAACACCATTTAAACAGTTTTCTTTCAGTTATAGAATGGCAGTCAGGTATTTTAACGGTATTCCAGGAATTCTGTACCAGTATTAACCATCTTTGCAAGTAACTGACAACTTCCCTTCTTGAAACAGAGGCGGAGAACATTTTGTCACAAAGAACGTGCCCGTCGGGAATCAAACTCGGGACCACCGGATTAACAAGCATGTACGCTACCATTGCGCTACCCGGGCGGGTTCACATTCACAGTTAGAAGTACAAGTCGAAAATGCTATTTCGTTCCCCCCCCCCCCCCCCCCCCCCCCCCCCCCCCCCCACCCCGACTGTATAACTGTGAAATGGTTTGGACTTCAGCAGCCAATTGTATGAACATTGGTTTAATTTTAACTCTTGGTTATCTTTATCCTGAGTTTAACTTAAATTTGAATACCAGATATCATTTATATTAGTGTTTTTAACATTTGATTAAAGATAACCCAAGCCTGATTAAAATATAATGAACTTTGCGGGATTGTTGATTTTTATTGAGAAGTCAATGTCACCAATAAATAAAAAATGTAAACAGTTTGTAATATGGCATTGCATCTGCAGTGTCCCATAAAGGGTCAAATATCTAGTTTTAGGTGATCTTGACTTGAAACAAGAGTGTCATGTTGGCCAAAGATTGCTTTATTGATTATATAATGATCCATGGTTGTTACGATCGGTTGCTATGATTACAAATGGCTGCTATAGTAGTTAGTGATAATAACAAAAAACGAACAATTCCTCTTTAAACTGACATTGACAAAATCCATGCGAACCATTTAATTAAATCATATCATTATGTTATGCAAGGCAACTCCCTTTAACAGCGATGTACAATCTGCATTCTCGCTATGTTTATGCTGTTCAAATATATTTACATATTACAAACAAAAGTACTGAATTGCATTGAAAATAAGAAGGTATTGGTAGAAAAACAATACATATCCGTAAGACAGCGCGCTGGACTATTCGCATTGCTTTGTCAATAAATACTTAAAACCAAGTTATATTATTTGTTACATACGTGACATTTTCACACACAAGTGAGTGTTATAAAGTTTTTGGTTCTATATTTGTTTCTGAGTTATTAAATGTTTTAGTGAGAAAAGAAGTTATTTCATTTCTATTCATAATATAGAAATTGTGTTGGGCCACAAGGCCTTCCAACATTAAAGTCGGCTCTCTCCGTGTGTCAGATGATTGTTAGATATGAAAAATATACAAATGCAGAAAATTGGGATAATTGTTGTCAAAATTTCAATCAGAGGTATGAGACATAGCTAGAAAATTATGTTTGATAACATGAGGGCGTTAGTGTAATTTCAATTCAATCGCACATGAGGTTACTGAGACATGTGCATGATATCAAGTTGCACAGAAAACTTTAACCAGCATTTCTAAGTCAAACGAAGGCCATAATTTGCAATAAATTCAACCAAGAGTTAATTAACTTGATTGTTTGATAACCCTGAAGATTTGGTGAATTTTCAAATCAATTCAGTAGGTGGTTACTGAGATATCTACAAGATAGTAACTTGCATGCAAAATTTTAACCGACACTCTGACGCCGATGCCCGGGTAACAAAGACAGAGAGAGACTGAGACAGAGAGAGAGAGTTGGTGTAGGAATGCTTCATCGTATTCATTCTTAACTTGTGAAACAACAACAAAACTGACGAAAGGCAATGCAACAAACACCATTTCGATACCACACATGTTATCACCAATGAAACCACATATCTATAGTATACCGACCATTTTTTTTATAAAAACCAACATTTTCCGGTTATAATTACTTTATATCCACGAGAACATCCAAATTTATAATAGCAGTTTTCAATGTTGAAATGTGGTCCGACAGACAATTCGGTCAGTTTCCAAGTGTTGCTGATCAGATTTTAACGAGGGTCAATATTTCTCGTGTGGGTGGGTCATTAATTAACGGTTGGGTCAGTTTTAAATGTTAAAAATGGATCACACATCCGTTAAAAAAGTGACCTATGGGGTCATTTTTCAACGGGATCAAAATTTAATGTTACACCGGCGTATTTACTGGATACAGGAAATAAACTATACTTATACAATATTGTAATTTTCCTGTAAGTTCACGTTCTTACTGAATAGGCTCTATGTATGTATAAGCTTTTCTTTACCCTCGCGTTATCAACTAGTCATTTTGGCGAGCAAGATAAGATGGTTATGTAGCCAGTTGACAGCATCGGCAGCGTCGTTACTTCTCCCGGTGCTGCACCAATGGCTGGATAAGACGTTTATTTTCTAAGTAGATTGTTGAGATGTCTAAGATGGTTTGTCGAATAAGTCGTTTCTTGTAGATTCTTGTAGACAGTTGGTTAAGTTGTTTCTAGTTGACGGTTACCCGTGTGTTGAATATACCGTCGCTTCAAGCTGCCATGAATATGCCGCTTATTATACCGTTATTTGTTGGTTTAAACATATTTTATTCATAAATTATGTACAGCATATTCCACATACATAGTAAAAGGATTGACACGAAAGAAAATAATTATTGTATAGTTTCTCTCCTTAGTAACTTCTACAATAATTTGTGTAAGGTGGCGAAGATTCATTAGGTTAGTTATGACATATCAACAAAATACAGTTCTATAAAGAAATATAATTTTTACATTGATAGTTGTATGTCCTGTAAAATTTTAAAAGAAATAAAAACTTTATAATTAATCATATAATTTAGAATTAAAAAAAGATAAACAGAAAGAAAAGGCGGACGAGTTCGGGACTAAGGCGAGTGAGCCAAGGGAAACAGACAAGCAACATATAAATAATTATTATAGGTTATTATTTATAAGTCTACAGCTTCAGCTTTACAGCGTTGTTAGATAAGTTTTTAGATTTCGCTATTAAAACGTTTACTCGAACGTATAAATTTGTGGACAGCATTAAAGATTTCGACGTTTGTGTTGTCGGGAGATGAGGCTCACCAAACAGAAAGTGTGTTGAGGGTAACAGTGCATATGTAAGATATTTGAACAAGCGTTGTTTCAGCGTACTACAATTCGTACGAAGACTTGACATTTTCTTGTTCCTGTGTAATAGTGTTAGCTGGTGTTTAAATGCATTGATAGAAACGACACGTCTTGTTTCAATAGGTATATTGTTCCAATCATGGACAACAGATGGCATGACATTATTATAGTAGAGCGCTGTTCTCGAACTTGGAATTTGTAGGTCGTAACTATTTCTGAGATTATACGGGGAATTTTCACCTATTTGGGATGGCATTAGTGCAGATAAGTAGGGAGGAGACATATGGTTTACCATTTTATAGAAAATAATTAATTTTTGCTTCGTCCTTCAAGTTTCCAGACTTTCCCGCCCAACTTCTGTGATTAAGTTATTAATTTATATAAGTTTTATTGTTTCAGTTTCAATGCGTGCTGCTTCGTGTTGAACTTTATCTAACTCGTGTTTTTCATAATTAGTGCAGTTATCCCAGATTGTGTTACCATATTCTAACAGTGGTCGGATAAAAGATATATAGATAGTCTCCAGATCTTCTTTCTAGCTGATATTTAAGTTTTCTCATGATTTTAATTCTTGATCATGCCTTATCTTTAATGTATTCAATATGAAAGTATTAGGTACAGTTGTTTGATAAAAGTATACCTAAGTGTTTGTGTGATTGTACTTATGATATTTGTTAGTTATGCATATACAGTGGAGGATGGACGGGTTGATTACGTTTCCTAGATATAAGAAGCGATTCAGTCTTCGACGGATTGAAAGTTACAAGCCATTGTTTTAACCATTCAGTGATTTTGTTGATGTCGGAATTCAAAATTCGTGTAGCATTGTTTTATATAACACTTTATTTCACTAATAATCCATATTGGCTCATGTGGTTTAATTACAAGTGTTATTTGGAATATATTTATTAGAAATGTCCTTTCACTTTTTTTTAGATAAGTTGCTAGCATACATGTTCAATTATAACTTCATTCCTGTTTGTTACGTTAATTTCGTTCTTTAATGAAGCATGATCGCCACCTTTGTATTTCCTGACTTGTCTTGTAAAAGTAAATTGTTTCGATTAATTAAATTTAAATACACCAAATATCGGACAGTGAAATCTAAAATAGTGGTTTAAAAAAGGTTCTGCTACCCCACATGTAATCAAACTTTTTTTTTTGCTTAGTTAAAAGTAAAATATCAATTAAAGATTGGGAGTTCTCAGTATAATGAGTTGGTTCAGTAATACTTTGATATAGACCTAGCTGTTTACATATATACTCTATTTACTTTTAGCATATTATAGTTTAAGTCACCAGTAATTATACTATCCTTAATACTAGTAACGACTGCAAGGCTAATAGAATCTTCTATTATATTGGTATTATATTGGAGTTAGAGCTTGAAGGTCTGTAAAATACTCTTAATAATAAACGTTTGTTATTGGGTAATATATCGACCAATATACATTCAAGGGGGTTGATTTCAAGATTGTGTCTACGTTTGTAGTGTATTATCCGTGGTTGTCTCCAATGCGATATTTTCTTTCTGGTTTGTTAGAAGAAGGAAGCACTATATCATCAGTTGAAACAGAATGATCGAGCCATGTTTCAGTAAAAATAGGTATATCAAAACCATATAGTTCGGAGTATATGATATCCAACTTGTGCTTTATACTCTGAACGTTGTAGTGTACTAATGACAAATTTTTCGAGAAATCTAGGGCTTCGAAATTACAATGAGATGAGGTCGAATGAGAACTACTGACAGAGCTTGTATCAGATGTAAGTTCAATGGGGCCTGGGTCTGTGTGTACATCTCCTGATACATGTAATAACAAAATGACCGATAGCCAAGTTAGGAAAGTGATCACAAATATCATAGATTCAATGCATTTAGTCAAGTCTACATTTTCTGTGTATATTTTACCTTTGATTAAGTGTCTGTATGGGTGTACAATCGCAGAATGACATTTCGAATTCCAGTGTATATTAATGAGTAACGATAAAAGACACAATGGAGATTGGTACAGTGACATTTACTTTAATAGTTGCAACAACGCTGCAAACTTGTATTTAATGCAGATCGACAGAGTGTTGGTGTAAGAGTACATTTTTAAATTGGTCATGTAATTATTGAAAGATAAATTAAAAACATATTCGACACCAACACAAATGTGGTCTTCAAGCACAAAATTGCATGACATATACATTGCTCCACTTATCCACATTATCATCCCAAAAATATGCATAACTATTGTAGTTAACATCGTACTCAACAGTAAATATCTTCCTTCGATCGATATACATAATCACGTACATCAACAAAATAACCAATAGTAACATTATCATCTGAAATTATTGTATGAGTACCTGATTTACCATACTAATCGAAAGCATCATCCCTACATTATGCACAAAGACTTCATCATTACAATACTTACAAGCAACATTGGTACCCCATAATTAAACACCATCAGCTTCATAAACAAAATAATGGTAAACATCATCAAAACATTATGCTTAAATTCAAAATCTTCATTATAATACTTATGAGAAGCATCATCATCCCGACTGTAAACTTAATCCTTTTTATCAATAAAACTAACTACATGTATTCACATCTTCTCAACATTATACATTATCATCTTCGTAAAACAAAACCCACATGCATTCACATTTTCTCAACGTTATACATTATCATATTCGTAAAACAAAACCCACATGCATTATGATCATCTCAACATTATACAGTATCATCTTTGTAAAACAAAGCACACATGTATTATGAACATCTTAACATTATACATTATCATCTTTGTTAAACAAAACCCACATGTATTATGAACATCTCAACATTATACATTGTCATCTTTGTAAAACAAAACCCACATGTATTATGATCATCTCAACGTTATACATTATCATCTTTGTAAAACAAAACACACATGTATAATGATCATCTCAACATTATACATTATCATCTTTGTAAAACAAAACCCATACGTATTATGAACATCTCAACATTATACATTATCATCTTTGTAAAACAAAACCCACATGTATTATGATCATCTCAACATTATACATTATCATCTTTGTAAAACAAAACACACATGTATAATGATCATCTCAACATTATACATTATCATCTTTGTAAAACAAAACCCACATGTATTATGAACATCTCAACATTATACATTATCATCTTTGTAAAACAAAACCCACATGTATTATGATCATCTCAACATTATACATTATCATCTTTGTAAAACAAAACACACATGTATAATGATCATCTCAACATTATACATTATCATCTTTGTAAAACAAAACCCACATGTATTATGAACATCTTAACATTATACATTATCATCTTCGTTAAACAAAACCCACATGTTTTATGAACATCTCAACATTATACATGATCATCTTAGTAAAACAAAACCCACATGTATTCACATCTTCTCAACATTATACATTATCATCTTCGTAAAACAAAACCCACATGTATTATGATCATCTCAACATTATACATTATCATCTTTGTAAAACAAAACCCACATGTATTATGAACATCTCAACATTATACATTATCATCTTTGTAAAAAAAAACTCACATGTATTATGAACATCTCAACATTATACATTATCATCTTTGTAAAACAAAACCCACATGTATTATGAACATCTCAACATTATACATTATCATCTTCGTAAAACAAAACCCACATGTATTCACAACTTCTCAACATTATACAGTATCATCTTCGTAAAACAAAACCCACATGTATTATGATCATCTCAACATTATACATTATCATCTTCGTAAAACAAAACCCACATGTATTCACATCTTCTCAACATTATACATTATCATCTTCGTAAAACAAAACCCACATGTATTATGAACATCTCAACATTATACATTATCATCTTCGTAAAACAAAACTCACATGTATTATGATCATCTCAATATTATACATTATCATCTTCGTAAAATAAAACCCACATGTATTATGATCATCTCAACATTATACATTACCGTCTTCGTAAAAATAAACCCACATGTACTATGATCATCTCAACATTAAACAGTACCGTCTTTGTAAAACAAAACACACATGTATTCACATCTTCTCAACGTTATATATTATCATCTTCGTAAAACAAACCTATATGTAATATGATCATCTCAACATTATACATTATCATCTTTGTAAAACAAAACACACATGTATTATGAACATCTCAACATTATACATTATCATCTTCGTAAAACAAAACCCACATGTAATATGATCATCTCAACATTATACATTATCATCTTTGTAAAACAAAACACACATGTATTATGAACATCTCAACATAATACATTATCATCTTCGTAAAACAAAACCCCATGTATTATGATCATCTCAACATTATACATTATCATCTTTGTAAAACAAAACCCACATGTATTATGATCATCTCAACATTATACATTATCATCTTCGTAAAACAAAACCCACATGTATTCACATCATCTCAACATTATACATTATCATCTTCGTAAAACAAAACCCCATGTATTATGATCATCTCAAAATTATACATGATCATCTTTGTAAAACAAAACCCACATGTATTATGAACATCTCAACATTATACATGATCATCTTTGTAAAACAAAACCCACATGTATTATGATCATCTCAACGTTATACATTATCATCTTTGAATAACAAAACCCACATGTATTATGAACATCTCAACGTTATACATTATCATCTTCGTAAAACAAAACACACATGTATTATGAACATCTCAACATTATACATTATCATCTTCGTAAAACAAAACCCACATGTTTTATGAACATCTCAACATTATACATTATCATCTTTGTAAAACAAAACTCACATGTATTCACATCTTCTCAACATTATACATTATCATTTTCGTAAAACAAAACCCACATGTATTCACATCTTCTCAACATTATACATTATCATCTTCGTAAAACAAAACCCACATGTATTATGATCATCTCAACGTTATACATTATTATCTTCGTAAAACAAAACCCACATGTTTTATGAACATCTCAACATTATACATTATCATCTTCGTAAAACAAAACTCACATGTATTATGAACATCTCAACATTATACATTGTCATTTTCGTAAAACAAAACCCACATGTATTATGAACATCTCAACATTATACATTATCATCTTCGTAAAACAAAACTTACATATATTCACATCTTCTCAACATTATACATTATCATTTTCGTAAAACAAAACACACATGTATTATGATCATCTCAACGTTATACATTATCATTTTCGTAAAACAAAACCCACATGTATTATGATCATCTCAACGTTATACATTATCATCTTCGTAAAGCAAAACCCACATGTATTATGAACATCTCAATATTATACATTATCATCTTTGTAAAACAAAACCCACATGTATTATGATCATCTCAACATTATACATTATCATCTTTGTAAAACAAAACCCACATGTATTATAAACATCTCAACATTATACATTATCATTTTTGTAAAACAAAACCCACATGTTTTATGAACATCTCAACATTATACATTATCATTTTTGTAAAACAAAACCCACATGTATTATGAACATCTCAACATTATACATTATCATCTTCGTAAAACAAAACCCACATGTATTATGAACATCTCAACATTATACATTTTCCTCTTCGTAAAACAAAACCAACATGTATTATGATCATCTCAACGTTATACATTATCATCTTCGTAAAACAAAACCCACATGTATTATGAACATCTCAACATTATACATTATCATCTTCGTAAAACAAAACCCACATGTTTTATGAACATCTCAACATTATACATTATCATTTTTGTAAAACAAAACCCACATGTATTATGATCATTGTAATATTATACATTATCATCTTCGTAAAACAAAACCCACATGTATTATGAACATCTCAACATTATACATTATCATCTTCGTAAAACAAAACCCACATGTATTATGATCATTTTAACATTATACATTATCATCTTCGTAAAACAAAACCCACATGTATTATGAACATCTCAACATTATACATTATCATCTTCGTAAAACAAAACCCACATGTATTATGATCATCTTTATCATCTTCGTAAAACAAAACCCACATGTATTAACGTTGTTTGTTGATCAGCTGTTTAATTATTTGCATCGAAACAATCCTTTTTAGGGTCACTTTTAAAAGCATACAACCAATGATATGTTAAAATATATGTCTCCAACAACAATCAAAGCAGAAACTTCCGCGGTTGTAGAAACCGTTCATGATTTATCCATAAACCATTACAAAACACTATACTAATTCTTTACAATGATCATCTTGTTGACCCACTAAGAAGTCTTGAGCGAAGTTACACACGCCCTTCCATCTCGGCAGTCGCTTGTAGAGTACCTTTATATTAATCTCCCTTTACCTCATTTAAAATCAATATCTTTATAAAATGTGACTAATCAATTCCCTGATTAAGATATGTGTTGACCTATTAACCAATCAAATTATCAGTTTCTTTCAGAGTGTGTCCGATAACAATACCTAAGTGATAGTGCCACGTTATTTGTCATATCTGCAGCAATGCTTCTGAAATCTTAACCTCAGTTTGTAAAACTAATCCTGTTTGCAATCACGGAACTTTTTCTACCGTTTTACTTATTTGTTCACTTAAGAATCTTTGCAAGGTAGTAAGATTCTCATGTTTACAAGATTTGTATCTTATGTTTTTTATTAAACCATTCTCTTTGTTGCAGTCTTACGGATATGGCGACGTTAAACGATTTTAAGCCACAAGCGAGGTCTTTTTTAACGAAGACATTTTTGACATAGGTATCATCATCAAGCTTTAGACGCACAAAAGAGCATGGAAAACACACCCTATCCGTAATCAATTTCATCTTAGATAATAATAATTTATTATAAATATAGTTTAACTCAATTATTAAAATCTAATTAGACCTACTTTCATTTTAAGAGCTATCATTATTCCGTTACAATAAACGGCAAAAATACCCTTAAGGACATTTTCTATAGTATTTGTCATTTTTTTCCTGGACAGAGTTTTATGAAACTTCCAACTATTTAAGTTTAATGTATGTTCATGCAATATCAGAACAAACACATGTTACCGTACAGAAATTTTGATATTATCTCCTCATAAGGATATCCGTCTTTAAAATTTGGCGAAAAAATGTAGATTTTACAAGCAATGCGAAAATGTTTTATTTGAATTTATTTACATCAAGTATTTAATTTAAACTAATAAAAAGATGAATACATATAGTAATAACTGTCATGGAAATGGTAATTGTTACCTTGATACTAACTGTTTAGGGTTTTTAAAAACAAGACAATTTCGGTAGAGTCTCAATTGTTTTTCAATTTTGCAACAATATAACGATTTGTTAATACATTGATATAGTGCATGGATAAATTTTGCTTAAAATCCCATTAAATACTCTCTGATACCTATTCTAATGACAATCAAAATAAGAAATAACTTTTACCGCGTATGCCATCGTTAAAGCAAATTGCAGTTGCAAAATTAACGTGTTTTATACTTAATGACCATATTAGTATCAATGTTAAGATTTCTATTACTTTTTATATCAGGTTAACTTGCTATAAACAATTTTATACCAGTTTACATATTTTGTATATTGACCTCAATATAAGAGAACATTTCCCGAGGTATCCGTAAATGAGTGTGCTCCATCTGCATTGTGGTCAGTTGTAGTATAATAGTACGTAGTGATATTGGCTGGTTTCCACAAAGTTGCTTCCCTTTCTGTGCAGAATTGATGCGCATGAAAAAAATACAGAAAACGTCTAAGTAAGACGCTATGGTCCCGATAACAACTGACTGGAGGGTTGTCTAAGTACCACGCTATAGTCATGACAACAACTGACTAGAGGGTTGTCTAAGTACCACGCTATGGTCATGACAACAACTGACTGGAGGGTTGTCTAAGTACCACGCTATAGTCATGACAACAACTGACTAGAGGGTTGTCTAAGTACCACGCTATAGTCATGACAACAACTGACTGGAGGGTTGTCTAAGTACCACGCTATAGTCATGACAACAACTGACTGGAGGGTTGTCTAAGTACCACGCTATAGTCATGACAACAACTGACTAGAGGGTTGTCTAAGTACCACGCTATGGTCATGACAACAACTGACTGGAGGGTTGTCTAAGTACCACGCTATAGTCATGACAACAACTGACTAGAGGGTTGTCTAAGTACCACGCTATGGTCATGACAACAACTGACTAGAGGGTTGTCTAAGTAACACGCTATGGTCCCGATAACAACTGATTGGAGGGTTGTCTAAGTACCACGCTATGTTCATGACAACAACTGACTGGAGGGTTGTCTAAGTACCACGCTATGTTCATGACAACAACTGACTGGAGGGTTGTCTAAGTACCACGTTATGGTCCCGATAACAACTGACTGGAGGGTTGTCTAAGTACCACGCTATGTTCATGACAATAACTGACTAGAGGGTTGTCTAAGTACCACGCTATGGTCATGACAACAACTGACTAGAGGGTTGTCTAAGTACCACGCTATGGTCATGACAACAACTGACTAGAGGGTTGTCTAAGTAACACGCTATGGTCCCGATAACAACTGATTGGAGGGTTGTCTAAGTACCACGCTATGTTCATGACAACAACTGACTGGAGGGTTGTCTAAGTACCACGCTATGTTCATGACAACAACTGACTGGAGGGTTGTCTAAGTACCACGTTATGGTCCCGATAACAACTGACTGGAGGGTTGTCTAAGTACCACGCTATGTTCATGACAACAACTGACTAGAGGGTTGTCTAAGTACCACGCTATGGTCATGACAACAACTGACTAGAGGGTTGTCTAAGTAACACGCTATGGTCCCGATAACAACTGATTGGAGGGTTGTCTAAGTACCACGCTATGTTCATGACAACAACTGACTGGAGGGTTGTCTAAGTACCACGCTATGTTCATGACAACAACTGACTGGAGGGTTGTCTAAGTACCACGTTATGGTCCCGATAACAACTGACTGGAGGGTTGTCTAAGTACCACGCTATGTTCATGACAACAACTGACTGGAGGGTTGTCTAAGTACCACGTTATGGTCCCGATAACAACTGACTGGAGGGTTGTCTAAGTACCACGCTATGTTCATGACAACAACTGACTGGAGGGTTGTCTAAGTACCACGTTATGGTCCCGATAACAACTGACTGGAGGGTTGTCTAAGTACCACTCTATGGTAGTGACAACAACTGACTGGAGGGTTGTCTAAGTACCACGCTATGGTCCCGATAACAACTGACTGGAGGGTTGTCTAAGTTCCACGCTATGGTTGTGGCAACACCTGACTGGAGGGTTGTCTAAGTACCACGCTATGGTCGTGACAACAACTGACTGGAGGGTTGTCTAACTACCACGCTATGGTCGTGACAACAACTGACTGGAGGGTTGTCTAAGTACCACGCTATGGTTGTGGCAACACCAGACTGGAGGGTTGTCTAAGTACCACGCTATGGTCGTGACAACAACTGACAGGAGGGTTGTCTAACTACCACGCTATAGTCGTGACACAACTGACTAGAGGGTTGTCTAAGTACCACGCTATGGTCCCGATAACAACTGACTGGAGGGTTGTCTAAGTACCACGCTATGGTCGTGACAACAACTGACTGGATGGTTGCTTAAGTACCACGCTATGGTCGTGACAACAACTGACTGGAGGGTTGTCTAAGTAACACGCTATGGTCGTGATAACAACTGACTGGAGGGTTGTCTAAAAATTACGCTATGGTCACGATAACCACTGACTGGAGGGTTGTCTAAGTAACACGCTATGGTCACGATAACAACTGACTGGATGTTTGTCCAAGTACCACGCTATGGTCCCGATAACAACTGACTGGAGGGTTGTCTAAGTACCACGCTATGGTCGTGACAACAACTGACTGGAGGGTTGTCTTAGTACCACGTTATGGTCGTGACAACAATTGACTGGAGGGTTGTCTAAGTAACACGCTATGGTCGTGAAAACAACTGACTGGAGGGTTGTCTAAGTACCACGCTATGGTCGTGACAACAACTGACTGGATGGTTGTCTAAGTACCACGCTATGGTCGTGAAAACAACTGACTGGAGGGTTGTCTAAGTACCACGCTATGTTCCCGATAATAACTGACTGGAGGGTTGTCTAAGTACCACGCTATGGTCGTGACAACAACTGACTGGAGGGTTGTGTAAGTACCACGCTATGGTCCCGACAACAACTGACTGGAGGGTTGTCTAAGTACCATGCTATGGTCACGATAACAACTGACTGTAAGGTTGTCTAAGTACCACGCTATAATAGTGACAACAACTGACTGGAGGGTTGTCTAAGTAACATGCTATGGTAGTGACAACAAACTGACTGGAGGGTTGTCTAAGTACTACGCTATGGTCCCGATAATAACTGACTGGAAGGTTGTCTAAGTACCACGCTATGGTAGAGACAACAAACTGACTGGAGGGTTGTCTAAGTAACACGCTATGGTAGAGACAACAAACTGACTGGAGGGTTGTCTAAGTAACACGCTATGGTAGGGACAACAACTGACTGGAGGCTTGTCTAAGTACCACGCTATGGTCGTGACAACAACTGACTGGAGGGTTGTCTTAGTACCACGCTATGGTCGTGACAACAACTGACTGGAGGGTTGTCTAACTACCACGCTATGGTCGTGACAACAACTGACTGGAGGGTTGTCTAAGTACCACGCTATGGTTGTGGCAACACCAGACTGGAGGGTTGTCTAAGTACCACGCTATGGTCGTGACAAAAACTGACTGGAGGGTTGTTTAAGTACCATGCTATTGTCCTGATAACAACTGACTGGATGGTTGTCTAAGTACCACGCTATGGTCCCGATAACAACTGACTTGAGGGTTGTCTAAGTACCACGCTATGGTCCCGATAACAACTGACTGGAGGGTTGTTTAAGTACCACGCTATGGTCGTGACAACAACTGACTGGAGGGTTGTCTAAGTACCACGCTATGGTTGTGACAACAACTGACTGGAGGGTTCTCTAAGTTCCACGATATGATTCCGACAACAACTGACTGGAGGGTTGTCTAAGTACCACGCTATGGTCGTGATAACAACTGACTGGAGGGTTGTCTAAGTACCACGCTATGGTCGTGATAACAACTGACTGGAGGGTTGTCTAAGTACCACGCTATGGTCGTGACAACAACTGACTGGAGGGTTGTCTAAGTAACACGCTATGATCGTGACAACATTGACTGGAGGGTTGTCTAAGTACCACGCTATGGTCGTGACAACAACTGACTGGAGGGTTGTCTAAGTACCGAGCTATGGTCGTGACAACAACTGACTGGAGGGTTGTCTAAGTAACACGCTATGGTCCCGACAACAACTGACTGGAGGGTTGTCTAAGTACCACGCTATGGTCCCGATAACAACTGACTGGATGGTTGTCTAAGTACCACGGTATGGTCGTGATAACAACTGACTGGAGGGTTGTCTAAGTACCACGCTATGGTCCCTATAATAACTGACAGGAGGGTTGTCTAAGTACCACGCTTTGGTAGTGAAAACAACTGACTGGATGGTTGTCTAAGTACCACGCTATGGTCGTGACAGCAACTGACTAGAGGGTTGTCTAAGTACCACGCTATGATCGTGACAACAAATGACTGGAGGGTTGTCTAAGTACCACGCTATAGTCGTGACAACAACTGACTGGAGGGGTGTCTAAGTACCACGCTATGGTCTTGATAACAAATGACTGGAGGGTTGTCTAAGTACCACTCTATGGTCGTGACAACAACTGACTGGAGGGTTGTCTAAGTAACACGCTATGGTCGTGACAACAACTGACTGGAGGGTTGTCTAAGTACCACGCTATTGTCTTGACAAAAACTGACTGGAGGGTTGTCTAAGTACCACGCTATGGTTGTGGCAACAACTGACTGGAGGGTTGACTAAGTACCACGCTATGGTCGAGAAAACAACTGACTGGAGGGTTGTCTAAGTTCCACGCTATGGTCCCGATAACAACTGACTGGAGGGTTGTCTAAGTACCACGCTATTGTCGTGACAACAACTGACTGGAGGGTTGTCTAAGTACCACGCTATGGTCGTGACAACAACTGACTGGAGGGTTGTCTAAGTACCACGCTATGGTCATGACAACAACTGACTGGAGGGTTGTCTAAGTACCACGCTATGGTCGTGACAACAACTGACTGGAGGTTTGTCTAAGTACAACAGTATGGTCGTGATAACAACTGACTGGAGGGCTATCTAAGTACCACGCTATGGTCCCGATAGTAACTGACAGGAGGTTTGTCTAAGTACCACAGTATGGTCGTGATAACAACTGACTGGAAGGCTGTCTAAGTACCACGCTATGGTCCCGATAACAACTGACTGGAAGGTTGTCTAAGTACCACGCTATAATAGTGACAACAACTGACTGGAAGTGTTGTCTAAGTAACATGCTATGGTAGGGACAACAACTGACTGGAGGGTTGTCTAAGTACCACGCTATGGTCCCGATAATAACTGACTGGAAGGTTGTTTAAATACCACACTATGGTCGTGACAACAACTGACTGGAGGGTTGTCTAAGTACCACGCTATGGTCCCGATAACAACTGAATGGAGGGTTGTCTAAGTACCACGCTATGGTTGTGACAACAACTGACTGGAGGGTTGTCTAAGTACCACGCTATGGTCGTGACAACAAATGATTGGCGGGTTGTCTAAGTACCACACTATGGTTCCTATAACAACTGACTGGATGGTTGTCTAAGTACCACGCTATGGTCGTGACAAAAACTGACTGGTGGGTTGTTTAAGTACCACGCTATGGTCTCGATAACAACTGACTGGATGGTTGTCTAAATACCACGCTATGGTCCCGATAACAACTGACTGGAGGGTTGTCTAAGTACCACACTATGGTCGTGACAAAAACTGACTGGAGGGTTGTCTAATTACCACGCTATGGTCCCGATAACAACTGACTGGATGGTTGTCTAAGTACCACGCTATGGTCCCGATAACAACTGACTGGAGGGTTGTCTAAGTACCACACTATGGTCGTGACAAAAACTGACTGGAGGGTTGTCTAATTACCACGCTATGGTCCCGATAACAACTGACTGGATGGTTGTCTAAATACCACGCTATGGTCCCGATAACAACTGACTGGAGGGTTGTCTAAGTACCACACTATGGTCGTGACAAAAACTGACTGGAGGGTTGTCTAATTACCACGCTATGGTCCCGATAACAACTGACTGGAGGGTTGTCTAAGTACCACGCTATGGTCCCGATAACAACTGAATGGAGGGTTGTCTAAGTACCACGCTATGGTTGTGACAACAACTGACTGGAGGGTTGTCTAAGTACCACGCTATGGTCGTGACAACAAATGATTGGCGGGTTGTCTAAGTACCACACTATGGTCCCTATAACAACTGACTGGATGGTTGTCTAAGTACCACGCTATGGTCGTGACAAAAACTGACTGGTGGGTTGTTTAAGTACCACGCTATGATCTCGATAACAACTGACTGGATGGTTGTCTAAATACCACGCTATGGTCCCGATAACAACTGACTGGAGGGTTGTCTAAGTACCACACTATGGTCGTGACAACAACTGACTGGACGGTTTTCTAAGTACCATGCTATGGTCGTGACAACAACTGACTGGAGGGTTGTCTATGTACCCCGCTATGGTAGTGACAACAACTGACTGGAGGGTTGTCTAAGTAACACGCTATGGTCGTGACAACAACTGACTGGAGGGTTGTCTTAGTACCACGCTATGGTAGTGACAACAACTGACTGGATGGTTGTCTAAGTAACACGCTATGGTAGTGACAACAACTGATTGGAGGGTTATCTAAGTAACACGCTATGGTAATGACAACAACTGACTGGAGGGTTGTCTAAGTACCATGCTATGGTCCCGATAACAACTGACTGGAGGGTTGTCTAAGTAACACGCTATGGTAGTGACAACAACTTACTGGATGGTTGTCTAAGTACCACGCTAATGTCCCGATAACAACTGACTGGAGGGTTGTCTAAGTACCACGCTATGGTCGTGACAACAACTGACTGGAGGTTTGTCTAAGTACAACAGTATGGTCGTGATAACAACTGACTGGAGGGCTATCTAAGTACCACGCTATGGTCCCGATAGTAACTGACAGGAGGTTTGTCTAAGTACCACAGTATGGTCGTGATAACAACTGACTGGAAGGTTGTCTAAGTACCACGCTATAATAGTGACAACAACTGACTGGAAGTGTTGTCTAAGTAACATGCTATGGTAGGGACAACAACTGACTGGAGGGTTGTCTAAGTACCACGCTATGGTCCCGATAATAACTGACTGGAAGGTTGTTTAAATACCACACTATGGTCGTGACAACAACTGACTGGAAGTGTTGTCTAAGTAACATGCTATGGTAGTGACAAAAACTGACTGGAGGGTTGTCTAATTACCACGCTATGGTCCCGATAACAACTGACTGGAGGGTTGTCTAAGTACCACGCTATGGTCCCGATAACAACTGAATGGAGGGTTGTCTAAGTACCACGCTATGGTTGTGACAACAACTGACTGGAGGGTTGTCTAAGTACCACGCTATGGTCGTGACAACAAATGATTGGCGGGTTGTCTAAGTACCACACTATGGTCCCTATAACAACTGACTGGATGGTTGTCTAAGTACCACGCTATGGTCGTGACAAAAACTGACTGGTGGGTTGTTTAAGTACCACGCTATGGTCTCGATAACAACTGACTGGATGGTTGTCTAAATACCACGCTATGGTCCCGATAACAACTGACTGGAGGGTTGTCTAAGTACCACACTATGGTCGTGACAACAACTGACTGGACGGTTTTCTAAGTACCATGCTATGGTCGTGACAACAACTGACTGGAGGGTTGTCTATGTACCCCGCTATGGTAGTGACAACAACTGACTGGAGGGTTGTCTAAGTAACACGCTATGGTCGTGACAACAACTGACTGGAGGGTTGTCTTAGTACCACGCTATGGTAGTGACAACAACTGACTGGATGGTTGTCTAAGTAACACGCTATGGTAGTGACAACAACTGATTGGAGGGTTATCTAAGTAACACGCTATGGTAATGACAACAACTGACCGGAGGGTTGTCTAAGTACCATGCTATGGTCCCGATAACAACTGACTGGAGGGTTGTCTAAGTAACACGCTATGGTAGTGACAACAACTTACTGGATGGTTGTCTAAGTACCACGCTAATGTCCCGATAACAACTGACTGGAGGGTTGTCTAAGTACCACGCTATGGTCTTGACAACAACTGACTAGAGGGTTGTCTAAGTAACACGCTATGGTAGTGACAACAACTGACTGGATGGTTGTCTAAGTACCACGCTATGGTCCAGATAACAACTGCTAGGAGGGTTGTCTAAGTAACACGCTATGGTAGTGACAACAACTGACTGGAGGGTTGTCTAAGTACCACGCTAATGTCCCGATAACAACTGACTGGAGGGTTGTCTAAGTACCACGCTATGGTCTTGACAACAACTGACTGGAGGGTTGTCTAAGTAACACGCTATGGTAGTGACAACAACTGACTGGAGGGTTGTCTAAGTACCACGCTATGGTCCAGATAACAACTGCCAGGAGGGTTGTCTAAGTAACACGCTATGGTAGTGACAACAACTGACTGGAGGGTTGTCTAAGTACCACGCTATGGTCCCGATAACAACTGACTGGAGGGTTGTCTAAGTAACACGCTATGGTAGTGACAACAACTGACTGGAGGGTTGTCTAAGTACCACGCTATGGTCCCGATAACAACTGACTGGAGGGTTGTCTAAGTAACACGCTATGGTAGTGACAACAACTGACTGGAGGGTTGTCTAAGTACCACGCTATGGTCCCGATAACAACTGACTTGAGGGTTGTCTAAGTACCACGCTATGGTCTTGACAACAACTGACTGGAGGGTTGTCTAAGTACCACGCTGTGGTCCCGATAACAACTGACTGGAGGGTTGTCTAAGAAACACGCTATGGTAGTGACAACAACTGACTGGAGGGTTATCTAAGTACCACGCTATGGTCCCGATAACAACTGACTTGAGGGTTGTCTAAGTACCACGCTATGGTCTTGACAACAACTGACTGGAGGGTTGTCTAAGTACCACGCTATGGTCCCGATAACAACTGACTGGAGGGTTGTCTAAGTACCACGCTATGGTCCCAATAATAACTGACTGGAGGATTGTCTATGAACCACGCTATGGTCCCGATAACAACTGACTGAAGGGTTGTCTAAGTACCACGCTATGGTCCCGATAACAACTGACTGGAGGGTTGTCGAAGTACCACGCTACGGTCGTGACAACAATTGAATGGAGGGTTGTCTTAGTACCACGCTATGGTCCCGATAACAACTGAGTGGAGTGTTGTCTAAGTACCACGCTATGGTCGTGACAACAATTGAATGAAGTGTTGTCTAAGTACCACGCTATGGTCCCGATAACAACTGACTGGAGGGTTGTCTAAGTACCACGCTATGTTCATGACAACAACTGACTGGAGGGTTGTCTAAGTACAACGCTATGGTTCCGATAACAACTGACTGGATGGTTTCTAAGTACCACGCTATGGTCGTGACATCAACTGTCTGGAGGGTTGTCTAAGTACCACGCTATGTTCCCGATAACAACTGACTAGTGGGTTGTCTAAGTACCACGCTATGGTCCCGATAACAACTGACTGGAGGGTTGTCTAAGTACCATGCTCTGGTCCCGATAACAACTGTCTGGAGGGTTGTATAAGTACCACGCTATGGTCGTGACAACAATTTACTGGATGGTTGTCTTAGTACCACGCTATGGTCGCGACAACAACTGACTGGAGGGGTGTCTATGTACCACGCTATGGTCGTGACAACAACTGACTGGAGGGTTGTCTAAGTAACACGTTATGGTAGTGGCAACAATTGACTTGAGGGTTGAAAGCAGTTGAGTGAATATCTTATAATCAAAGAGTTAATTGGGTGATTTTTCACTCAGTAAGTTTACAATAATTAAGTGAAACACGGAGTATTGTTTAAAGGAAAGTAATTCAAATGCCTTACGGCCTTGATGCCTTGCTCCTAAATGAAAAATTAGTCGCGTCTTGCACAAATGCAGCTGCCTTTCAGAATTTCTAGTTTAACTTAATATCTATTGAAGAAGTGGGAGTTCTCACTCCGACATTTTGTCAAAGTGCGTACTCTTGCTCATCTCGACATTTTTATTACTACGTATGAGTAATATGAAAACTCTTGTTTGATAAGGCTGAATAAACTAGTACTTGTCTCTATTTTCACTTTGCTAATAGCTTGTGAGGTACGAATCGTACTAATGCCCCCTTCACACTCAGACGAAGACCACGAAAACCGCACTGCGTCCTGAAAATTTCGACGAACGCAGCGGGGACGTGGTCAAAATGGAAAAAAAATGCAATTTTCAAGATCATACTACGTCCTTACTACGTCCCTGACAGGTTCTCACCGAGTCTAACACGTTCCCACTAATTTCTTACCACACGCATGACCACACGCGCAGCACGTCAAAATCGTTCTTACTACTTCCTTGCTATGTTATTACTACGACCAATCAGATCTCAAGACGCTTTTACCACTTCCTTACCACTTTCTCTCTGCTTCCGTCCTTCTCCTCCTTCCCCTTCTCACCAATACAAGTCCAGCTGGTGCATCATTTATTTTTTTTGTTATATTTTTTTTATTTCATATTCTTTACATATACATATTTTATTTTTTACAGCACATAACAAATATACAATATTAATTTAAATACATACAATGCATCAAGTAAAGCCTGTTGTCCTTTAAGCAGAACAAGTAGCAGAATAAGTTTCTCATTTTGTGTGTTCATATCCAAGGGACCATGGTTGAAACAGAAGTGATGGTGTCAGGTATTGGATCCAGTATTTCAATTCTCTGACCGTTACAAAGAAGCGATGAGAACCTGCTGCAAACGTGCCATAGACGTAATAAGCACCGAAAGAACGTTTTAACAACCTAATGCGGTCTTCTACAATGTCACATGGACGTATCATGGTCATAGCACACGCCTGGAGAACGCAGTAAGAACGCTCTGCAATCTTTCCAATCAGCGCCACGTTTGTAGTACGTCAATTAAGTTCGTATTAGTTTTTTGTTACGTTGATACCACGTCAAAGCCGTCGTTACTAAGCCCTTACTAAAGTTTAAATTACTGCGTCCTGATTTGACTTCGTCCTCACTACGTTTTTATAACATGTCCATAGTTTAACTATGCCCTCCACGTCCACGGATACCATTCCATGTCCTTTTCGGTTTCTACTGCGTTCCTACTACGTTGCACTGCGTTTACCCATTTTAGGACGTAGTGGGAACAGGGGGGTTTAACCAGAAACCGTTTTACCTCGCTGCTTCCTGTTTACCGAAATACAGGGAAATATATAGGTATGTTTTGAGTGAAAGGAAAATTATCCTCGTAACGGGTACACTAAAAATAAAATTATTTGCGTTTTCCACGAAATTATCTAAGTGAAATTCGGAAGCACGTAGCTTATCTTAAGCACCGAACATTAATGATCAAAATGCATATACATGAAGGTTTGGGTTCATGTTGCAACTTGTGTGAAAATGGGAACATGATCTCTTTGATAGGACAGCCCTTCCATCACACGTCATTACACTTGACTAATAGTATATGAAAACACAACACCTGTCCCTTGTACATTTTTACATTATCGCATTTCACCCAGTCTGACTGATTATGGCAACATGCGTATTAATTAAATGTAACAGATATAGCTCGTGCCATCCCAGCGTGGTGTCTGGAATGGTGGTTAGGCAGAGACGTCTTATAAGCTTCTGTCTTATCGCCTGATAATTACAAATCTCAGAACATGACAGAAACATAACAAAGCAAGAAAAATACTAATTGATAATTTTCATCCTAGCAAGCTTACAAATTAGGTATATTTTTAGTTATTGAGAAGGATTATTGCGTAAGTTTTTTATACGGGTAATTAAGGTTTGTCTGGCACTGTCTCGTGTTCCTTTCTAGATTGTATTTAAAATCCGAAAATAACACGCGGTATCATACAATGCAGATTATAAACTATTAAATAATATTATCAACAGATGATGGGAGACAAACTATAGAATATTATTCTATTAATTATAGACGACCAACCCTGAGAATATTATTCTTTTAATTATCTATTAATAATAGAAGACGCTCCCTGAGAATATCATTTTATAAAAACATTTATTAACAGACAAGTTTTTCGTATGGTAACCGAGGGATAGGCGGAGTATGGAACGCCATAGCTGTCTTATGTGGTCCATTTATATGTTTTATGTGCATTCTTTATTATATCATGTGCATTCATCATTATATTTTGTATACACGTTATTACATTATGTAGATACGTTATTACGTTATGTAGATACGTTATTACATTATGTCGATACTTCATTACATTTTGTAGATACTTTATTATATTATGTAGTCTGCTTATAACATTATGTAGATACGTCATTATATTGTGTAGATACTTCATTACATTATGTAGATATATTATTACATTATGTGGATACTTTATTATGTTGTCATCATAAGGAAGTTTCGAGTTAACATAATAAAGAATGCACATAATATGATAAACTTTCGACAAGAAATCATAAAGTTTCGACATAATGTTATAAAGTTTTTACATAATATAATAAAGTTTCGACAAGATATAATAACGTGTCTACACAATGTAATACAGTTTCTACATAATGTAATAAAGTATCTACATAATACGATAAAGTATCTACATAATGTAATGAAGTATCTACAGAATATAATAATAAAGTGTCAACATAATGCAATAAACAGTCTACACAATGTAATAAAGTATGTACACAATATAATGACGTATCTACATAATGTAATGAAGTATCTATATAATGTAATGCAGATTCTACAGAATATCATACAATATCCAAATAATGTAATAAATAGTCTACATAATGTAATAAAGTATCTACACAATATAATGACGTATCAACATAATGTAATGAAGTAACTACATACTATAATAATGATAGTACGATAGCACGATGGTGATGGTACGATGACACGATGGTGATGGCACGATGACGATGACGCGATGTAATATCGCGTCATCATCATCGTGCCATCGTAGCATCGCTCCATCACCATCGTGTCATCGCGTCATCGTCATCGTGCTATCGTGTCATCACCATCGTGTCATCGTACCATCACCATCGTGTCATTGTGTCATCGCGTCATCACCATCGTGTCATCGTGCTATCGTAGCATCGCGTGTGCTTGTTGACAAAGCGATAGCACGATGGCCCTAACGGAACACCGTAATAATATTGTATTATAGACCTAGGGTATGTCTATGGCATTGTAATATAAACCTAGTGTATGTCTATGATATTACAATCCTGACCTAGTATTTGCATATAGTCCTATTGTATGTCTTTGATATTGCAATGTAGGCATAGTGTATGTCTATGATATTGCCATGTAGAACTAGTGTGTGTCTATTGTTTTAAGATATAGACCAAGTGCGTTTCTATGATATTGTAATGTAGACCTAGTGCAAGCATTACCATGAAGACCTTGTGTGTTTCTATGAATTTGCAATATTTACCTAGTGCGTGTCTATGATATTGTCATGTAGACCTAGCGTGTTTATGATATTGCCATAAAGACATAGTGAGTGTCTATTGATATAAACCTAATATAAGTATGGTATTGCTACTAGCTTATGTCTTTGATGTTGCCACTTGGACCTAGTGTATACATGCACATATGTGTATATGCCAGGCAAATGGAAGTTTTGCTACGGACCGTTCAAAGCCGGTGAGCCTTGTCATTGCTATATACATGTATTATTTTGATTATTAATTTTGTTGCTGTTACTGCGGCGATTGTATCCTTTGAATAGTATTTCTTATATTGGACATGCATTGTCTTAATTTTGAAAGTAGAGATGGGATTTGTTAAAAAACATTGTCTGTTTATTTTATATTACATACATTTGATATTGTTGGCAGCGGTAATAACAGAAACTGCTGTTTCAATAGGAATGTTGCTTTGTTTCCATTTTACATGTATGTTTGCAAAATCAGAGATAATATTAAATTTGCGGAGCTGACTTTAATAACATAAATGAGATTTAAGATAGTAGAATACACAATGTTCGGTACACCTAGTCATCAAGTAACAGATTAATTCCTTTATTCTCTTTAGATGAATAACCATTTTGTCATCTGAGTGGCAAACTCTCACGGGAACGTTCGTATTACTGCCCCGCCAACGTCAGCATTCTCTCCTATTCAGCTGTGTCAGAGTGCAGGCGGTAATTTCGGTCCAGTCTGAACAGATATTACAAAACGCATCTGTTAGTGACATGGCCTGTCTGAAACATATGTTGGCCAATCCGGGACAATAACAGATATCTAAGCCCGCAATGATCTGTCGCCGATGTCCGTGTACACAAGGGTTACTCATTGGCTGAACTAGACAATCCACTTAATAACACGACACGTGGTATCGGGAAGGGTCTCCGATATTTCAAATACACTTACACTTTCATCTATTTGAACACACAAACATATTCAGAAATATTACTCTGTTTTTAATATGAATGATATTAATTTGTTTGTGTGTTGATTGTTTTAATGTTTGGCGTCGTTTTATGCCATCAATGGATAACAGACAATAACCACTATTTCCGGGAATCGTGAAAGGTTAACCAGTACTTAATCACACACATCTATTCAAGCAACTGATTACTTTAGGTCTCACTACACAGTTGAATTTTGTTCTCTGTTCTATATAAAATAAGGTCTAGGATTTCACTGGTAAAAAAAGAATTCCACATAGATTTTTTAAGGTATTTTTTTTTTCATAGCAGGAATGTATACACACATAAAAATGCACAATAACTGGTAGGTTGTCCACGTTGTTTTTTTAAAGAAGGTGCAGTGACACCCTGAGTTTTTTTGAAAAAAGAAGTCCTCAAATGCTCATAAATACATGCATATGTTGAAATCCTATAAAAGTCATAATAATGTATACTGATGTGAATTGTCACCTCTGTACCTGGTGTTAATTAAAGTAAACGCCTATATTATGAAATAATACACCATTTATAATACAATAACAGATCCTTTATTTGTATATTCGTTGTTCCTGATGACAATTATAAGTGGAGGCCGGGGCGGTAGCGTAACGTATAGAGTGTTGGCCGCTAACGTCAGAGATTCGATCCCCAACTTGACCCGATGCCTCTCATAAAACAACACTCGGAACTGGTTCTTCCCAGGAAGCGAACTTGAGAACGATTCATATAAGCCCCGAACTTTCATCGCAATCGGGTTCAAATAAATTGGTATACTAATTATAAGTGGTATTACTATGACCCATAAACGGTGGTAAGAAGTTCCAGTGGAGATTCCTTGGAGAACTCCTGTCGTGTTCCTTTTTAACACGATAAACAGGTACGACTGTATTGTTTAACAACTGCATATCAGCCAATTTATGTTTACCTTTCAACCCCACCCGGCTTACTAACACGCCGACTTAAACTTTAACCTCCCTTTACTCTGACCCTGCGTACTAATACGCGGTCACCGACTTTAACTATAGCTTTCACCCCCCTCACTCTGACCCTGCGTACTAAAACGCAGTCACCGACTTCAACTATAGTCCCCATCCCCTTCACTCTGACCCTGCGTACTAATACGCTGTCACCGACTTTAACTTAAGCCCCCATCCCCTTCACTCTGACCCTGCGTACTAATACGCTGTCACCGACTTCAACTACAGCCCCCATCCCCTTCACTCTGACCCTGCGTACTAATACGCTGTCACCGACTTCAACTATAGCCCCAATCCCCTTCACTCTGACCCTGCGTACTAATACGCTGTCACCGACTTCAACTTAAGCCCCAATCCCCTCACTCTGACCCTGCATACTTATTAAAAGTGAATATTGATACCTTGTATTACTAAAATAGATATTGAAATGTTTTCGTAAGAATGATAGATATTTTCTGCAAAATAGTTTTTAATTGTTTTACTGCCGATGTTTGCAAAGACCCTCGTGCAGAACCATACCAGGTTGCGTGTTATATGGATAACCACATGTTTTTTGTAGAAAATCTATAAATAGTTCCAGACTATTGTACGACTTTGTTTCACTTTTACAGACAAGCCTGTATGTAAATATTACAGTTGCTTCTTTATAAAATCCGATTCTAGACATTTTGTTAAATAAAATATAATGTATAAATAATGACAATTCCTTTTATAAACTAATATAATATCAATGATTGCGTGATGTTGCCCGTAATGTTCCTACATGTAACTGCAATTCTCGCTTGTTTTATTATGCATTTTAATAGATGAGCTACAGTCGAAATAAAAAAAAAGTATATTTTGTACCACTGATGAAAAAGTAAAGCTGCAGGGGGGTCAGGCAGGGATATAATATGGTACAGAATGGTATAGTGCCCAGTTTAGATTAGAAGAACATGGTCCTCCTACCGAATTCTATGACTGTTTGCAATATTTTTGATAATTTAGATATAGGTCGCTTTTTTCAATACTAAGAGACTGTCTATGTGTTATTAATTAGATAATACAGGCCTCCGTACTAGTGGTTATTCACACAACCGTCTTGTTGTTTACATGCTGTTTGTGTATTTGTTAACATAAATCATCTTCTCCTAATTAGGTTGTCATGATGTATAGTGAATTGTGTGGAAGAGATTAGATAAAAACATGCCGTCAGCGGGTAGAGGGAAAACATGCCGTTAGCGGGTGGATGGAAAACATGCCGTCAGTGGGTGAATGGAAAACATGCCATCAGCGGGTAGAGAGAAAACATGCCGTTAGCGGGTGGATGGAAAACATGCCGTCAGTGGGTGAATGGAAAACATGCCGTCAGCGGGTAGAGAAAAAACATGCCGTTAGCGGGTGGATGGAAAACATGCCGTCAGTGGGTGAATGGAAAACATGCCGTCAGCGCGTGGAGGGAAACATGCCGTCAGCGGGTGAAGAGAACCGGGTAGAGTTGTAATCCCAACATTGATTTTTGTTCTTTATTCTATAGTAAATAAAATAAAAGTTTGAAGGTTTGTCATTCATAGAGAGACACAAATGAAAGAAGTGAAACTTACATTTTACTGTTTATCAACATCTGCACTATCAAAATATGATGAGAAAAGTAGGGGTCATGTGTCATATAAGAGATTTTTTTCTGCTCAGTGTGTACACTGTTGACAAAGTGAAAGTAGACTTCCAAAATCATGTATTCATACCCCAATTTCATAGCATCAATTTCTTTTTCTTAATTCACAATTCAAACATGGCAATGTTATCAAAATGTTCAAAATACATCAATAATGTCATTTAAATAAGAGCATTAAAATAAGGAAAATGCATTTTTAAAGAAGAAGAAACGAGGATTATTTATAACCGCCATTATGCGACTACCCCACGGAAGCACTTCCTTTTTCCAATGGTGGTACTATGCCTAGATGGGGAAATGCCGTCAGCGGGTGGAGGGGAAACATGCCGTCAGCGGGAGTAGGGGAACATGCCATCAGCGGGTGGAGGGAAACATGCCGTCAGTGGGTGAAGAGGAAATATGCGATACGCGGGTAGAGGGAAACATGCCGTCAGCGGACCGAGGGGAAACATGCCATCAGCGGGTGGAGGGAAACATGCCGTCAGCGGGTGAAGAGGAAACATACGGTAAGCGGGTAGAGGGAAACATGCCGTCAGCGGACGGAGGTGAAACATGCCGTCAGCGGATGAAGGGGAAACATGCCGTCAGCGGGAGAAGAGGAAACGTGCTGTCAGCGGGTGGAGGGAAACATGCCGTCAGCGGGTGGAGGGAAACATGCCGTCAGCGGGTAAAGGGGAATAATGCCGTCAGCGTTTGGAGGGTAACATGCCGTCAGCGTGCCATCAGCGGGAGAAGGGAAACATGCCGTCAGCGGGTGGAGGGGAAACTTTTTTACTATTATACTATTTAACTGTTGATTTTTTTATATATATATATGTCACGACAAACAGAGAATACTGAAGTTATAGTGAACTTTTTCTTGGAAGAGGTCTCCATTATTTAATATGTCAACCTTTGGATAAATGGAGTTTGCAGCTATGGATGTACATGGGTTGATTTTAAAGAAACAATGAATCAGTATACAATACCCACTTTACAGACAAAGAACTTAATTATTTACAAGTATTTATTTAGCAATTATTCTAGTCAGTGAAGAGGGTAACTGAATGTTTAAACAATACTTTTGCTGTAGAACCTGACAAAGATGGAAATGATCATTATTAATATTTGACCTAAATAGGGATGACCTAATGTTGTATACACCTTCAAATGGCATTTTTCGCTATGAACGTGTGTCCATTATTTCAGGAGATTTTCATATGGTATTAAACCCTGATCTGTTATGATTTCCACATTAATTACCAGTTGCACGAAGTATTCTTATCGATGCAATGGTTGAATGAAATTTGGTTGATATTTGAAAACATGGAAAAAAGGAAATAACTTTATATGAATAAAACGAACATCCAGTAAAAGGCACGACTTTTTAAAGCAATATTATTTTCTTTTTTCGGACATGGACACAGTAAATATTAAGCCTTGCTACAGAACATATCAACCTTTATTACTTTGACATTTCAATAAGGTCATATTAAAAAGGTAACATCACAATATATTATGAATGAATCATTTCTGCAATATCCAAAATGTTTTGATGAAATAAAACAAATAATGGACAGAATAAAATTACAATACTCAAAGGAAAAACAATATTTGCATCTCAAAACACTCTTAAACAAACTGTATTCACTGTATAATATATTGTTACTAAACAAAAGAGGAGAAGCTTTTTCATATTCATCATTGAATTAAAAAACAAGACAGGACAAAAAAGTAAAATAGCATGCTCTTCCATTCAAAGTCACCAAAAACACAAATTTATGATGGTTCCAATTTAAATTAAATCACATAATTTTTAGAACAAATCCATTGCCAGACATAAAAGATCTTTTTTAATCAAGACTCCTCATTTGGTAGCCAAAAATGATACTGTTTAGATAGATTGCTCTATACTGCCAAAACAAGCACATACTGTCAAAAATGAAACAAATATTCGTACTTTCGAATCGTTCAAACATTATATTCTTATGGAACCTCTGCGTAAACCTCCTGTATCTTAATGAAAATATATAACTTTAACAAGATTACTTAATTTTACACTTTTCGCTGGTATTATTTCTTGTATGAGTATATGTGCTGGTATTTGAGTTGAGCATTTCTTGTTCCTGTTCATCTCATATAATAATGTTTGTCTTTTTATAATTATCGCGTTGCTGCTCGATAATATTTGTTTTATTTCTGTTTCCTTTGTTACCTTATCAAACATGTTTCTCTTTACACGAAATTAAAAATATGTGAACACTGTGTACGATGTTCATGACATGCCAAAGTACACACGTGTAGTGTAAAGAGCTTGTACTTTTTGTGAAAACCAAGATTTGAAATAATGTACGATTACCATTACTGTTACATAAATAATTTATACGTGTGTCATCAAAATATTGTAAATATAAGGAACACCAGTTTCACAGTTTAACATATGTACAGTTATAATGCTGTTGTTTCATTTGATTTTTTTTATATTTCTTTCTTAAACACACAAACACCCATTACACTACACATTTGTTCTTGAAAACACTTATGTACATATATAATTCCTATTTTATTTGTTATATTTTCGATATAATGTACTAGTTTGTATGTAATTACAGTTATTTCTATAAAGTGTGAGTTACTGAGAAATATATTACATTAATATCTGATTCAAATAAATGAAAAAAAAAGGAAATACTTTAAGCTTTTAAGAAGTTGGCTTTTCTTTATGTCATCTGTTTTTACAAAACATATTTTGTAGTAATAACGGAAATAGATCAATGTTACTTAAAGAGTTATAACAGTAGCTGTAAAAAGTAGTTTTCTCCTGGTTATCAAAGATACCTCAATACACAAAAAATATGTTTAAACAGCCTGTTCCTTTAATATAAACCTCTTTAATTATTATAGGCTCACTAAAACATAATATAATAAATTCCCATACTTTTTTGCTTTTTCAATATTTTTTGTTAAAAAGCTACACTAAATATTACCAGACAAAACTCCATATCATCGTATCACACCATCTATACATGATTGTCCAAATTATGTAATATTGCAAATATTAATATTCAATATCATTATAGTATATGTCTTAGACTAAATGAATGCCAATATTTAGAAATAAAGCAACAAGGCCACGATGTCCACAAATCGCCCACCTGTGTTACACTTAATAATCAATGGGCAATTAATATGTTTATTATCAAAGAATGCCAGCTCAGATTATCAGGATACTATGGTATTACATACTTACTATGAAGGTTTGATGAAGATAAAATCTTAAATACTGATGTTAGAATGTACACAATGTGAACATATTTTTTAGCATTTAGTCAGTTCAATATCTTGTCTTGAGATTGACTGGTTCAATATGAGGTGAAAATGAATGAAACCTGCTGATACTAGAGTGCAACCAATGTCAAATAGTGCAATTTTGACAATTTAAGGGACACCACTTAGACATAAACCTTTCCGATATTGTTGTTATATAAATACTATATACGTTTGGTGATGTAAACATGTAAAATTACAGGTGCTATATGCATATAGTTATAGGTTTACGGAATTGACTAGCCTTCGTACGACAGGCACAGGGCGATCAGAAAATAAGAATCTTACATAGGTTTGAGATTCGGAAAGAAAGATCCGTTACGAGGAATAACTGTTTTGTTTGGAACGAGGCTGGCTCTGTCGAGTTCCTGTGAAAACAGTAATACCAAGGGACGGAATTTTCAATCCTAAACAAAAACGCCATATATGATTCTTTTTCTTGCATACCGAACACATTGAATATGTATTTCAACCTATTTAACATTATATATTTTACAACGATAGTTTTTAAGACGTTTAGTTATATGATTTACGTCATATATGTTATACTTTACGTCATCAAGATGATCCCGACGTCACAGCGCGAAAATTTTACCTCGGCTCTATGGTGAGATAGAGATACATGTATCTAACCCCGGTAAAAACGAAGATATCCTTATCCGGTTTGCAAGAATAGCCCGTAATGAGCTTTGCTAAGTTAAGCATATAGGAATCTTACATGGCATTGAGGCTCGGATAGAAAATTCCATCACGAGGGATAACTGTTTTGGCGGGAACGAGGCTTGGATGGAATTTTCTATCCGAACCGAAAAGGCCATGAATGATTCTTTTTCTTGCATACATAACTAATTAAAAAAAAAACTTATTTTATCGTTATTTTTTTTCAACAGTCGCTTTAAAGACATTAAATCAAATGATTTACGTCATATACTTAAACGTTACTTCATAAATGAGTATTAACGTCACAGCACGAGAATTTCATCTTGACCCTAGGGTGAGATAGAAACACACACGTATCTTAACCCGGTAAAAATGCAGATATCCTTATCCGGTGTGCAAGAAAGCAGATGAAACCATCCATACTCAATGTTCACCAAACTAACTGTTTAACATTTTGATGGCTCATTTCGTTTATAAATTACATAGGTACTTTCTTATCTTTCTTGGAATAGAATGCACTATGTTAGGCAACCTTCAACCTCAAAATAACGGCCAGTTGCATTTAATAATACACATGCAAGGCACTTTCTTCTAGAGATCGGTCTATATTTACATAATAGTATGTCTAAGATGGTATCAATGCAAATAGGTATGATGTCGGACAAGCAAATTATCTTTATATCTATTTTACATATGAATATCTGTATCTTATCAGTCCAACTATTCATGCATCAATGCTAGTTTATTTTCTCACTATAGTATTGTTCCGTTCTGCGTTTGCCGACCTTCATTGCAATAAAAGAAACAAAAAAGAACAAAATGACATCCATGCATATTTTTCTAGTAATTGCGTGTCAAACTAATGTTCAATTTAGATTTCCACGGTGTCGTACGTGTAAGTAGTTTTCCGATCTTTACTTTTATTTCGTAGGCATAGCCACGTGGCAATTAGTCCACCAACGAGCAAGGCTACGATAATGCTTAAAATGCCGATGACAATCTTGGATATATCTGGTTTTATTTTGAATGCGTTTCCACTGGCAGCATTTTCACACGTGATTACTTGTGTTTCTCTTGATTCGGAATCCAGAATAGATGGCATGTAATGTAACCAGAATGTCCCGCCTGGTTCACCATATCCGTTCTTTAATGAGGCCGACGTCATGTTTGTTGACAGTTCTAGGTATGTAGCGGTTCCCGTAGAGAATGTTGGCCAACTGGGACAGTCCGTACTAGCATCAGGAGTGTTTGGTGATCTGAAATAACGAAAAAATAAAGATGGAGAGTTTTGGTAAACTTGGAAAGTCCGTAATAGAGGAGATATCTTCGGCGCGTTTCGACGGTGGTGAAATCACTAGACCGGTATTGTATACGAGTCCGATAAATTAATTACAAGTGATGGCTGGTTTAGGAACGGGCGAATCAAGAACAGTCAATTTAACAATTTTAGTTCTTGTGTCCCGAGCTTGATTCAAATTATACAGGACGGAAACCATAAACAATATGTAGAGTATGCTCCATTATCAAAAAGTGCGCATTTTGACTTGTCCGAAAAAATAAGTCTTTCTTCTCTGCAAAAAGTAGTCCGACTAGTGAATGGAAGGCCGTCCTTGTTCAGTAGATAGCGAAACAGTCAACGCCACTTTTACCGATGCTACATATAATTATTAAACGTCAAATGAGTAGTATTTCCTGAGAGATTTGCATCAGTAATATGCAAATGCATGTACATGAAATACCATGCTAGCTTTTTTGTTACATGACCACGTTACATTTATGTTGACCTGTGACGTAATCACCACTTCCAGTCGTCTGTCAAAAATTGTAAACAACTTTTGGCTGCATCAATAGTGTTCGTCTTTTTTTTAACCAGTATATGAGTTAATTTAAACGTGCATAAATTTACGAATCGATTGAGTGTGTAAATCCAAATGTTGAGTACACAGTTTTGTTCCTATGACTAATGTTAATCCAAATGTTGAGTACACAGTTTTGTTCCTATGACTACTGTAAATCCAAATGTTGAGTACACAGTTTTGTTCCTATGACTAATGTTAATCCAAATGTTGAGTACACAGTTTTATTCCTATGACTACTGTAAATCCAAATGTTGAGTACACAGTTTTATTTCTTTGGTTACTGTAAATCCAAATGATGAGTACACAGTTTTCTTCCTAATGTAAATAGTGATGTATTGAAGAGACATTTGATTTTCATGACTATTGGATATATAGCTATTGTGCACAGATTTGTGTATCTCTGGGTAATGTTAATAGTGATGTATTGAAGAGACGATTGATTGTCATGATTATTAGATAGTTAGGACTATTGTTTAAAAATAGTCTCGTTTATTTCGGGACTGAAACCACACCCACTGCGTAAATGTGTGAATCTTACGGCAAAGTGAATCTCACACAGTAAATTTTACATCAACACCGCCAGAGGTGAATTATTTGGGTAAAACCGCTAATCTTCACTTTGAAGCGAAAACATCATATAAAATCAAAAGGTAAATATGCCGAGGACACGAAGTCAAGGTACATGTAGAAAGGGGAGAAGTGTGGCGGCGAACAACACTGCGGCGGTGAAAATGGAAGAGATAAGACAGGCAACAGCGGTTGAAAAGACGGATGACGAGGCAGCACCCGTCGAATTCGTTCGACTTTCGACTAAGGACGAGTTAGGTAATGTGTCTGACACGTGGAAGAAGGCTATTGAAACCTAGACTTCTCCTACTCGGTACTTTGATGATCAGATTATTAATTGTACTGATGACATGTCTGTTCACATGCCACGTGAAACAAAAATAAAAATATAGCACAATGGATAGCATATACATTAAATTGGCAAGTTTGTTAGGTCAAGACAGAAGGACAGATGGGCCACGGCAACTGTTTGTTATTGCAAATGGGTTGATAGAGTCTAAAGTTTATGCAAATAAGAGCATTGCTAGTATTAGAGAATGGACAGGCGATTTTATGATATTTGCATCCATTTACCAGGTTCAGATCCCAGAAAAAGTGACAGAAATTTTCAAGTACATATCTGTGATAAGGGAAGCAGAATTTCGCGTCCCGCATTATGGCATGGAAAATGTGTTACGAGCAATTCAGGATTCATCAGACTGTAAGTCCCCAATCTTTGGGGAACCTCAACCTTAATTTATGCTTACGAATTATGACTGAGCCAAATGGGGGGACTGGCCATAAAGGGTAGCTATACAAGAGGAATGGTTGGCAATTATGACTCGGTCAAATTGGGGACTGGCCATACAGAGAAGTTGTTCAAGAAGAAAGGTTTAGACCTTTGTTCATAATAGATCATCAGTAATATGTAAAGACGGATTTTCGATCCGTGTAAATTCGTGCATGTCTGCTCTGCACTTCGTGGGGACTTTCACGAGAGCAGTTGTTTCTTTATTAGCTAAGTAAGTGTTAACGTGATACAGACATACATTACTATGACAGATATTTGCAATTGTTACTATAGATGAGTAAGTATCAAAGTGATACAGATTGGTTCAATGTGATAGAGATTTTTATTTCTCTAATTATAGATATGCAATTGTTTCTGTATTGGCTAAATAAGTGTTAATGTGATACAAACATACATTACTATGACATATATTTGCAAAGTGTTACTATTGACAAGTTAGTATTAAAGTGATACAGATGGGTTAATGTGATACAGGTATACATTACTATGACATATATTTGCAAGTGTTACTATTGACAAGTAAGTATTAAAGTGATACAGATGGGTTAATGTGATACTAGGATATACATCACTATGACATATATTTGCAAGTGTTACTATTGACAAGTAAGTATTAAAGTGATACAGATGGGTTAATGTGATAAAGTTATACATTACTATGACAGATATTTGCAAGTGTTACTATTGATAAGTAAGTATTAAAGTGATACAGATGGGTTAATGTGATACAGGTATACATTACTATGACAGATATTTGCAAATGTTACTATGGTGGAAAAGTAAGTATTAAAGTGATACAGATGGGTTAATGTGATACAGATTTACATTACTCTGGTTATTGTTATGCACTTGTCATTGTATAAGATACAAGTAAGTGTTAATTTGATACAAGTCTACATTACTGTGACAGATGCAATTGCTAATGTATTAGAATAAGTAAGTAATTAATCAATGTGATATAGATCTATGTTACTGTGACAGATGCTAATAGAGTAAAGTGGATGTCAAAACGTTGCATAAAATAGAGAGAGCTGATACCACGACTGCAATACGAATACATACACAATGCATACCCCAAGGTTCCAGTCATTTATCTTGTGCGAAAAATGGAATGATATTAGAATAGCAATAAGCAATGACATCTTGAATATTACGTCAATGTTGATCGAAACAAAGTTAATGCTTTTCCGTATTGTACAGCGAGTCATGGCGCGTTGCTGACTGTATGAAGTCAATTGACAGAAAACATAGACACGTCAATAGGCGAATTAGTAATTTCTTGAATTAAGGAAGTGGTCAGTTTGTGGATCAAGCTGACATTGTCACGTCATAAAATGTTTTTAACCATACTGATGGGATCAATCTATCAGAAATCGGAACTGATTTATTTATTTTAATATTGAAAAGGCATTTAAAATGTGTACTGAATAAGGACGAGGAATTTTGGGGCGAATCTTAGTTCGTGTGGTAGAAAAAATCCAGAGAGAAACATGATTCCCATGTGGTCATTTTAGACTAAAGTGTTTATATTAAGTTAAACGGCTTTGTATTTATGCCGATGTGTAATTTCCACCTTCTGGTGCATAGGCTAAGCTGTTTTGTTTGTGTAGGTCGAGCGGTTCGATCCAATGTTGCGTAAACCACCTGGATACCGTCGTACTGCTCGAGTCCTTTCGGGGGTTTCCTACATTTAAGTGATCATTCTAATGTGGAATTATGAAGTTATACTGAATTTATGAATATTATTAAATTTTCAATTGATTTGATTTAGTGTTATTTTTATTGATTTAAGTTTGTTGGAATGTCTAGCGATAATTTATGCCACGAGACGCTAGAGACGATCATTGAGCAAGCACTCATCTCTGCAAGTTACTGGTAGCTTTTCCATTTGAATCAGCAGTGGGAGGCGATTGACAATGAGACACAATGTCGCATATCAGTCATTCAGTCATAACTGAGACTGTGGCTGACCAGGGATTTGAACTCAAGTTGTCCAGGGATTGCAACATCTGGCTGGCTGTGCTAACCGTGCAGGCAATATTGATTTGAATCATCGTGAAATAAATAGCTGTTGTACACAGCTTTATGTTTTTCTGGGTAATTTAAATATGAACATGGTACGTATATTGTTGTTTCTAAGGTTGTTGCAAATAATTTATTAATGCTGTGTACATACTTTTATTTCTTTGTTTTTTGCAAATATAGATATAGTGTAGAGATTTTTTTTTATTGATTTGTTAAAAAAATACGATTATTAATATATTCATACTTAGAATTAAAGTAAATATTTGCATTACTTAATTTAACTTAGGGCTTTATAATAAATAATTGGTAATGGCATACATTTAAGGAAAATATACATGCAAATAGATATCATCTTATTGCTGAGAGCACAGTCAACATCAATGCAATAATTCTAAATTATATAACCAAATCAGTTGTTAATATTTTATCACAACTGAAAGGTGTCACAATTGAAAAAAAGTCATTTTTCGAGTTATGCAATACGATGTCATATCTCAAGCTAAAGGTCCACACTCCAAAAAGAAAAATGTGATATACTTGTCAATGATATGTTTGCGTTACAAGCATAATTACTAATATTTTTACCTAATTGTGAAAAGAATATATAATATAGCACTTGTAGATGCCTGTAGTTGTAATTTGACATCGCAACATATCAGAAGCAAAGAATCTTGGTAACAAAATGTATTTTCATGTTAAACAGAGGTCTGGGGTTGATAAGTTTTTTGCAAAAAAAAAAAATATTTTATATTCAATCTAACTAAAATGTCAAAGAGTATTTTCTACTTTATATTCAGCAACTTTTATAAACAATATTGATAGAACAATGATTGAATATAAGCAAAATATGTAATAAAAATTGGTTTAAAATTGGTTTAAATTGACATGTTGACATGTAATATGTAATAAAAATTGGTTTAAAATTTGTATAAATTGACATGTTGACACTTTTACAACCATTTGTTAAACATCCCGAACATAAATAGTATGTATAGAATTTTCTTTCTATCATTATTGTAAATGTAAACATTGTGTACAGACTTTTGTAACTATGAAAATTGTAAATATAGACAGTATGAACAGGCTTTTCCGCCCATTAGCCATTGGCGGGATAATACGAAAACATATTAGACGAGTCATATAAATAATATATAATCATTGTAGTATATGGACTATTAAACTTGTCACAAAGGTACCAGAGGTTAGATCGATAGAAATATTAGTCACGTTTTGTTAGTAGGGTAATACACAAACAAGTTTGAATATAATATAAATATACGACTAAACCATATTTAACGACTAAATCATAAAACTTATATACAACTACCATGATTATTTGATAAGGTGTGTTTAATAACTATGCAAGTTAAAGGTATCTTTATTGACAGAGAACAACAGAACTAAAACGTGTATCTCCTGAATATTTTATATGAAAAGAAGTTGATTTACTGGAAATTTAAATCTAACACTGAATAACTAAACTGAAACTTGTTTCAACTAGTATCAACTAGTGACAACTAATGGACTACTTAAGTTTTTTTTAGGAAAAGAAACCTGTCGACATGCTTTGCTTGAAACATAGCCTTTCCCAATCAATACGTCGAATTTGAAACTGGCAATGTTTTCAATACCTAGAAAAACAAAGTTTCCAACCCAGTTTTAAATGACGGGTGAGCATCACATTATTTCTCCTTCTTGGAGAAAATCCATTATAGAAAGGTTCAGTAGATCTATTAGGCCAAGGATTTGTATATCTATACCATTTCTTGATTAGGCTAATCAGTATATATTCAAAGCTTTCGGAAACACTAACAGGAAATTGATCTGCTATAGATAAACTCATGACGAATATCACTGACTAACCATATCGTTGTCATCTCGATTCTACGTCGTATTAATGTCAAATAACAAGCATAATGTAATTATATAATCCTATTTGCCGACACCAACACACTTATCACACTGCATAACTGCAAGAGTGACATAAAACAAAAAATGGGATTGAACCTCATGGGAAGGAGGAGATGACAACAAGTATATGCTGTCCTTACTATTCGTCATGTGTTTAGCCAGTTTTATATCCGAAAATTCGTCTTGTGTTTTTGAAAGAAAAAAAAAAAAGAAAAAAAACAATTTTTATTTTTATTTTGTTAGATTGTATTAGCTAGTGTTTATGTTTCATCAAAACAGAATTGCAATGTACGGTGTGTGACAACCATATCCATACAGCGTAGGTCTAAATAATGCATTACATCGCGATCTATTGGAAGTTTCATTTATCACCCGATGCACAGGTGAATCGTGCTCCACCGATGAGTCGTTACACCTCTAGCTTAAACACAGGAGAAAGTAGCTTTAAATATATACTATAAAAGAGAAAATGATGTTTCGAAATAATTCACATAGAAAAATGGACACATGTGCGATATAGAACATAATACCTAAAACATTCTTACCCACTTTTCGCAAAATTTGTCCATAGTTTCATCATCTTTTTTGAAAGTATAAGCTCTTCTGGTGTAGGATAAATCGAGTCGCTAACAGCAAAAGACTTCAACATTCGACGAGAAAAACCAAACACAAAAGGCAACTCATCTCCATGGTTTGCTTCCTTTACCCACGATGGTGAACGGAACTTGCCGATATGTAAACTTGTCTTGGCTTTGAATTCATACACGTATGTCGTTGATGATTGAAGGGTATCGGAATGGAGGACTGCGGTGTGCAGGTTTGGAACAGTAAACACATAGTCTGTGGACAACTTTATCAACATATCTCTTATACGTATTTGATCAAAAGGGTTCGTGACGTCAGAATAGCGCATTTGGACTGCTTCTGCTGCACCATCATGCAACTCCTTTCCATAAATTTGTTTTAAAACATTTGGTACAACCTTTTCTTTGAATTGCTTGAAGCTAACACGGAAATTCTCCATATTTGATTGAAGCAACAATGCCTTCCATAGGAATGTCATATAAATGGCCCCTTCCATACTGTTTCCACCTATGAGCATGTCAGTTGACGAAAACATGTTTTGTACATCCGAGTATTGCGTGTTGTTCTTATTGAGCATTTCCTGTGGATCAGCTATAACAAAGTCACCATCAAACACAGGTGCAAATGGTATTTGGTAAAACGACAGTTCTAATGAGGTCATTATTTCTTTTTCACTTTTACGTCTGATGCAATCAACAATATCTCGCGAGGACATATAAGAACAGCCAAGCATGTGTCCAACTGTTTTGTAATTTACTTGATTTAATGTGGGTCCGACGTTTAAAGCACCAAAATTTACTGGAGTTCCACTTTCAGCAATCATTCTCTGAAATATTCCCGCATTTCCAGGATACATGGCCTGATAGATTACACTGATCGCACCAGCGGATTGACCGAAAATAGTCACCCTATTGGGATCACCACCAAAACTTACAATATTTTCATGAACCCATTTTATTGCAAGATGTTGGTCCCAAAGTCCAAAGTTACCAGGAGCAACATCGTCATTTGTCGAAAGAAAGCCAAAGATAGAAACGCGATAGTTAAACGTCACGACAATTACGTCACCATGTGCACTTAATACATCGCTGACTATAAAACGGTGACGCGCCTGTTACAAATGCACCTCCATGAATGTAAATCATGACGGCAAAACTGGCGTTACCGTTCGACGTTTGCGGAGCAAATATATTTAAAGATAAGCAGTCTTCCGAAATTACAAAGTTATCTAATGGGACAAGTTTTAAACCACCTTGAGGACAAATGGGTCCAAACGAAGTAGCATTGAATGCCGTTTTGAATCTACCGAGCTTTTCTGGTTTGCGGAATCGTAGCTCACTTACCGGCGGTTGCGCATAAGGTACTCCAAGGAATTCCCTTATCAGTTTAATATCTCCGTCCACAACTACGTTAGATATCCGACCAATCAAGGTTCCACTAGGTGTTGCAACTTCATTTAGTTTGCAAACATACAACGGGAAATACGTGACAAAGATAAAAAGTATCCACTTCCACGCTGCCATTATCAAGTATTTTAGTCATATACTTTAATATTAATAAGTATGTCTTTTATTTCTGCCTTGTAATGTGTTTACACTGTTTACTTATCATTAACGCGTGATATACCCGCCTCTGTGTGCCGCAGAAATACAATAAGTAAGATTCCGTATGAAGCAGTTGTGTGCAGACCGCTAACGTCTGCCATAAGTAAATGACCAAAAGCGTATATTAATACGCTGTGCAGAGTTGGAAGACCGCCTATAATAAATATATTTCTTTCTAACGTCTTAGATTATGAATCAATATTTAGGACATACTAGTAGCGAGCAAGTAAACAATATGACAGATTCAAGGCGGATTATAAATGTGTTTATAGAAAGGTAAAGTTATGTATAGCACTTGGAGCTTGGATCAGTATGCAATGAATGACAACAAATAAAAGAAATGCATTATTCACAGGTAATAGGGCACACACAGAAGTAAATACTTATTTTACTAATGTTCTAGTTGTTAGGGTTAGATGAGACCGCGCGAAACACAGTAATGCGCATCAGGTTTTACATGTTTTTTGAAAATAAAATCATCTCCGAAAATACAAAACCTGTAGCTTTGGTATTTTCTCTCAGGTTTGTTCAAGCCACGAGCCTGAGATAAAAAATTGGCCCTGTATAATGTAGAAACTCTTCTCGAGAACTGATCAGTCAACTATGTTCATGTATGGTACAAATGATACATGTGAATGGGACTTTCTAATCTAATGTGTGCAAATCAATGAATTTACGTATATTAAGAGACTTTTAATACATACATTTTAAACAGTGAGATTAATAAATTTGAGATATGTAGTATTGTTTCGTCATAACACATGAGACAGTGTAATTCAAACAAGATTTAATATTCATGACCAGCTGGTTAAAGTGTGTGAATTTTAAAAAACATATCTGTAGAATTGTTTGATTATATCAATTAAGACATTTAAAGACACACACACACGCACGCACGCACGCACGCACACACACACACACACATATATATATACAAGAGACCATCAGATCGAACACAACTATGAATTTTCCGACCGACCATATAAGTCAGAATGAAGTGGGTTGGGTATTTAGTTCTCTATATTTAGACCTATACATAGAAATTTATTTTGCCTTACGGTGAACTATAACGTTATTAAGTAATTTGAAATTGTGTACCACATTATTTGATCAGACCCACTAAGTATAACAGTTAAGTCATAGTTGAACAAACGCCGGATATTTACTGATCAGTGCCACTTAGAATAAGAATTAAGACAGGGTTGAACAGACGCCCAGATATTTACTAAACAGTCCCAATAAGTATAAGAGTTAAGACATGGTTGAACAGACGCCCAGATATTTACTGAACAATCCCACTTAGTGAAAGAATTAAGACAGAGTTGAATAGACGACCATATTTACTGAACAGTCCCACTAAGTATTATAGTTTAGACAGGGTTGAACAGACGCCCGGATATTTACAGAACAGTCCCACTAAGTATTATAGTTTAGACAGGGTTGAACAGACGCCCGGATATTTACAGAACAGACCCACTAAGTATTATAGTTTAGACAGGGTTGAAGAGACGCCCGGATATTTACAGAACAGACCCACTAAGTATTATAGTTTAGACAGGGTTGAAGAGATGCCCGGATATTTACAGAACAGTCCCACTAAGTATTATAGTTTAGACAGGGTTGAACAGATGCCCGGATATTTACAGAACAGTCCCACTAAGTATTATAGTTTAGACAGGCTTGAACACACGCCCGGATATTTACAGAACAGTCCCACTAAGTATTATAGTTTAGACAGGGTTGAACAGACGCCCGGATATTTACAGAACAGTCCCACTTAGTATTATAGTTTAGACAGGTTGAACAGACGCCGGATATTTACAGAACAGTCCCCACTAGTATTATAGTTTAGACAGGGTTGAAACAGACGCCCGGATATTTACAGAACAGTCCCACTAAGTATTATAGTTTAGACAGGGTTGAACAGATGCCCGGATATTTACAGAACAGTCCCACTAAGTATTATAGTTTAGACAGGGTTGAACAGATGCCCTGATATTTACAGAACAGTCCCACTAAGTATTATAGTTTAGACAGGGTTGAACAGATGCCCGGATATTTACTGAACAGTCCCACTAAAAATAAGAGTGAAGACGGAGTTGAACAGACGCCAAGATATTTACTAATCAACCCCACTAAGTATAAGAGTGAAGACAGAGTTGAACAGACGCCCGGATAGTTACTGATCAGTCCCACACAGTAAAAGAGTTGGGCAGAGTTGAACAGACGCCCGGATATTTACTAAACAGTCCCCGGATATTTACTGAAAAGTCCCACTAAGTATAAGAGTTAAGACAGGGTTGAACAGACGCCCGGATATTTACTGAACAGTCCCCGGATATTTACTGAACAGTCCCCGGATATTTACTGAACAGTCCCACTAAAAATAAGAGTGAAGACGGAGTTGAACAGACGCCCGGATATTTACTAATCAATCCCACTAAGTATAAGAGTGAAGACAGAGTTGAACAGACGCCCGGATAGTTACTGATCAGTCCCACTAAGTTAACGAGTTGGGCAGAGTTGAACAGACGCCCGGATATTTACTAAACAGTCCCCGGATATTTACTGAAAAGTCCCACTAAGTATAAGAGTTAAGACAGGGTTGAACAGACGCCCGGATATTTACTAAACAGTCCCCGGATATTTACTGAAAAGTCCCACTAAGTATAAGAGTTAAGACAGGGTTGAACAGACGCCCGGATATTTACTGAACAGTCCCCGGATATTTATTGAACAGTCCCACTAAGTATAAGAGTGAAGACGGAGTTGAACAGACGCCCGGATATTTACTGATCAGTCCCACTTATTTTAAGAGTTAAAACCGGGTTAAACAGACGCCCTTATATTTACTGATCAGTCCAACTAAGTGTAAGAGTTACGACAGTGTTGAACAGACGCCCGGATTTTACTGAACAGTCCCCGGATATTTACTGAACAGGCCCACTATGTATAAGAGTTAAGACAGGGTTGAACAGACGCCCGGATATTTTCTGAACAGTCCCCGGATATTTACCGAAAAGTCCTTCTTAGTATAAGAGTTAGACAGAGCTGAACAGACGCCCGGATATTTACTGAACAGTCCCCGGATATTTACTGAACATTACCACTATGTACAAAAGTTAAGACAGAGTTGAACAGACGCCCGGATATTTACTGAACAGTCCCACTAAGTATAAGAGTTAACACAGAGTTGAACAGACAGCCATATTTACTGGACAGTCCCACTAAGTATAACAGTGAAGACAGAGTTAAACAGACGCCCGGATATTAACCTAACCATCTCACTTAGTATAAGAGTTGGACAGAGTTGAACAGACGCCCGGATATTTACTGCATTTAACCCAGATACTTAGAATACTGATAATGTCTATTAATGTTGTGTTAACGACTGTCACATGACAATATTTAAATATCTCTAATTTGCCTTTCAGATTTCAACAATTTATTTTAACTGTTAATGTATTGTAACAACATTCACTGGTCAGATTCAGATATAAATAGCTTGATGAGTTATAAATATTTTCGTGAATTTGCTTGGCCTTCCGGTGGTTAACATCAGCCGATGCCTCTCTTACGCGTGAATAAATCGTGTTTTAAATATACATACGATCAGTAATTCTATTTTGCAAATTTGCAGCTTCGCGGACAAAAATATGCACAAATATCGCAACGATATTCGCGCATTTATTCGCATTTATTATATAATCTATAAATATATGAATTCTGATTAGCCAGAATGAAACTTCATTGATCAAAATACTATATGATATTGAATGGTTTTTACTTTTGGTTTTGCAAACCCGTGCATAAAATTACGATATACCATGGTTACTGTTGTTGTTGTTGTTGTATGGTGTTTAGCGTCGCTTTCAACAATTTTTCAGTCATATCGCGACGGTGTCTACTTGAGACAGTATTCTGAGCGCTGTCACACTGGAGTATCATGCCCCATGGTTACTGAAAATAGCGGCTAGGAACAGCCGAACGCAGCGATGAAAACTGAGATGTTCCGAATGCGGCGTTGTGAACAAGAGATTCGCGTCCGATTTCAGCAAAATTATCGATACTAAAGATGCCGATATGACAAAAATGGCAACTGTTCAATAATTTATTATATTTCGCCATTCTTCACGAGAGAAACAAATTGTTTTTTTTTTTCAATACTATTGTAATCTTAATTTTGTGACTTTTTGTCATTTCCCGTACGAAAAGGTGAGTAGGGACTAGGCCTAAATGCTCAGAATTTATTTATTTATATTATGTATAAGAAAACAGTCGTGGACTTTTCACCTCGGTCAATATTAATTTTTCTGGTGCATAGCACATTATATTAGACATGCAAATCGCGTTTCTGACGGATATAGCAAAATGATCTAGTTTGTGTCGTATTCTCATTGCTTATTGTTGTTTTTTTTACACTTCAGGAAAATGCAATATTGTGATTCACTCCAAAGATGAACTTCAGAAATCACGGGGTCTGGCCTCCAAATATGCAATACAACATAACAATATTACATGGCGTCTTTACGGACTTGGCAGTCATTTCGATCTCAGCTTACATTCGAATAATATGCCATTCTAGGCCTAACTGTCCAGTTCGTAAGCTGTATATAGTTTTGTTGTTGCTATTTTTGTCATGTGAATAAAAGGAAATTGTCGTATCTAATGTTGAGAGAACTTGTGGCCATATCCGTTTGCATTTATATGCACCATTGGTAATGTAATATATGTTATATAGCAATATTTACATTCGTACTGCAATCGGCCTAAATAAACTATATAGATTTACTGCATTTCATTTCCCAATAATTCCAATCTCATTATCACTATTATGTATTTAAAGCATTTTCATTGGACAACGTCAATTTTTTCAAGATTTTTATGTTTCGAAAAACCCTGGAACCGGACTTACTTTTACGTTTCTCGCGTAAACAAAGAAGCATCGACATTTTGATGGTCGGTTTAACAATATACGAACTTAAATGAAGTCCACAACGGTTCCACTGTGTTTTTTAATAATAAAACACAACGAAAACACATGTTAGATCTAGTCCTAGCTGTTTTCTTCGTGTTATTGTTTTATAGATTTCTTTGGTTCAGCGATTTAACAAGGCGTCACAACCAGACGATAAGTTGTTTTGAGAAACAATGAAGTAGGTCATAAAATGTTCAGATTTGAGATGTATAGTGTACCATTGAACACAACCCTGGTTGACAAAAATTTCCACAGAAAAAAATAAATAAAAAGATTTAAATGTAAATCTAGTTGAAGTTCAGAAAAAGACGATCGTGAGACTATGTAAATACACAAACCTTGCAAGTAAAAGTCGTTTAAAACGTTCCAAATTCGGATTCTCCATCAATGAGCGTGAATTTATATGACCTTCGTAAACTATTGACACATTTTTAAAAAAAACAAGCGTGTAGACAAAAACTAAACAATGACGTCAGCGTCTACGTATATATACACACACTGCGTGGGTATTTCCTGGAATTATTGATTTTTTATTTGTCTAAATCGAGAGATAAAAGGCGGGTGTTTAATTTTTCACCGCAGTATATTTCGTCATTTTACCATAAACCAACTAATGTTACAGAGTTCATCTGATAATGGAAACAATAGCCGATACGATATTATTGGATATAAGATCTAGAAAATTTGATGTCAACCAGAACAGAAGTGATGTATTCTTACTGCGTTTACATTGTAGAGTATAGTTATTTTTGTTTTGTTTTTTTATTCACTTGAGGAGTCTCAAATTTAATATAATCATCAGGATTGGAATTATAACGATTAAATTCATTTTTTTCTGGTTTTTAAGCATGTGTAAAGAATATCGAATCACGCACAAATCAAATAAATTCCGAAAAAAACTTGCAGCTGGGCGGAGCTAAAAAGGATCAGTTTGCATTTCATTAGGTTGCACGATTTTGTTTTGCTGGTGAGACGTCACGTTGCCGTTAAGTTTCACGTGACGTGTGTCGTAAGCTTGTCCTATAAATGCGTGCACTTATTCAGTATGTTGACAAAGTCGCCGTTACATTCATGACATTGGCTTTGCGGTTTAATGCGTATAATTTGCTTTATAAATATTATAAAAGGCGAAAATAGCATAATAGTTTTATCTAAAATAGCTGGAGAATATAATGTAAATATAAGGATTAAAAGCCGAAATTTGAGTTTTCATCGGGTGATGAAAAACATTAGGCTAGTTAAAGTTGCCGAGAAGCCCTTCACGAACATTAAACTGGCCTAATGTTTTTCATCACCGGATGAAAATTCAAAATTCGGCTTTTAATCCTTAAATACACTATGTTAAACCAAATAGAATGTAGAGATAAAAAGTACTAGTATAACTATGTATTTATTCGCCCCTTGCAAGTCGTCTGCATTCGAGTATTATTAATGGTAATGGAACACCATTCAATGCCCCCTTCGGATAACCGGTATTCTACAACACAACTAAAACGATGTTCAGGTATGGAATAATCAACCTAATGTTATCTTCCAAGCGTCCAGTAGTTCAGCTGAATCTGATTTCGTATGATGTAACTTGAGACACGATCATTTATTGGTACTAAAGGTCAGGAAATGGTGTATACGTATATACTATTTTTCCACAGATAGAAATATTTATTTCGGTATCCCACATGAACATACACGGATACAACAAACGTTGCATAATAAAGTTCACGAGCATATATCGATATCAAGGATTACACAAAAAAAGAAAATCCCATCATCTCTTATATTTCCATTGTGGTCCTTGTCAGGTCTTTGACAGGCCTTGACAACGAGGAATAATGATTTATACGCGTATTTATAGAAAATGGTTGTTTTATTTCGCAATAGTTTCTTAAATAAAAAAAGATGACAAATAACAGAAAGCTATACTAAAATACATATTTTGTTTTGCTTTTATATTAAGTAAAATAACAACAAGAAAACACCTTGAAGTATATTCACTTTACTTACTCGATCAAAAGAACATGCACTGGGGAGTATCATCAAAACTCTAAGTATACAAACGTTAATATACACTTAAAAAATCATATAATCATGTACATTGTACCGAGAATTAAATTATAATTATATAACCGTCAATAAACTTTACACAAGTATATTCATGTTTGCATTACCGTTAATAATAACATAGTCGTTAATTCACTATACACAAGTATATGCATGTTTGTTTTACCGTTGGGAATAATATGGTCGTATACCTCGTATATACAGTTTTCGTTCATATATATACGCAATAACATAGTCTTAAATATAGGAACCTCACGCTTTTAAATGTACACTTTAATGCATCGCTTGCTTCCAATACGGAATGCTTGAACAAAGTCGTTGGTCTTCTTCTTCACCTGAGTTCAATGTTCCAAGGACTTCCATTATTAACGTGAGGAAGCATGAAAACATAATATAAACCCTAAAAGAGTGTGCTGTGTTATTACAACAAACAATAAAACATGAACTTTTAAACATCCTAGAATCCTCTGGTTTTCACATGATCTACCAAATATGCTATACGAGCATGAATAATATGACGTTTAGTGTTTATTATGTCACTGACGGAGAAGCCCGTTTGTTCAAATACACTCAACGTATGCTCATTTACATCTGAACAGTACTAGACCCTTTTAATTCGCTTCAAACAAAAACAGCAAACGTTCAACGTGTCACCGTGGTTACGTAAAATGTGCGTTTACTTTAGGAGAACACAACTGTATATCACAAATATAAACATGAATAAGATACACATAATTCTGTCAATCACTACGGCCACTTGACACCATTCTGACCTAACGTCTTTCCGTGATTCCAAAACCATGTGACGAACCACGAGCGTATTGACGTTTCTCAATATCTCCTCAACGTCTTTCTCGAGTTTATTTGTAATCTCGTGTTTGGCTGGGTCCGCTGCTTTGTTTTCGAGACTTCTCATAGAAACGGTTTCCGACTCGTCTAATGGATAGTACGTGTCCTCACTTAAACATAGTACTCTTCTCAACGTCTTCAGGAACACCTGCAATAGCAACAATATCATTACGAAACTATATTTCGTTTTCCTGTGTTTGCTCCCATGAAATCAGTAACTGTTGGTTGTTCTGTTATTTAACACCAAAAACAAAAAAATTAGAGACACCAATTTAAATATGTTTCAGAAAATTACCAATAATATAACTAGTATGTACCAATAGCATATGGATGCCCCAGCTACAGTAAGTAAGTTTTACAAACGACTAAGTTGAAAAGGGTTTATAACTCCTGTGATTTTTCATCGGAAACCAATTTGACAAAGAGGTGCACACACAGATGGACGGATGGCTAGAGAAAACACCTAGTGACTCTTATAATTGTAAAAATTTCTATTTTTGGCTCAAATTTATAAATAAAAATGTAACTTCTAAAGTTTTATCGTTAACATTGAACGTAGCTGTTCGACATGTCTGTTATATGGACTATCTGTTTTATTTGAATGAACTTGAAACCTCTACTCATATGTCTCAATTATAGTTGAAGAGATAATATATTCGATACTATGGACTATTCTAATCAGTACAATGTATGTGGTCTAACTATAATATTTCCGGATTTTTAAAACTCACGAAATATCAGTAAGATCACAATTATCATTAATTATGTAGTTTATAAGTATTCACGTCTCACTACACAGTTGCAGCAGACGGTGACGAGATTATTAAATAAAAAGAGTCCTATGTGACTCGGTTCAAAATATTTTCAAAATGGTTCATAGGCGCTACAAAAACTGGTATAGCATATACCGTAATAAGACAACACTGATGTAAGAAATCTACATTGTATAGGAATTAATAGATGGATGTATCTATGAACATTTGAGGACGTTCATTAAATAAATTTATTTGGGGTGTCACAGCAATGTCTTTAAAAAGTGCAAGCTGGTCAACCTTTCAATTATTGAGCACTTTTATGTGCGGATACATTATTGCTATGAAAAAAATAATTCAAACACTTTTCTATGTGGAATTTTTGTAGTGGAAATCTTAATACATATACCTTATTTTAAACTCCTTACCTGCCGTACAAACACTGGAACTTTCCTTTTTCTTGGTCCACGATTATATGTGTTTATGACCCAAATGGAGCACATAAGCGATACCGTAATGCATATTAGGGTTATACTGTAGTATTGAACTGGAAAATAACAAATTATCAAGTACGTAAAAGAGACCAATAAAGAAAAAGTGATTTACAAAGACGATCATGCGCATTCAGTGATACAACTCCTTAATGTACATGAAGGATCTACATGATAGCCAGAAAGCACTCAGTGATACAACTCTGCATGACAGCCGGGATGTACTCAGTGATACAACTCTACATGGTAGCTGGGACGCACACAGTATTACAACTCTGCATGACAGCCGTGCGCACTCAGTGATACAACTCTACATGATAGCCGGGACACACTCAGTGATGCAACTGCATGATAGCCGGGACGCACTCAGTGATACAACTCTAAATGATAGCCGAGACGTACTCAATGCTACAACTCTAAATGATAGCCGAGACGCACTCAGTGATAAAACTCATACATGATATCCGGGACGTACTTAGTGATACAACTCTACATGACAGCCGGGACGTACTTAGAGATACAACTCTAAATAATAGCCGGGACGCAATCAGTGATAAAACTCATACATGATAGCCGGGACGCACTCAGTGATACAACTCTAAATGATAGCTGAGATGCACTCAGTGATACAACTCTAAATGATAGCCGGGACGCACTCAGTCATACAGTGTACAACTCTAAATGATAGCCGGGACGCACTCAGTCATACAACTCTACATGATAGCCGGGAGGCACTCAGTGATACAACTCTAAATGATAGCTGAGATGCACTCAGTGATACAACTCTAAATGATAGCTGAGATGCACTCAGTGATACAACTCTAAATGATAGCCGTGACGCTCTCAGTGATACAACTCTAAATGATAGCTGAGATGCACTCAGTGATACAACTCTAAATGATAGCAGGGATGTACTCAGTCATACAACTCTAAATGATAGCCGGGACGCACTCATTCATACAACTCTACATGATAGCCGTGACGCACTCAGTCATATAACTCTAAATGATAGCAGGAATGCACTCAGTGATACAATTCTAAATGATAGCCGGGAAGCACTCAGTGATATAACTCTACATGATAGCTGGGAAGCACTCAGTGATATAACTCTACATGATAGCTGGGACGCACTCAGTCATATAACTCTAAATGATAGCTGGGACGCACTCAGTCATACAACTCTAAATGATAGACGGGACGCACTCAGTGATACAACTCTAAATGATAGCCGGGAAGCACTCAGTCACATAACTCTAAATGATAGCCGGGATGCACTCAGTGATACAACTCTAAATGATAGCCGGGAAGCACTCAGTCACATAACTCTAAATGATAGCCGAGACGCACTCAGTGATACAACTCTAAATGATAGCCGGGAAGCACTCAGTCACATAACTCTAAATGATAGCCGGGACGCACTCAGTGATACAACTCTAAATGAAAGCTGAGATGCACTCAGTGATACAACTCTAAATGATAGCCGGGACGCACTCAGTCATACAGTGTACAACTCTACATGATAGCCGGGACGCACTCAGTGATACATCTCTACATGATAGCCGTGACGCACTCAGTGATACAATTCTAAATGATAGCCGGGACGCACTCAGTGATACAACTCTAAATGATAGCCGGGACGCACTCAGTCATATAACTTTAAATGATAGCCGGGACGCACTCAGTCATATAACTCTAAATGATAGCCGAGATGTACTCAGTGATACAAGTCTAAATGAAAGCCGGGACGTACTCAGTGATACAACTCTACATGATAGCCGGGACGTACTCATTGATACAAGTCTAAATGAAAGCCGAGACGTACTCAGTGATACAAGTCTAAATGATAGCCTGGACGCACTCAGTCATATAAGTCTAAATGATAGCCGGGACGTACTCATTGATACAAGTCTAAATGATAGCCGGGACGTACTCAGTGATACAAGTCTAAATGAAAGCCGGGACGAACTCATCGATACAAGTCTAAATGTTAGCCGGGACGTACTCATTGATACAAGTCTAAATGATAGCCGGGACGTTTCATTGATACAACTTCTACATGAAAGCTGAGACGTACTCATTGATACGAGTCTAAATGATAGCCGGGACGTACTCAGTGATACAAGATTAAATGGTAGCCGGGACGTAATCAGTGATACAAGTCTAAATGATAGCCGGGACGTACTCATTGATACAAGTCTAAATGATAGCCGGGACGTACTCAGTGATACAACTCCTACATGAAAGCTGAGACGTACTCATTGATACAAGTCTTAATGATAGCCGGACGTACACAGTGATACAAGTCTAAATGATAGCCGGGACGTAATCAGTGATACAAGTCTAAATGTTAGCCGGGACATATTCATTGATACAAGACTAAATGATAGCCGGGACGTACACAGTGATACAAGTCTAAATGATAGCCGGGACGTACTCATTGATACAAGTCTAAATGATAGCCGGGACGTAATCAGTGATACAAGTCTAAATGTTAGCCGGGACATATTCATTGATACAAGTCTAAATGATAGTCGAGATGTACTCAGTGATACAACTCTACATGATAGCCGAGACGTTCTCAGTGATACAAGTCTAAATGATAGCCGGGACGCACTCAGTCATATAAGTCTAAATGATAGCCGGGACGTACTCATTGATACAAGTCTAAATGATAGCCGGGACGTACTCAGTGATACAAGTCTAAATAAAGCCGGGACGTACTCATTGATACAAGTCTAAATGATAGCCGGGACGTACTCGGTGATACAAGTCTAAATGATAGCCGAGACGTACTCATTGATACAAGTCTAAATGAAAGCCGGGACGTACTCATTGATACAACTCCTACATGAAAGCTGAGACGTACTCATTGATACGAGTCTAAATGATAGCCGGGACGTACTCAGTGATACAAGACTAAATGGTAGCCGGGACGTAATCAGTGATACAAGTCTAAATGATAGCCGGGACGTACTCATTGATACAAGTCTAAATGATAGCCGGGACGTACCCATTGATACAACTCCTACATGAAACTGAGTTGTACTCATTGATACAAGTCTTAAATGATAGCCGGGACATACTTAGTGATACAAATCTGAATGTAAGCCGGGGCGTATTCATTGATACAAGTCTAAATGATAGCCGGGACGTACTCAGTGATACAAATCTAAATGATAGCAGGGACGTACTCAGTGATACAAGTCTAAATGATAGCCGGGACGTACTCAGTGATACAATTCTAAATGATAGCCGAAACGTACTCCTTGATACAAGTCTAAATGATAGCCGGGACGTACCCATTGATACAACTCCTACATGAAACTGAGTTGTACTCATTGATACAAGTCTTAAATGATAGCCGGGACATACTTAGTGATACAAATCTGAATGTTAGCCGGGACGTATTCATTGATACAAGTCTAAATGATAGCCGGGACGTACTCATTGATACAAGTCTAAATGATAGCCGAGACGTACTCATTGATACAAGTCTAAATGTTAGCCGGGACGAACTCAATGATACAACTCCTCATGATAGCTGGGAGTTACTCAGTGACACAACTTTAAATGATACATGTAGCCGAGACGTATTAATTGATACAACTCTACATGATAGCCGAGACGTACTCATTAATACAAGTCTAAATATTAGCCGGGACGTAATTATTGATAAAACTCCTACATGAAAGCAGAGACGTACTCATTGATACAACTCTACATGATAGCCGAGACGTACTCATTAATACAAGTCTAAATATTAGCCGGGACGTACTCATTGATAAAACTCCTACATGAAAGCAGAGACGTACTCAGTGACATAACTCTACATGATAGCCGAGTCTTACTCAGTGATACACCTCTACATGATAGCTGAGACGTATTCATTGATACAAGTCTAAATGTTAGCCGGGACGTACTCATTGATACAATTCCTACATGATAGCTGAGACGTACTCAGTGATACAAGTCTAAATGATAGCTGAAACGTACTCATTGATACGAGTCTTAATGATAGCCGGGACGTACTCAGTGATACAAGACTAAATGGTAGCCGGGACGTACTCAGTGATACAAGACTAAATGATAGCCGGGACGTACTCAGTGATACAAGTCTAAATGATAGCCGGGACGTACTCAGTGATACAACTCTTCATGATTGATGGGACGTACTCAGTGACACAACTCTACATGACAGCTGGGACGTACTCAGTGATACATCTCTGCATGATAGCCGGGACGTACTCAGTGATACAAGTCTAAATGTTAGCCGGGACGTACTCAGTGATACAAGTCTAAATGTTAGCTGAGACGTACTCAGTGATACAAGTCTAAATGATAGCCGGAACGTACTCATTGATACAAGTCTAAATGATAGCCGGGACGTACTAAGTGATACAAGTCTAAATGATAGCCGGGACAAACTCATTGATACAAGACTAAATGAAAGCCGCGAAGTACTCAGTGATACAAGTCTAAATGATAGCCGGGACGTTCTCAGTGATACAAGTCTAAATGTTAGCCGGGACGTACTCAGTGATACAAGTCTAAATGATAGCCGGGACGTACTCAGTGATACAAGTCTAAATGATAGCCGGGACGTTACTCAGTGATACAACTCTTCATGATTGATGGGACGTACTCAGTGACACAACTCTACATAACAGCTGGGACGTACTCAGTGATACATCTCTGCATGATAGCCGGGACGTACTCAGTGATACAACTCTGCATGATAGCTGAGGCGTACTCAGTGAAACAACTTTGCATGATTGCCGAGACGTACTAAGTGATACAACTCCTACATGAAAGCCGAAATGTACTCATTAATACAAATCTAAATGATAGCCGGGACGTACTCAGTGATACAGCTCTGAATGATAGTCGGGACGCACTCAGTGATACAACTCTGCATGAAAGCCGAGGCGTACTCAGTGGTACAACTCTAAATGATAGCCGAGACGCACTCAGTGGTACAACTCTAAATGATAGCCGAGGCGTACTCAGTGATAAAACTCTACATGACAGCCGGGATGTACTCAGTGATACAACTCTGCAAGATAGCCAGGATGTACTCAATAATTCAACTCTGCATGATAGCCGGGACGTACTCAGTGACACAACTCTACATGCTATTAGCAACTAAGTCAGTGATACAACTCTGAATGATAGCCGGGACGCACTCAGTGATACAACTCTGCATGAAAGCCGAGGCGTGCTCAGTGCTACAACTCTAAATGATAGCCGAGACGCACTCAGTGGTACAACTCAAAATGATAGCCGAGAAGTTCTCAGTGATACAACTATGCATGATAGCCGAGGCGAACTCAATGACACAACTCTACATGACAGCCGGGACGAACTCAGTGATACAACTCTGCATGATAGACGGGACGTACTCAATGATTCAACTCTGCATGATAACGAGATGTACTCATTGATACAACTCTTCATGATTGCCGGGACGTACTCAGTGATACAACTCTTCATGATTGACAGGACATACTCAGTAAAACAACTCTACATGATAGCCGGGACGTACTCAGTGATACAACTCTTCATGATTGACAGGACGTACTCAGTGAAACAACTCTACATGATAGCCGGGACGTACTCAGTGATACAACTCTGCATGATAGCCGGGACGTACTCAGTGATACAACTCTGCATGATAGCCGAGGCGTACTAAGTGAAACAACTTTGCATGATAGCCTAGACGTACTCAGTGATACAACTCCTACATGAAAGCCGAAACGTACTCATTAATACAAGTCTAAATGATAGCCGGGACGAACTCAGTGATACAAGTCTTAATGATAGCCGGGACGTACACAGTGACACAAGTCTAAATGATAGTCGGGACGTACTCATTGATACAAGTCTAATGATAGCCGAGACGTACTCAGCGATGCAACTCTGCATGATAGCAGGGACGTACTCAGTGATGCAACTCTTAATGATAGCCGGGGCGTATTTAGCGATACAACTTTGTATGATAGCCGGGACGTACTCAGTGATAATACAACTCTACATGATAGCCGGGACGTACTCAGTGATAAACCTTTATTGATAGCCGGGACCTCATCAGTGATACAACTCTGCATGATAGCCGAGACGTACTCAGTGAAACAACTCTACATGATAGCTGGGACGTTCTCAGTGAAACAACTTTGCATGATAATCGAGACGTAATAAGTGATACAACTCTGCATGATAGGCGAGACATACTCAGTGATACAACTCTGAAAGATAGCCGGGACGTACTCATTGATACAATTCTGCATGATAACCGAGTTGTACTCGGTGATACAACTCTTAATGATAGCCGGGACGTACTCAGGGATACAACTCTTCATAATAGCCGGGACGTACTCAGCGATACAACTCTGCATGATAGCACGGACGTACTCAGTGATACAACTCTTAATGATAGCCGGGGTGTACTTAGTGATACAACTCTGCATAATAGCCGGGACTTACTCAGTGATACTACAACTCTATATGATAGCCGGGACGTACTCAGTGATAAAACTCTTAACGATAGCCAAGACGTACTCAGTGATACAACTCTGAATGATATCCAGGACGCACTCAGTGATACAACTCTGCATGAAAGCCGAGGCGTACTCAGTGCTACAACTCTAATGATAGCCGAGACGCACTCATTGGTACAACTCTAAATGACAGCCGAGACGTTCTCAGTGATACAACTCTGCATGATAGCCGGGGCGTACTCAGTGACACAACTCTACATGACAGCCGGGACGTACTCAGTGATACAACTTTGCATGATAGCCAGGACGTACTGAATGATTCAAATCTGCATGATAGCCGGGATGTACTCAGTGATACAACTCTTCATGATTGCCGGGACGTATTCAGTGATACAACTCTGCATGATAGCCGAGACGTACTAAGTGAAACAACTCTACATAATAGCCGAGACGTACTCCAACTCTGCATATTAGCCGGGACGTACTCAGTTATACAACTCTGCATGACAGCCGGGATGTACTCAGTGATACAAATCTGCATGATAGCCGGGACGTACTCAGTGATACAACTCTACATGATAGCCGAGACGTACTCCAACTCTGCATGACAGCCGGGACATACTCAGTGATACAACTCTGCATGACAGCCGGGACGTACTCAGTGATACAACTCTGCCTGATAATCGGGACGTACTCAGTGATACAATTGAAATGATAGCCGAAACGTACTCAGTGGTACAACTCTACATGAAAACCGGGACGTACTCATTGATACAATTCTGCATGATAGCCGAGTTGTACTCAGTGATACAACTCTGCATGATAGTTGGGCCCGGTAGGCGCGTGTGATTGTCAATAAAGTCTCCGTGAGGATTGATATATGACATTACGTCTCATCATCATTTGTCTCTCACTGCTGATTCTAATAGAAACGTTATCAGTTACTTGTGGAGATTGGTGTAGTCTAGTACTGCTTAACCTTCAAGGATACATCAAAATATTTATAAGGTTATTATCTGCTCCTCTATTCACCTTCGATGACATGAAACATGCCGCTAAATATCCAAATTTAAACTTCTTAAATGATCGACAATATCAACGTAAGTTCATCACTACCACTGTCAGTAAGATTCTCTCTTATAAATACATTAAATCTCTAGTATCACAGATGTTCCATGTATCCTCAAGGGTATACTATTGCTGTAATTGATCTAAGAATCATATGTTTATTTCAGATGGCGATTTTATATTCTTAATTTTCGTCTTTCAATTAATTAAACTCAAACAGACTAATTGAAAAATGTCTTAGAACTAGGACTTTTGAATACAATTTGCAACTGTTCACTGTTGGTGTATATTGTGAGGGTGACAACATTTGCAAATGTCTACTGTTGGTGTATATTGTGAGGGGGGCGACTACAGTTGCAACTGTCCACTGTTGGTGTATATTGTGAGGGGACGACTACAGTTGCAACTGTCGACTGTTGGTGTATACTGTGAGTGTGACGACTACAGTTGCAACTGTCCGCCGTTGGTGTATGTTGTGAGGGTGAGGACTACAGTTGCAACACTGTTGGTGTATATTGTGAGGGTGACAACATTTTGCTACTGTTTTCTAGTGGTGGTGTATATTGTGAGGGTGACATCATTTTCAACTGTCCGCTGTTGGTGTATATTGTGAGGGTGACGTCATTTTCAACTGTCCGCTGTTGGTGTATTTTGTGAGGGTGACGACATTTGAAACTGTCCACTAGTGACGGTGTATATTGTGAGGGTGACGTCATTTACAACTGTCCACTGTCGGTGTATATTGTGAGGGGACGACTACAGTTGCAACTGTCCACTGTAGGTGTATACTGTGAGTGTGACAACATTTGCAACTGTCCACTGTTGGTGTATATTGTGAGGGTGAGAACTACAGTTGCAACTGTCCACTGTTGGTGTATATTGTGAGGGTGACAACATTTTGCTATGGTCTACTAATGGTGGTGTAAATTGTGAGGGTGGTGTCATTTGCAACTGTCCACTGTTGGTGTATACTGTGAATGTGACGTCATTTTCAACTGTCCACTGTTAGTGTATATTGTGAGGGTGACGACATTTGCAACTGCCCAGTAGTGGTGGTGTATATTGTGTGTGTGACGACATTTGCAACTGTCTACTGTTGGTGTATATTGTGAAGGTGACAACAGTTGCAACTGTCCCCTGTTGGTGTATATTCTGATGGTGACGTCATTTGCAATTGTCCACTGTTGGTGTATATATTGAGGGTGACGTCATTTGCACCTGTCCAGCAGTGGTGGTGTATATTGTGAGGGTGACGACATTTGCAACGGTCTACTGTTGGTGTACATTGTGAGAGTGACGTCATTTTGCAACTGTCCACTGTTGGTGTATATTGTGAGGGTGACGTTATTTGTAACTGTCCACTGTTGGTGTATAATGTGATGGTGATGTCATTTTGCACCTGTCAAATGTTGGTTTATATTGTGAGGGTGACGTCATTTGCAACTGTCAGACGTGGTGGCGTATATTGTTAGTGTGACGAAACTTGCAGCTGTGCACAGTTGGAGTATATTGTGAGGGTGACGACATTTGCAACTGTTTGTGTATATTATGAGTGTGACGACATTACCAACTGTCCACTGTTAGTGTATATTTTAAGGGTGACGACATTTGCAACTGTCCACAGTTGGTGTATATTGTGAGTGTGATGTCATTTGCAACTGTCCACTGTTGGTGTATATTGTGAGAGTGACGACATTTGCAACTGTCCACTCTTAGTGTATATTGTGAGTGAGACGACATTTCCAACTGTCCACTGTTGTTGTCTATTGTGAGGATGACGTCATTTGCAACTGTCCACTGTTGGTGTATATTGTGTGTGTTACGACATTTACAACTGTCCACTGTTGCTGTATATTGTGAGGGTGACGTCATTTGCAACTGTCCACTGTTGGTGTATATTGTGAGTGTGACGACATTTGCAACTGTCTACTGTTGGTGTATATTGTGAGGGTGACGTCATTTGCAACTGTTCACAGTTGGTGTATATTGTGAGTGTGACGGCATCTACAACTGTTCACTGTATGTGTATATTGTGTGACGACATTTCTAACTGTCCACTGTTGGTGTATATTGTGAGAGTGACGACATTTGCAACTGTTCACTGTTGGTGTATATTGTGAGTGTGACTACATGTGCAACTGTTCACTATTTGGTGTATATTGTGAGTGTAACAACATTTGCATCTGTCCACTGTCGGTGTATATTGTGAGGGTGACGACATTTGCAACTGTCCACTGCTGGTGTATATTGTGAGTGTGACGATATTTGCAACTGTCTACTGTTGGTGTATGTTGTGAGGATGACATCATTTGCAACTGTCCACTGTTTTCTGTATGTTGTGAGGGTGACGACTTTTTCAACTGTTGACTGTTGGTGTATATTGCGAGGGTGACGACATTTGCAACTGTCGACTGTTGGTGTATATTGTGAGGGTGACGACATTTGCAACTGTTCACTATTGGTGTATATTGTGAGGATGACGTCATTTGCAACTGTCCACTGTTGGTGTATATTGTGAGTGTGACGACATATGCAACTGTCCACTGTTGGTGTATATTGTGAGGGTGACAACATTTTGCTACTGTCTACTAGTGGTGGTGTATACTATGAATGTGACGTCATTTTCAACTTTCCACTGTTGGTGTATATTATGAGGGGGGACGTCATTTGCAACTATACACTGTTGGTGTATATTGTGAGGGTGACGACATTTGCAATTGTTCACTCTTGGTGGTGTTTATTGTGAGGGTGACGTCATTTGCAACTTTCCACTGTTGGTGTATATTGTGAGGGTGACAACAGTTGCAACTGTCCACTATTGGTGTATATTCTAATGGTGACATCATTTGCAATTGTCCACTGTTGGTGAATATTGTGAGGGTTACGTCATTTGCAAATGTTCACTGTTGGTGTATATTGAAAGGGTGACAACATTTTGCAACAGTTTATCAGTGGCGGTCTAGCTGTGAGGGTGACGTCATTTGCAACTGTCCACTGTTGGTGTACATTGTGAGGGTGACGGCATTTTGCAACTGTCCACTCTTGGTGTATATTGTAAGGGTGACGTTATATGTAACTGTCCACTGTTGATGTATATTGTGATGGTGACGCCAATTTGCACCTGTCCACTGTTGGTGTATATTGTGAGGCTGACGTCATTTGCAACCGTTCACTGTTGATGTTTATAGTGAGGGTGACGACATTTGCAACTGTCCAACGTGGTGGCGTATATTGTGAGTGTGACGACATATGCAACTGTCCACTGTTGGCGTATATTGTGAGGGTGACGACATTTGCAACTGTCCACTGTTGTTGTATATTGTGAGGGTGACGCCTAAAATTGCAACTGTTCACTGTTGGTGTATATTGTGAGGGTGGCAACTACAGTTGCTCTGTTCACTGTTGGTGTATATTGTGAGGATGACGTCATTTGCAACTGTCCATTGTTGGTGTATATTGTGAGTGTGACGACATTTGCAACTGTCCATTGTTGGTGTATATTGTGAGTGTGACGACATTTGCAACTGTCCACTGTTGGTATATATTGTGAGGGTGACGACTACAGTTGCAACTGTTCACTGTTATTGTATATTGTGAGGGTGACGACATTTGCAACTGTCCACTCTTGGACTATATTGTGAGGGTGACGACTACAGTTGCAACTGTCCACTGTTGGTGTATATTGTGTGTGCGACGACATTTGCAACTGTTCACTGTTGGTGTATATTGTGAGTGTGACGACATTTGCAACTGTCCACTGTTGGTATATATTGTGAGTATGACGACATTTGCAACTGTCCATTGTTGGTGTATATTGTGAGGGGACGACTACAGTTGCAACTGTCCATTGTTGGTGTTTATTGTGAGTGTGACGACATTTGCAACTGTCCAATGTTGGTATATATTGTGAGAGTGACCACTACAGTTGTAACTGTTCACTGTTGGTGTATATTGTGAGGGTGACGACATTTCCAACTGTCCACTATTGGAGTATATTGTGAGGGTGACGAATACAGTTGCAACTGTCCACTGTTGGTGTATATTGTGAGGGTGACGTCATTTGCAACTGTCCACTGTTAGTGTATATTGTGAGGGGACGACTACAGTTGCAACTGTCCACTGTTGGTGTTTATTGTGAGTGTGACGACATTTTCAACTGTTCACTGCTGGTGTATATTGTGAGGGTGACGACATTTGCAACTGTCCACTGTTGGTGTATATTGTGAGGGGACGACTACAGTTGCAACTGTCCGCTGTTGGTGTATATTGTGAGTGTGACGACATTTGCAACTGTCCACTGTTGGAATATATTGTGAGGGTGACAACTACAGTTGCAACTGTTTACTGTTGGTGTATATTGTGAGTGTGACGACATTTCCAACTGTCCACTGTTGGTGTATATTGTGAGGTTGACGACTAAAGTTGCCACTGTTCTCTGTTGGTGTATATTGTGAGGGTGACGACTACAGTTGCAACTGTTCACTGTTGGTTTATATTGTGAGGATGACGTTATTTGCAAATGTCCACTGTTGGTGTATACTGTGAATGTGACGACATTTGCAACTGTCCGTTGTTGGTGTATATTGTGAAGGTGACGACATTTGCAACTGTCCACTGTTGGTTTGTATTGTGAGGGTGACGACTACAGCTGCAACTGTTCACTGTTGGTGTATATTGTGAGGGTGACGACATTTGCAACTGTCTACTGTTGGTGTATATTGTGAAGGAACGACTACAGTTGCAACTGTCCACTGTTTGTGTTTATTGTGAGTGTGACGACATTTGCAACTGTCCACTGTTGGTATATAGTGTGAGGTTGACGACTACAGTTGCAACTGTCCACTGTTGGTGTATATTGTGAGGGTGACAATATTTTGCTACTGTCTACTAGTGGCGGTGTATACTATGAGTGTGACGTCATTTTCAACTTTCCACTCTTGGTGTATATTGTGAGGGGGACGTCATTTGAAACTATCCACTGTTGGTGTATATTGTGAGGGTGACGACATTTGCAACTGTCCACTAGTGGTGGTGTATATTGTGAGAGTGATGTCATTTGCAACTGTCCACTGTTGGTTTATATTTTGAGGGCGACGACATTTGCAACTGTCTACTGTTGGTGTACATTGTGAGGGTGACGTTATATGTAACTGTGCACTGTTGGTGTATATTGTGATGGTGACGTCAATTTGCACCTGTCCACTGTTGCTGTATATTGTGAGGGTGACGTCATTTGCAACTGTCAGAATTGGTAGCATATATTGTGAGTGTGACGACATTTGCAACTGTCCACTGTTGGTGAACATTGTGAGGGTGACGTTATATGTAACTGTGCACTATTGGTTTATATTGTGATGGTGACGTCAATTTGCACCTGTCCACTGTTGCTGTATATTGTGAGGGTGACGTCATTTGCAACTGTCAGAATTGGTGGCATATATTGTGAGTGTGACGACATTTGCAACGGTCCACTGTTGGTGTATATTGTGAGTGTGACGACATTTGCAACGGTCCACTGTTGGTGAATATTGTGAGGGTGACGACATTTGCAACTGTTCACAGTTGGTGTATATTGTGAGTGTGACGTTATTTTCAACAGTCCACTGTTGGTGTATATTGTGAGTTAGACGACGTTTGAAACTTTTCACTGTTGGTGTAAATTGTGAATGTGACGATATTTGCAACTGTCCACTGTTGGTGTCTATTGTGAGGATTGCGTAATTTGCAACTGTCCACTCTTGGTGTATGTTGTGAATGTTATGCCATTTGCAACTTTCCACTGTTGCTGTATATTGTGAGGGTGACGTAATTTGCAACTATCCAATGTTGGTGTATATTGTGAGTGTGACAACATTTGCAACTGTCCACTGTTGGCGTATATTGTGAGTGTGTCGATATCTACAACTGTTCGCTGTTGGTGTATATTGTGAGTGTGACGACATTTGCAACTGTCCACTGTTGGTGTATATTGTGAATGTGACGACATTTGCAACTGTTCACTGTTGGTGTATATTGTGAGTGTGACGACATTTGCAATTGTCCACTGTTGGTGCATATTGTGAGGGTGATACATTTTAAACCGTTCACTGTTGGTGTATATTGTGAGGGTGACGACATTTGCAATCGTTCAATATTGGTGTATATTGTGAGTGTGACGACATTTGCAACTGTCAACTGCTGGTGTATATTATGAGGGTGACGACATTTACCACTGTTCACTATTGGTGTATATTGTGAGTGTGGCGACATTTGCTACTGTCCACTGTTGGTGTATATTGTGAGGGTGACGACATTTGCAACTGTCAACTGTTGGTGTATTTTGTGAGGGTGACGACATTTGCAACTGTCCACTATCGTTGTATATTGTAAGGGTGACGACATTTGCAACTGTCCTCTGTTGGTGAATATTGTGAGTGTGACAACATTTGCAACTGTTCACTATTGGTGTATATTTTTAGTGTGACTACATTTGCAACTGTCCACTGTTGGTGTATATTGTGAGGATGATGACATTTGCACCTGTCCACTGTTGGTGTTTATTGTGAGAGTGACGTCATTTGCAACTGTCCACTGATTGATGGTGTTTATAGTGAGGGTGACGACATTTGCAACTGTCCAATATGGTGGCGTATATTGTGAGTATGACGACATTTGCAACTGTCTACTGTTGGTGTATATTGTGAGTGTGACGACATTTGCAATTGTCCACTGTTGGTGCATATTGTGAGTGTGACGACATTTTAAACTGTCCTCTGTTGGTGTATATTGTGAGGGTGACGACATTTGCAACCGTTCACTATTGGTGTATATTGTGAATGTGACGACATTTGCAACTGTCAACTGTTGGTGTATATTGTGAGGGTGACGACATTTACAACTGTTCACTGTTGGTGTATATTGTGAGTGTGGCGACATTTGCTACTGTCCACTGTTGGTGTATATTGTGAGTGTGACGACATTTGCAATTGTCCACTGTTGGTGCATATTGTGAGGGTGACGACATTTTAAACTGTCCACTGTTGGTGTATATTGTGAGAGTGACGACATTTGCAACCGTTCACTATCGGTGTATATTGTGAGTGTGACGACATTTGCAACTGTCAACTGTTGGTGTATATTTTAAGGGTGACGACATTTACAACTGTTCACTATTGGTGTATATTGTGAGTGTGGCGACATTTGCTACTGTCCACTGTTGGTGTATATTGTGAGTGTGACGACATTTGCAACTGTCCACTGTTGGTGTATATTGTGAGTGTGACGACATTTGCAACTGTTCACTGTTGGTGTATATTTTTAGTGTGATGACATTTGCAACTGTCCACTATTTGTGTATATTGTGAGGGTGACGACATTTGCAACTGTCCACTGTTGGTGTATATTTTGAGTGTGACGTCTTTTGCAACTCTCCACTGTTGATGTATATTGTGAGTGTGACGACATTTGTAGCTTTTCAATGTTGGTGTATATTGTGAGTCTAACGACATTTGCAACTGTCCACAGTTGTTGATTATTGTTAAGATGACGTCATTTGCAACTGTCCACTGTTGGTGTATTTTGTGTGTGTGACGACATTTGCAACTGTCCACTGTTGCTGTATATTGTGCGGTTGACGTCATTTGCAACTGTCCACTGTTGGTGTATATTGTGAGTGTGACGTCATTTGCAACTGTCCACTTTTGTTGTATATTGTGAGTGTGACGACATCTGCAACTGTCCTATGTTGGTGTATATTTTGAGGGTGACGACATTTGCAACTGTTGGTCTATATTGTAAGGGTGACGACATTTGCATCTGTCCACTGTTGGTGTATATTTTGAGGGTGACGACATTTGCAACTGTCCACTGTTGGTGTATACTGTGAGTGTGACGATATTAACAACTGTTCACTGTTGGTGTATATTGTGAGGGTGACGACATTTGTAACTGTCCACTATTGGTGTATAGTGTGAGGGTGACGACATTTGCAACTGTCCACTGTTGATGTATATTGTGAGTGTGACGACATTTCCAACTGTCCACTGTTGCTAAATATTGCGAGAGTGACGACATTTGTAATTGTCAACTGTTGGTGTATATTGTGAGTGTGACGACATTTGCAACTGTCCACTGTTGGTGTATATTGTGTGGATAATGACATTTGCAACTGTCCACTGTTGGTGTATATTGTGAGTGTGACGATATTTTCAACTGTCCACTGTTGGTGTATATAGTGAGTATGACGACATTTGCATCTGTCCACTGTTGGTGTATATTGTGAGTGTGACGACATTTGCTACTGTCCACTGTTGGTGTATATTGGGAGTATGACGACATTTGCAACTGTCCTCTCTTGGTGTATATTGTGAGTGTGTCGACATTTGCAACTGTGCACTTTTGGTGTATATTGTGAGTGTGACGACATTTGCAACTGTCCACTGTTGGTTTATATTGTGAGGGTGACGACATTTGTAACTGTCCACTATTGGTGTATAGTGTGAGGGTGACGACATTTGCAACTGTCCACTGTTGGTTTATATTGTGAGAATGCCTGTTACATTTCGACTGTGACTTTGAATTAAAAATTAACAGAACAAATATAGAGATAAGAAATAAAAATAAACATTTACATTTTACGAGTATGTAACGATAAATTAATCTTAAATATTTAAGGAGCATTTTTATCCAATTTTATGCATTGAAAAGGGGTTTTAAAAGGTTAAATTCTATGTAAGGTCTACATACGGGGTATGTCGTATTAAAAGCAACATTTTAATGTTGGGCAAATGAGAAACATAAATAGTTCACCGTTTTGATTCGATAAATAACATAGCAGTAAACCTGCCAATATACGGTATAGCAGTAAACCTGCCAATATACGGTATAGCAATAAACCTGCCATTATACGGTATAGCAGTAAACGTATCAATATACGGTATAGCAGTAAACCTGCCAATATACGGTATAGCAGTAAACGTATCAATATACGGTATAGCAGTAAACCTGCCAATATACGATATAGCAGTAAACCTGTCAATATACGGTAAAGCAGTAAACGTATCAATATATGGCAGGCGATAAATAATATAGCAGTTAACGTACCAATATACGGCAACGTGGGGTGTGCTTCAGGGAGAAAACTTTGTACCATCGCGATAAGTAATGTACAACATAATAGGAGAACACTCCCTGAAATTACAAGCAAATTTATCCGTTACTTTAATGATAAACTGATATAACAGAACATAGTCTAAGTATTGTTCTTGCCTATTAACAGATATAACAGAATATATTCCAATTATTGTTCTTGCCTATAAACAGATATAACAGAACATATTCTATAAGTTGTTCTTGCCTATAAACAGATATAACAGAACATATTCTAAGTATTGTTCTTGCCTATTAACAGATATAACAGAATATATTCTAATTATTGTTCTTGCCTATAAACAGATATAACAGAACATATTCTATAAGTTGTTCTTGCCTATAAACAGATATAACAGAACATATTCTAAGTATTGTTCTTGCCTATAAACAGATATAACAGAACATATTCTAATTATTGTTCTTGCGTATAAACAGATAGAACAGAACATATTTTACTAGTTGTTCTTGCCTATAAACAGATATAACAGAACATATTCTAAGTAATGTTCTTGCCTAGAAACAGATATAACAGAACATATTCTAAGTATTGTTCTTGCCTATAAACTGATATAACAGAACATATTCTAATTATTGTTCTTGCATATAAACAGATATAACAGAACATATTCTATTAGTTGTTCTTGCCTAGAAACAGATATAACAGATCATATTCTAAGTATTATTCTTCTTGCCTATAAACAGATATAACAGAACATATTTTAATTATTGTTCTTGCCTGTAAACTGATATAACAGAACATATTCTAATTATTGTTCTTGCCTGTAAACTGATATAACAGAACATATCCTAATTATTGTTCTTGCCTATAAACAGATATAACAGAACATATTCTGATTATGGTTCTTGCCTATAAACAGATATAACAGAACATATTCTAAGTATTGTTCTTGCCTGTAAACTGATATAACAGAACATATTCTAAGTATTGTTCATGCCTAAAAACTGATATAACAGAACATATTCTAATGTAAAACATAATACTTCCCGATCTTTATTACCATATCAATTACTGTAGAGAAGTACTATTAATTTATAAAAGTATTATTGTTTTATAAAAGTTCTTTTACTGTATAGAAGTACTATTACTGTATAGAATTACTAATAATGTATTGAAGTATTATTACTATATAGAAGTATTATTACTATATACATGTTGACGATGTATTACTTTATAGTAGTATTATTACTATATAGAAGTAGTATTACTACAAACGTGTAGACGGAGTTTTACTATAAAAAAGTATTAATACTATATAGAAGAACTATTACTATATATAAGTACTATTACTTTATGATAGAACCATAACTGTATAGAAGTGCTGAGCGCGTGGTCCAGTGGTAAAACATCGAATCCAGGATAGATAGGTCGTGAGTTCGATCCTCCGTCACGGCTATGTGTGGTGTATTTGAGCAAGACACTTTCCCACATATGCTTATTACTGGTTCTATCCAGGAAGACTTCGAGCGTAATTTGTATAAGATGCAATAATTTGTTTCACAATCAAAATAAAATAATTTGTATTTATGCTAGTAGCAGCAGAAATGGTCATCTGAATGAGCAGCAGCATCTACACGAAAGCATCACTTACACAAGAAGCATCACTTACACAAGCAGCAGCACTTACACAATAAGCAGCACTTACAAAAGCAGCAGCACTTATACATGAAGCAGCACTTACATAAGCAGCAGCACTTACACAAACAGTAGCACTTACACAAGCAGCAGCACTTACACAAGAAGCAGTACTTACATAAGCAGCAGCACTTATACAAGCAGCAGCACTTACACAAGTAGCAGCACTTACATAAACAGCAGCACATACACAAGCAGCAGCACTTACACAAGTAGCAGCACTTACACAAGCAGCAGTACTTATACAAGCAGTAGCACTTATACAAGTAGCAGCACTTACATGGGAAACAGCACTTAGACAAGCACAGCACTTATACAAACAGCAGCACTTACACAAGCAGCATAACTGACACAAGAAGCAGCACTTACACAAGCAGCAGCACTTACACAAGCAGCAGCACTTACACTAGCAGAAGCACTTACACAAGCAGTAGCACTTACTCTAGCAGCAGCACTTACAAAAGAAGCAGTTCTTACACAAGCAGCAGCACTTACACAAGTAGCAGCACTTACACAAGCAGCAGCACTTATACAAGCAGTAACACTTATACAAGTAGCAGCACTAACACAAGAAGCAGCACTTACATAAGCAGCAGTACTTACACAATTAGCAGCTGGTACACAAGAAACAGAACTTACACAAACAGCAGCAGTTACACAAGAAGCAGCATTTACACAAGCAGCAGCACTTATACAAGCAGCAGCACTTACACAAGTAGCAGCACTTACATAAACAGCAGCACATACACAAGCAGCAGCACTTATACAAGCAGCAGCACTTACACAAGTAGCAGCACTTATACAAGCAGCAGCACTTATACAAGCAGCAGCACTTACACAAGTAGCAGCACTTACATAAACAGCAGCACTTATACAAGCAGCAGCATTTACACAAGTAGCAGCACTTACATAAACAGCAGCACATACACAAGCAGCAGCACTTATACAAGAAGCAGCACTTACACAAGCAGCAGCAATTATACAAACAGCAGCACTTACACAAGTAGCAGCACTTACATTAACAGCAGCACATACACAAGCAGCAGCACTTACACAAGAAGCAGCAATTACACAAGCAGCAGCACTTACACAATAAGCAATACTTACACAAGCAGCAACACATACAAGCAGCAGCACGTACACAAGCAGCAGCACTTACTCTAGCAGCAGCACTTACACAAGAAGCAGTACTTACACAAGCAGCAGCACATACAAGCAGCAGCACTTACTCAAGCAACAACACTTACACAAGCAGCAGCACATACAAGCAGCAGCACTTACAAGCAGCAGCACTTACACAATAAGCAGTACTTACACAAGCAGCAGCACATACAAGCAGCAGCACTTACTCAAGCAACAACACTTACACAAGCAGCAGCACTTACATAAGAAGCAGCACTTACACAAGCAGCAGCACTTACGCAAGCAGCAGCACTTACACAATAAGCAGTACTTACAAAAGCAGCAGCACATACAAACAGTAGCACTTACTCAAGCAACAACACTTACACAAACAGCAGCACTTACACAAGCAGCAGCACTTACTCTAGCATCAGCACTTACACAGGAAGCAGCACTTACACAAGAAGCAGCACTTACACAATAAGCAGTACTTACACAAGCAGCAGCACATACAAGCAACAGCACTTACTCAAGCAACAACACTTACACATGCAGCGGCACTTACACAAAAAGCAGCACTTACACAAGAAGCAGCACTTACACAAGCAGCTGTATTTACACAATCAGCAGCACGTACACAAGAAGCAGCACTTACACAAGCAGCAACACTTACACAAGCAGCAGCACTTACACAAGATGCAGCACTTACACAAGCAGCGGTACTTATACAAACAGCAGCACTTACACAAGCAGCAGTACTTATACAAACAGCAGCACTAACACAAGCAACAGTACTTATACAAGAAGCAGCACTTACACAAGCAGCAGCACTTCCTTCAGTAGCAGCACTTACACTAGCAACAGCACTTACACAAGCAGCAGCACATAAAAGCAGCAGGTCATAAAAGCAGCGGCACTTACACAAGCAGCACTTACACAAGCAGCAGTATTTACGTAAACATCAGCTCTTACACAAGCAGCAGCACTTACACAAGAAGCAACACTTACACAAGAAGCACTTACACAAGCAGCAAAACTTACACAAGCAGCAGTACTTACACAAGAAGCAGCACTTACACAAGCAGCAGTACTTATACAAACAGCTGCACTTACACAAGCAACAGCACTTACAAAAGAAGCAGCACTTACACTAGCAGCAGCACTTACACAAGAAGCAGTACTTACACAAGCAGCAGCACTTACACAAGCAGCAACACTTACACAAGCAGCAGCACTTACACAAGCAGCAGAAACTTACTCTAGCAGCAGTACTTACACAAGAAGCAGTACTTACACAAGCAGCAGCACATACGAGCAGCAGCACTTACACAACCAACAAAACTTACACAAGTAGCAGCACTTACACAAGAAGCAGCACTTACTCAAGCAGCAGTACTTACACAATCAGCAGCACGTACAAAAGAAGCAGCACTTACACAAGCAGCAGCACTTACACAAGCAACAGCACTTTCACAAGATGCAGCACTTACAGAAGCAACATTACTCATACAGACAGCGGCACTTACACAACCAGCAGTACTTATACAAACAGCGGCACTAACACAAGCAACAGCACTTACACAAGAAGCAGCACTTACTCAAGCAGCAGTACTTACACAATCAGCAGCACGTACAAAAGAAGCAGCACTTACACAAGCAGCAGCACTTACACAAGCAACAGCACTTTCACAAGATGCAGCACTTACAGAAGCAGCAGTACTTATACAAACAGCAGCACTTAGACAACCAGCAGTACTTATACAAACAGCAGCACTAACACAAGCAACAGCACTTACACAAGAAGCAGCACTTACACAAGCAGCAGCACTTACTCAAATAGCAGCACTTACATTAGCAGCAGCACTTACACAAGCAGCAGCACATAAAAGCAGCAGCACTTACACAAGCAGCAGCACTTACACTAGCAACAGCACTTACACAAGAAGCAGCACTTACACAAGCAGCAGCACATACAAGCTGCAGCACTTACACAAGCAGCATCACTTACACAAGTAGCAGCACTTTCACAAACAGCAGCACTTACAAAGGAAGCAGCATTTACACAAGCACAGCACTTATACAAACAGCAGCACTTACACAAGCAACATAACTGACACAAGAAGCAGCACTTACACAAGCAGCATCACTTACACAAGCAGCAGCACTTACTATAGCAGCAGCACTTACACAAGAAGCAGTACTTACACAAGCAGCAGCACATACAAGCAGTAGCACTTACTTAAGCAACAACACTTACACAAGAAGCAGTACTTACACAAGCAGAAGCACATACAATCAGTAGCACTTACTCAAGCAATAACACTTACACAAGCAGCAACACTTACACTAGCAGCAGCACTTACACAAGCAGCAGCACTTACTCTAGCAGCAGCACTTACACAAGAAGCAGTACTTACACAAGCAGCAGCACATACAATCAGTAGCACTTACTCAAGCAATAACACTTACACAAGCAGCAACACTTACACTAGCAGCAGCACTTACACAAGCAGCAGCACTTACTCTAGCAGCAGCACTTACACAAGAAGCAGTACTTACACAAGCAGCAGCACATACAAGCAGCAGCACTTACTCATGCAACAACACTTACACAAGCAGCAGCACTTACACAAGCAGCAGCACTTACACAAGAAGCAGCACTTACACAAGCAGCTGTATTTACACAATCAGCAGCACGTACACAAGAAGTAGCACTTACACAAGCAGCAACACTTACACAAGCAGCAGCACATACAAGCAGTAGCACTTACTCAAGCAACAACACTTACACAAGAAGCAGTACTTACACAAGCAGAAGCACATACAATCAGTAGCACTTACTCAAGCAATAACACTTACACAAGCAGCAACACTTACACTAGCAGCAGCACTTACACAAGCAGCAGCACTTACTCTAGCAGCAGCACTTACACAAGAAGCAGTACTTACACAAGCAGCAGCACATACCAGCAGCAGCACTTACTCATGCAACAACACTTACACAAGCAGCAGCACTTACACAAGCAGCAGCACTTACACAAGAAGCAGCACTTACACAAGCAGCTGTATTTACACAATCAGCAGCACGTACACAAGAAGCAGCACTTACACAAGCAGCAACACTTACACAAGCAGCAGCACTTACACAAGATGCAGCACTTACAGAAGCAGCAGTACTTATACAAACAGCAGCACTTACAAAAGCAGCAGTACGTATACAAACAGCAGCACTAACACAAGCAACAGCACTTATACAAGAAGCAGCACTTACACAAGCAGCAGCACTTCCTCAAGTAGCAGCACTTACACTAGCAACAGCACGTACACAAGCAGCAGCACTTACACAAGCAGCAGCACGTAAAAGCAGCAGGTCATAAAAGCAGCGGCACTTACACAAGTAGCACTTACACAAGCAGCAGCATTTACATAAGCAGCAGCACTAACACAAGCAGGAGCACTTACACAAGAAGCAACACTTACACAATCAGCACTTACACAAGCAGCAAAACTTACACTAGCAGCAGCACTTACACAAGAAGCAGTACTTACACAAGCAGCAGTGCTTACACAAGCAGCAACTCTTACACTAGCAGCAGCACTTACACAAGCAGCAGCACTTACTCTAGCAGCAGTACTTACACAAAAAGCAGTACTGACACAAGCAGCAGCACAAACGAGCAGCAGCACTTACACAACTAACAACACTTACACAAGTAGCAGCATTTACACAAGAAGCAGCACTTACTCAAGCAGCAGTACTTACACAATGAGCAGCACGTACACAAGAAGCAGCACTTACACAAGCAGCAGCACTTACACAAGCAACAGCACTTTCACAAGATGCACACTTACACAAGCAGCAGTACTTATACAAACAGCATCACTTACACAACCAGCAGTACTTATACAAAGAGCAGCACTAACACAAGCAACAGCACTTACACAAGAAGCAGCACTTACACAAGCAGCAGCACTTACTCAAATAGCAGCACTAACTTTAGCAGCAGCACTTACACAAGCAGCAGCACTTAAAAGCAGCAGCACTTACACAAGCAGCAGCACTTACACAAGCAGCAGCACTTACACAAGAAGCAACACTTACACAATCAGCACTTACTCAAATAGCAGCACTTACATTAGCAGCGGCACTTACACAAGAAGCACTTACACAAGCAGCAGCACTTTCACTAGCAGCAGCACTTACACAGAAAGCAACACTTACACAATCAGCACATACACAAGCAGCAACACTTACACAAGCAGTAGCACTTACACAAGCAGCAGCACTAACACAAGAAGCAGCACTTACACAAGCAGCAGTACTTATACAAACAGCAGCACTTAAACAAGCAACAACACTTACACAAGAAGCAGCACTTACACAAGCAGCAGCACTTACACTAGCAGCAGCACTTACACTAGCAGCAGCACTTACACAAGTAGCAGTACATACACAAGCAGACACATTTACGTTAGCAGCAGCACTTACACAAGCAGCAGCACTTACACAAGCAGTAGCACATACAAGCAGCAGCATTGACACCAGTAGAAGCACTTACACAAGCAGAAGCACTTACACAAGCAGAAGCACTTACACAAGCAGAAGCACTTACACAAGCAGCAGCACTTGCACAAGCAGCAGCACATACAAGCAGCAGCAGTAACACAAGCAGCAGCCCTAACACAAGCAGCACTTACATAAGCAGCAGCACTTACACAAGCAGCAGCACTTTCACAATAAGCAGTACTTACACAATAAGCAGCACATACATGCAGCTGTACTTACACAAGCAGCACTTACACAAGCAGAAGCACTTACACAAGCAGCAGCACTTACACAAGCAGCAGCACATACAAGCAGCAGCAGTAACACAAGCAGCAGCCCTAACACAAGCAGCACTTACATAAGCAGCAGCACTTACACAAGCAGCAGCACTTTCACAATAAGCAGTACTTACACAATAAGCAGCACATTTATGCAGCTGTACTTACACAAGCAGCACTTACATAAGCAGCAGCACTTACACAAGCAGCAGCACTTACTCGTCTTTATATAGCATACATTGTATGTAAATTATGTTTGGAAGAAAAGAAGATGTTTAAATCCTTATTAAAGTATATGTTCTCTTTTTAGATAAATACACAACTTTATAATTCGCTTAAACATTATTTAATACCATAATTAAACAAATGTTTGCTTCTATAGTTTATCAATTAAATCATCAGCTAATTAATATGAGACAAAATAATAGCCTGATGTTTACCAATGGAAAGACGTTCCCGGGAATCTGGTGGCAGTAAAAACTGGAATGGCACGAGAATAGCGACTATCACTGCCGGTAACACAAATACGTGGATGTAGTATACAGAGTTTCTCTGAGGATATAAAACAAGTATTTCTTACAAAAAGAGGGTGTGTTTGATGAAACAGCGTCAAAAAATATTCAAAACTTTAATCACAGTTGAAGTTGAATACAGACATACTCAGACAAAATATCTGGTAGCCACATCCTGCTGTATTTCACTTACGAAAGCAATTGACATAAAGATATACAAAACTAACGTTTGCTATAACAATTTTCATAGAAAATGTACTTATATTCTTCTACTTAATACCACAAAACTTGACAATGTTCACAAGAACATTACACTAATTAACGATAAATGAACAATAGGGCTAAACAGAACAGTTCAAAACGATCATCTCAAGTTAATTAAGTGCCTTTAGAGAAAGCAAGACAATTATATTACGAGAGTTTAACCAGCTTCAGATCTGTGAAATGAAATAGTAAAAATAATAATCATCGTATAATGTAATTTAATCATGAAATGTTATAGCTTCCTACATAAATCTAGGCCTTCTGTGGACATTACATTCAGATGCCATTGTAAATCTAGGCCTTCTGTGGACATTACTTTCAGATGTACAAGATGTACATTGTAAATCTAAGCCTTTTGTGGACATAACCGTCAGATGTAAATTGTAACTAGGCCTTCTGTGGACATAACATTCAGATGTAAATTGTAAATCGAGGCCTTCTGTGGACATTACATCAAGATGTGCATTGTAAATCTAGGCCTTCTGTGGACATTACCTTCAGATGTAAATCAACCCGCAAATGTTGGAACTGTTGTGGACAGCACTCGTACCGTTTTGAAACAATGGTAGACGATGTGTTTGTTATGTCCCACTCCTTGTTTATTGTATACTCCGACAGGTTGATTGTGTTGCTTTCCTGGAAAATGTAATGAACATTCAAAGTGTCGACAAGTAGTTTGATGTTTTCAGAAACAATGAATTCCAGAATTCCATTGAAAGCCGGGTTGCTCATCCAGATTGTGCAGGTCGATGCTGGTGGACAAAACGAATCGAATCAATTGTAAATCTCAACAGATAGCTTTATATATCAGTCGTAATTTTAACCTTTATACAGATGAAAAACGAAAGTTTCTTGTTTTACAATAGCACTCCACTGCAAATATCAGCTACCTTACGGTCCTTTATGTACGCTTGTACTTTGATTTGAAAAATATCCGCTACTCCCCAACCTTCACAGAAATGGTACACATGGGGCGGCCTTTAATGAAGTCGCCTTACTAACTAATATATATATGACAAGACTAAACATTAAATCACAAGATTATAAAACATAACTTGTGGTTATTCTTGCTTGGAGCTTGATGACAGATTAAGAGAACAACAGTCTCTTAACAAATAAAAACAAATATGGCCGCCGCTTCATTCGTTAAAGCATATGGTTTATTCCAAATGTCATATGCTTCATTCGTTATAGCATATGGTTTATTCCAAATATCATATGCTTCATTCGTTAAAGCATATGGTTTATTCCAAATGCCATATGCTTCATTCGTTATAGCAAGTGGTTTATTCCTAATATCACATTATTTTATCATCATGGCGTAAGAGTTATATCTAATTCCGTGTGCTGCATTCATCACCTTGTACACTTTATTCTTAATTCATGATCGTGTTTAACGCTTTATTAACAATGCCATATGAATAATCCATCATCATGTCTCGAAAATCATCAATATAACAGATTCACTATTGGCATTATCTGAAGTATTGTTTGTCCCAACGTGCAGTACGATTGTGTGTGTTTTTTTTAAATTATATCTGCATCCCTCTCTGACAAATTCACAATTATGTTTTCCATTGTTCAGGCTATTCCACCTAAATGACACATAATATTTGCTTTTCAACTTTTATAACATAACATTCTTCTTGAACTCAAAACTATCTTAATCAAATCTTCAGCTATGAAAATTGCATTTTAAAATTACCCGATGAATAATTTCTTAGATTATTTCTAAATGTTTGATTTTGGGTTATGAATATGTACATGTAGCATTTTAATCAAGATTGTGTGACATTGATATTTTCATTTGATTCCTAATGTTAACTCTTGCATGAGAACATATTTTACCTTGTTTCAATTTGTGCTTCTACAATGTAATTTTAAAGGTATGTTCTCATTAATTGACAATTAAGATCTCGTTTTATAAGACTCAATTTCTTTTCTTTTTTTCTTTAAGAACTCGAGGCATTTGACGGTAGCTTTGGCTAATTTTGTTTGTGTACGTACCAATTCACATTTTATTTCCGCACATCGCTCAGTCACTTTTTCTTAGTTGTTTTCTGGTCTTGTTTAACAATCTCAATATTCTAATCATTCGTTCAATCCCATTTTTCAATAGAATTGACTGAGAAAATAAATTCTTTATATATCATGAAACCCTCAAATTGTTTATGATAGGCCTACGATCCATCTGTGGAACTCTTTCATGTCTCACTTACCAATTACCTTCCCCTGGTGACAACAATAAGATTATAGCGACCAAGAAATTAAAGCAGTGTAAATAAGGTTGGCATTATTTCTGACGGAAATGCTTAAAATTGTCATATTACTTTGTACATATGAGAACATTGGAACATTTTCATGAGTTCTGCAAAGTTTGAATGACATCTTATACTTTTGGATGAAGATATAACAGTTTAAAGATGTATAGTGATACACAGCAAAAAATGGGTAGAATTGTCAAATATGAAGGGGTGTCATCAAACTATCGAAATTGCGAAAAGCAATCTGATCAATCCCATGTTTTTTTTCTGCATATTTGAACTAACAGAGGACTATATATGGAAACAAGACACTTTTAGAACCATTACCATTTCAGTGTTACACAAGTGCATGTCTTTATATGTAGAACAGTACAAAATGAATTGATGTGTGAGACGTTAAAATACCTCAAATAGGCCCATGATACGATCCAACTGTAAACTGAAGTTGAACTTTAATAATGCATGCTTGTTTTACAACTGAGTATGTATTGTCATAATAATGAGACCTATGTTACTGGAGTTGTATTATCAAAACAGAAGGAATGGCACTTACTTCAAACGACGTCAAATTTAGCACCAAACCGTCATATGTGAACGATCCTAATTTAATTTGGCATATTTGTTCATCGTAAGGGAATTTCGTTAGGTCCATAGTACACCGACTTCTGATCCTGGCCTTTGGTGAATAGAACACGGTACCATCAGAGAACAAAACGGCTAATGTGTTCATTGTCTCCAGTCGGACATCGGCACTGTTGAAAAACATATTTGAAATTATTAAAACCATATTAAGGACTTACTCTCAGTAATATTAGAACAGTAGTAATGTCCTATCGTGACAATCTGGTCATTTAGCCAAGACAACTTGTTTCCACATTGTAATGTTATATATTTAACGCTTTAAAATATGTATGTTTTTGAAAATTGAATATATATTTATCCTAGATATGCCATCATTTATTGGTGCATATATTACGACCGCTATATATTTGTTTAATTTAAGTATTAAAGTGATGCAATTGTTGGAATGAAAATGAAAAACAAGATAAGATAGTTTTGTCTTGATTTATCATTCATGGCATATCTAGATTTTATATACTACCCGTAATTTATAAAGGCATTAAGTATATATTGGCATGCCATTAGGAACAAATTGACACTTCGCCCATTTGTCTCATGTTGAAATGTAAGATATATCGGTGGAATAATTCAAATCTAAACGGTCAATTTAAATTGTTCCAACTGGTATAAAACTTGCATGGCGTACGTTTTTATACCGGTTGGAACAATTTAAATTGACCCTGTACAAATTTGTCCTAAGCTGCCAGATAAGTTTTATACCGGTTGGAATAATTCAAATTGAAACTTCACCCATTGCACCTAAGTTACCAAGTAAGTTGTATACCGGCTGGAACAATTCAAATTGAAACTTCACCGATTAATTTGCCAGGTAAGTTGTATACCGGCTGGAACAATTCAAGTTGACATTTTACCGATGTGCCTGAAGTTGCCATGTAAGTTGTATACCGGCTGGAACAATTCAAATTGAAACTTCACCGATTTGTCTTAAGTTGGTAGGTAAGTTGTATACGGGCTGGAACAATTCAAATTGACATTTCACCGATTTACCTAAAGTTGCCATGTACAATTCAAATTGACACTTTACCCATTTGTCTCAATTTGCCATGTAAGTTTTATACCGGTTGGAACAATTCAAATTGCAATTTCATCCAATTGCCTCAAGTTGCCATGTAAGTTGTATACAGGTTGGAACAATTCAAATTGAAACTTCACCGATTTGTCTTAAGCTGCCAGGTAAGTTGTATACCGGTTGGAACAATTCAAATTGACATTTCACCTATTTGTCTCAAGCTGCCAGGTAAGTTGTATACCGGTTGGAACAAAACAAATTGACATTTCACCTTTTTGTCTTAAGTTGCCATGTCAGATGTATATCGGTGGAACAATTCAAATTTAAACTTAACCAATTTGTCTTAAGTTGCCATGTAAGTTGTATACCGGTTGGAACAATTCAAATTGACATTTCACCAATTTGCCTAAAGTTGCCATGTAAGGTGTATACCAGGTCGGAACTATTCAAATTGAAACTTTATCCAATTGTTTCAATTTGCCATGTAAGTTTTATACCGGTTGGAACAATTCAAATTGACATTTCACCAATTTGCCTAAAGTTGCCATGTAAGGTGTATACCAGGTCGGAACTATTCAAATTGAAACTTTATCCATTTGTTTCAATTTGCCATGTAAGTTTTATACCGGTTGGAACAATTCAAATTGACATTTCACCAATTTGCCTAAAGTTGCCATGTAAGGTGTATACCAGGTCGGAACTATTCAAATTGACATTTCACCCATTTGCCTAAAGTTGCCATGTAAGGTGTATACCGGTTGGAACAATTCAAATTGAAACTTCACCGATTTGTCTTAAGTTGCCAGGTAAGTTGTATACCGGTTGAAACAATTCAAATTGACATTTTACCGATTTGTCTCAAGCTGCCAGGTAAGTTGTATACCGGTTGGAACAAAACAAATTGACAGTTCACCCATTTGTCTCAAGTTGCCATGTAAGTTGTATATCAGCTGGAACAATTCAAACTGACATTTCACCACTTGAACTAAATTGTCATGTAAGTTGAATACCGGTTGTATACCGGCTGGAACAATTCAAATTGACATTGAACCCATTTGCCACAAGATGCTAAGTAAATTTTATACCGATTGGAACAAACAAACTTGACATTTCACCGAAATGCCTCAAGTTGCTATGTAAGTTGTTTACCAGTAAACACAATTCACGTTGACATTTCACCAATTTGCCTCAAATTTCCAGGTAAGTTTTATACCGGTTGGAACAGTTCAAATTGATACTTCGTCCATTTATCTCAAGTTGCCAGGTAAGTTTTATACCGGTTCGAGCAATTCAAATTGACATTTCACCCATTTGCCTCAAGTTTACAGAAAAGTTTTTTTACCGATTGGAACAATTCAAATTGATATTTCGTCCTTTTGTCTCAAGTTGCCAGGTAAGTTTTATACCGGTTGAACAAATCAAACTGACACTTCCCCATTTTTTTTCAAGTTGTCATGTAAGTTTTATGCCGATTGGAACAATTCAAATTGATATTTCGTCCTTTTGTCTCAAGTTGCCAGGTAAGGTTTTTCACCAATTTGTCTCAAGTTTCCAAGTAAGTTTTATACCGGTTAGAACAATTCAAATGAACATTTCACCCATATGTCTCTAGTTTCCAGGTAAGTTTTATACCGGTTGGAACAACTGACATTGATACTTCATCCATTTTTCTCAAGTTGCAATGTAAGTTTTAGACCGGTTGGAACAATTCAAATTGACATTTCGCTCATTTGTCTCAAGTTGCCATGTAGGTTTTATACCGGTTGGAACAATTGAAATTGACAATCCATTTATTTCTCTTAAGTTGCTATGTAAGTTGTATACTGGTTGGAACAATTCTAATTGAAACTTTACGCATTTGTTTCAAGGTGCCATGTAAGTTTGATACCGGTTGGAACAATTCAAATTGACACTTTACCCATTTGTCTCAAGTTACCAGGTAAGTTGTGTACCGGCTGTATTAATTCAAATTGACATTTCATCCATTTGTCCCAAGTTACAATGTAAATTTTATACCGGTTGGAACAATTCATATTGACACTACACCGATTTTTCTCAAGTTGTCAGGTAAGATGTATACCAGGAAAGAACAATTCAAACTGACATTTCACCCATTTTTCTCAAGCTGCCAGGTAAGTTGTTAACTGGCTGGAACAATTCAAATTGACACTTCACCCATTTGTCTCAATTTACCATGTAAGTTTTATACCGGCTGGAACAATTCAAATTTAAACTTCACCGATTTGTTTTAAGTTGCCAGGTAAGTTATATACCAGATGGAACAATTAAAATTTACATTTCACCGATTTGTTTGAAGTTGCCAGATAAGTTTTATACGGACTGGAATAATTCAAGTTGACATTTCACCGATTTGTCTAAAGTTGCCATATAAGGTGTATACCAGGTTGGAACAATTCAAATTGACACTTTATTCATTTGTCTCAATTTGCCATGGAAGTTTTATACCGGTTGGAACATCAAATTGACAGATCACCCGTTTGCCTCAAGTTGCCATGTAAGGTGTATACCAGGTTGGAACAATTCAAATTGACACTTTACATTGTCTCAATTTGCCATGTTAGTTTTATACCGGTTGGAACAATTCAAATTGACAGATCACCCGTTTGCCTCAAGTTTCCAGGTAAGTTTTATACCGGTTGGAACAATTCAAACTGATACTTCGTCCTCAAGTCTCAAGTTGCCATGTAAGGTGTATACCAGGTTCGAACAATTCAAATTGACACTTTACCCATATGTCTCAATTTGCCATGTAAGTTTTGTACCTGTGGGAACAATTGAAATTGACACTTCACCCTTTCTTATAGATGACTTATTGGTTAGAATTTAAATGGAATAAATACACGTATAACTAAAGACAAACAATTCAGTATTACATTTACATAAACAATTAACGAGACAAATACGGAACAATGCACGACCGGGAGGGTAACATTATAACGACCTAACCGGATCTTCTGTCTGCGAGGATCACGGCGACATATATAAATATCTTACAAAGTGCTGACTTACTTGTTAAACAATACTATATCCGGCTGCCAAAGCTGCTCTACAGGTATATGTATGGTGTAAACCATCTTATATCTGGATGGATCCCAGGTCAACCGGAAGTCTTTCCATATATGTTGCATATATATACCTGTTTCTAAGATTTCTTCATGTTCGAACTTAAAAAGTAGAAGTTAACTTTTACTTAATAATAATAATACACTCCGTAAATTTAAAAACGAACATAATTGTATTTGTGTCATGATCAACAAAAAGCTACAAAAACAAATATTCGAAGTAATCATAGTGATGCCATATTTTGTAGTTGGATTGCGGGTTGCAACGACGGTATTAGATATGGCTCCATCATGTTATATTATTCTTTGTCCTCTCCGGAAAGAGTGAATTAATATACAAAGGTCAATAGCCTCAAACTATTTATCCATATGACGACAGTGGCTGCCGAGGCAGTCGTACACGATACTGGGGTTGTTACTTTATGTACATATGACGATAATGGCTGCCGAGGCAGTCGTACACGATACTGAGTTTGTTACTTTATGTACATATGACGATAGTGGCTGCCGAGGCAGTCGTACACGATACTGGGCTTGTTACTTTATGTACATATGACGATAATGGCTGCCGAGGCAGTCGTACACGATACTGAGTTTGTTACTTTATGTACATATGACGAAAATGGTTGCCGAGGCAGTCGTACACGATACTGAGTTTGTTACTTTATGTACATATGACGATAATGGCTGCCGAGGCAGTCGTACACGATACTGAGTTTGTTACTTTATGTACATATGACGATAATGGCTGCTGAGGCAGTCGTACACGATACTGAGTTTGTTACTTTATGTACATATGACGATAATGGCTGCTGAGGCAGTCGTACACGATACTGAGCTTCTTACTTTATATCCATAAGACGATAATGGCTGCCGAGGCAGTCGTACACGATACTGAGTTTGTCACTTTATGTACATATGACGATAATGGCTGCCGAGGCAGTCGTACACGATACTGAGTTTGTTACTTTATGTACATATGACGATAATGGCTGCTGAGGCAGTCGTACACGATACTGAGTTTGTTACTTTATGTACATATGACGATAATGGCTGCTGAGGCAGTCGTACACGATACTGAGCTTCTTACTTTATATCCATAAGACGACAATGGCTGCCGAGGCAGTCGTACACAATACTGAGTTTGTCACTTTATGTACATATGACGATAATGGCTGCCGAGGCAGTCGTACACGATACTGAGTTTGTTACTTTATGTACATATGACGATAATGGCTGACGAGGCAGTCGTACACGATACTGAATTTGTTACTTTATGTACATATGACGATAGGGGCTGCCGAGGCAGTCGTACACGATACTGAGTTTGTTACTTTATGTACATATGACGATAATGGCTGCCGAGGCAGTCGTTCACGATACTGAGTTTGTTACTTTATGTACATATGACGATAGGGGCTGCCGAGGCAGTCGTACACGATACTGAGTTTGTTACTTTATGTACATATGACGATAGTGGCTGCCGAGGCAGTCGTACACGATACTGAGTTTGTCACTTTATGTACATATGACGATAGGGGCTGCCGAGGCAGTCGTACACGATACTGAGTTTGTTACTTTATGTACATATGACGATAGTGGCTGACGAGGCAGTCGTACACGATACTGAATTTGTTACTTTATGTACATATGACGATAGTGGCTGCCGAGGCAGTCGTACACGATACTGAGTTTGTCACTTTATGTACATATGACGATAGTGGCTGCCGAGGCAGTCGTACACGATACTGAGTTTGTTACTTTATGTACATATGACGATAATGGCTGACGAGGCAGTCGTACACGATACTGAATTTGTTACTTTATGTACATATGACGATAATGGCTGCCGAGGCAGTCGTACACGATACTGAGATTGTTACTTTATGTACATATGACGATAATGGCTGCCGAGGCAGTCGTTCACGATACTGAGTTTGTTACTTTATGTACATATGACGATAGGGGCTGCCGAGGCAGTCGTACACGATACTGAGTTTGTTACTTTATGTACATATGACGATAATGGCTGCTGAGGCAGTCGTACACGATACTGAGATTGTTACTTTATGTACATATGACGATAATGGCTGCCGAGGCAGTCGTTCACGATACTGAGTTTGTTACTTTATGTACATATGACGATAGGGGCTGCCGAGACAGTCGTACACGATACTGAGTTTGTTACTTTATGTACATATGACGATAATGGCTGACGAGGCAGTCGTACACGATACTGAATTTGTTACTTTATGTACATATGACGATAGGGGCTGCCGAGGCAGTCGTACACGATACTGAGGTTGTAACTTTATGTACATATGACGATAATGGCTGCCGAGGCAGTCGTACACGATACTGAATTTGTTACTTTATGTACATATGACGATAGGGGCTGCCGAGGCAGTCGTACACGATACTGAATTTGTTACTTTATGTACATATGACGATAATGGCTGACGAGGCAGTCGTACACGATACTGAGATTGTTACTTTATGTACATATGACGATAATGGCTGCCGAGGCAGTCGTACACGATACTGAATTTGTTACTTTATGTACATATGACGATAATGGCTGATGAGGCAGTCGTACACGATAATGAGATTGTTACTTTATGTACATATGACGATAATGGCTGCCGAGGCAGTCGTACACGATACTGAGTTTGTCACTTTATGTACATATGACGATAATGGCTGCCGAGGCAGTCGTACACGATACTGAATTTGTTACTTTATGTACATATGACGATAATGGCTGCCGAGGCAGTCGTACACGATACTGAGTTTGTAACTTTATGTACATATGACGATAATGGCTGCCGAGGCAGTCGTACACGATACTGAATTTGTTACTTTATGTACATATGACGATAATGGCTGCCGAGGCAGTCGTACACGATACTGAGTTTGTCACTTTATGTACATATGACGATAGGGGCTGCCGAGGCAGTCGTACACGATACTGAGTTTGTCACTTTATGTACATATGACGATAGGGGCTGCCGAGGCAGTCGTACACGATACTGAGTTTGTCACTTTATGTACATATCACGATAGGGGCTGCCGAGGCAGTCGTACACGATACTGAGCTTCTTACTTTATATCCATATGACGATAGTTGCTGCCGAGGCAGTCGTACACGATACTGAGTTTGTTACTTTATGTACATATGACGATAGGGGCTGCCGAGGCAGTCGTACACGATACTGAGCTTCTTACTTTATATCCATAAGACGATAATGGCTGCCGAGGCAGTCGTACACGATACTGAGTTTGTCACTTTATGTACATATGACGATAGGGGCTGCCGAGGCAGTCGTACACGATACTGAGCTTCTTACTTTATATCCATAAGACGATAATGGCTGCCGAGGCAGTCGTACACGATACTGAGTTTGTTACTTTATGTACATATGACGATAGGGGCTGCCGAGGCAGTCGTACACGATACTGAGCTTCTTACTTTATATCCATAAGACGATAATGGCTGCCGAGGCAGTCGTACACGATACTGAGTTTGTCACTTTATGTACATATGACGATAGGGGCTGCCGAGGCAGTCGTACACGATACTGAGCTTCTTACTTTATATCCATAAGACGATAATGGCTGCCGAGGCAGTCGTACACGATACTGAGTTTGTCACTTTATGTACATATGACGATAGGGGCTGCCGAGGCAGTCGTACACGATACTGAGTTTGTTACTTTATGTACATATGACGATAATGGCTGCCGAGGCAGTCGTACACGATACTGAGTTTGTCACTTTATGTACATATGACGATAGGGGCTGCCGAGGCAGTCGTACACGATACTGAGTTTGTTACTTTATGTACATATGACGATAGGGGCTGCCGAGGCAGTCGTACACGATACTGAGCTTCTTACTTTATATCCATAAGACGATAATGGCTGCCGAGGCAGTCGTACACGATACTGAGTTTGTCACTTTATGTACATATGACGATAGGGGCAGCCGAGGCAGTCGTACACGATACTGAGTTTGTTACTTTATGTACATATGACGATAATGGCTGCCGAGGCAGTCGTACACGATACTGAGTTTGTCACTTTATGTACATATGACGATAGGGGCTGCCGAGGCAGTCGTACACGATACTGAGTTTGTTACTTTATGTACATATGACGATAGGGGCTGCCGAGGCAGTCGTACACGATACTGAGTTTGTTACTTTATGTACATATGACGATAGGGGCTGCCGAGGCAGTCGTACTCGATACTGAGCTTCTTACTTTATATCCATATGACGATAGTGGCTGCCGAGGCAGTCGTACACGATACTGAGTTTGTTACTTTATGTACATATGACGATAGGGGCTGCCGAGGCAGTCGTACACGATACTGAGTTTGTTACTTTATGTACATATGACGATAATGGCTGCCGAGGCAGTCGTACACGATACTGAGTTTGTCACTTTATGTACATATGACGATAATGGCTGCTGAGGCAGTCGTACACGATACTGAGTTTGTCACTTTATGTACATATGACGATAATGGCTGCCGAGGCAGTCGTACACGATACTGAGTTTGTCACTTTATGTACATATGACGATAGGGGCTGCCGAGGCAGTCGTACACGATACTGAGCTTCTTACTTTATATCCATCAGACGATAATGGCTGCCGAGGCAGTCGTACACGATACTGAGTTTGTTACTTTATGTACATATGACGATAGGGGCTGCCGAGGCAGTCGTACACGATACTGAGTTTGTTACTTTATGTACATATGACGATAATGGCTGCCGAGGCAGTCGTACACGATACTGAGTTTGTCTCTTTATGTACATATGACGATAATGGCTGCTGAGGCAGTCGTACACGATACTGAGTTTGTCACTTTATGTACATATGACGATAGGGGCTGCCGAGGCAGTCGTACACGATACTGAGCTTCTTACTTTATATCCATAAGACGATAATGGCTGCCGAGGCAGTCGTACACGATACTGAGTTTGTCACTTTATGTACATATGACGATAGGGGCTGCCGAGGCAGTCGTACACGATACTGAGTTTGATACTTTATGTACATATGACGATAATGGCTGCCGAGGCAGTCGTACACGATACTGAGTTTGTCACTTTATGTACATATGACGATAGGGGCTGCCGAGGCAGTCGTACACGATACTGAGTTTGTTACTTTATGTACATATGACGATAGGGGCTGCCGAGGCAGTCGTACACGATACTGAGTTTGTCACTTTATGTACATATGGCGATAGGGGCTGCCGAGGCAGTCGTACACGATACTGAGCTTCTTACTTTATATCCATATGACGATAGTGGCTGCCGAGGCAGTCGTACACGATACTGAGTTTGTTACTTTATGTACATATGACGATAGGGGCTGCCGAGGCAGTCGTACACGATACTGAGTTTGTTACTTTATGTACATATGACGATAATGGCTGCCGAGGCAGTCGTACACGATACTGAGTTTGTCACTTTATGTACATATGACGATAATGGCTGCTGAGGCAGTCGTACACGATACTGAGTTTGTCACTTTATGTACATATGACGATAATGGCTGCCGAGGCAGTCGTACACGATACTGAGTTTGTTACTTTATGTACATAAGACGATAATGGCTGCTGAGGCAGTCGTACACGATACTGAGTTTGTTACTTTATGTACATATGACGATAATGGCTGCCGAGGCAGTCGTACACGATACTGAGTTTGTTACTTTATGTACATATGGCGATAGGGGCTGCCGAGGCAGTCGTACACGATACTGAGTTTGTTACTTTATGTACATATGACGATAATGGCTGCTGAGGCAGTCGTACACGATACTGAGTTTGTTACTTTATGTACATATGACGATAATGGCTGCCGAGGCAGTCGTACACGATACTGAGTTTGTTACTTTATGTACATATGGCGATAGGGGCTGCCGAGGCAGTCGTACACGATACTGAGTTTGTTACTTTATGTACATATGACGATAATGGCTGCCGAGGCAGTCGTACACGATACTGAGTTTGTTACTTTATGTACATATGACGATAATGGCTGCTGAGGCAGTCGTACACGATACTGAGTTTGTTACTTTATGTACATATGACGAGAATGGCTGCTGAGGCAGTCGTACACGATACTGAGTTTGTTACTTTATGTACATATGGCGATAGGGGCTGCCGAGGCAGTCGTACACGATACTGAGTTTGTTACTTTATGTACATATGACGATAATGGCTGCCGAGGCAGTCGTACACGATACTGAGTTTGTTACTTTATGTACATATGACGATAATGGCTGCTGAGGCAGTCGTACACGATACTGAGTTTGTCACTTTATGTACATATGACGATAGTGGCTGCCGAGGCAGTCGTACACGATACTGAGCTTCTTACTTTATATCCATAAGACGATAATGGCTGCCGAGGCAGTCGTACACGATACTGAGTTTGTCACTTTATGTACATATGACGATAGTAGTTGCCGAAGCAGTCGTACACGATACTGAGTTTGTCACTTTATGTACATATGACGACAGTAGCGGCCGAGGCAGTCGTACACGATACTGAGTTTGTTACTTTATGTACATATGACGATAGTAGGTGACGAGGCAGTCGTACACGATACTGAGTTTGTTACTTTATGTACATATGACGATAGTGGCTGCCGAGGCAGTCGTACACGATGCTGAGTTTGTTACTTTATGTACATATGACGACAGTAGCTGCCGAGGCAGTCGTTCACGATACTGAGTTTGTTACTTTATGTGCATATGACGATAGTGGCTGCCGAGGCAGTCGTACACGATACCGGCAGTCGTACATGATACTGATTTTGTTACTTTATGTGCATATGACGATAGTGGCTGCCGAGGAAGTCGTACACGATACCGGCAGTCGTACACGATACTGAATTTGTAACTTTATGTGCATATGACGAAAGTGGCTGCCGAGGCAGTCGTACACGATACTGAGTTTGTTACTTTATGTACATATGACGATAGTGGCTGCCGAGGCAGTCGTACACGATACTGAGTTTGTTACTTTATGTACATATGACGATAGTGGCTGCCGAGGCAGTCGTACACGATACTGAGTTTGTAACTTTATGTACATATGACGATAGCGGCTGCCGAGGCAGTCATACACGATACTGAATTTGTTACTTTATGTACATATGGCGATAGTGGCTGCCGAGGCAGTCGTTCACGATACTGAGTTTGTTACTGTATGTACTGTACATATGCCGATAATGGCTGCCGAGTACATCGTTACTTGGAATTATGTAATGAGCATGAACTAACCATACTTTAATGTACACAAACTAACCATAATTTAATGCACACAAAATAACCATAATTTAATGTACACAAACTAATTCTTAATTTAATGTACACACTCTAACCATAATTTAATGTACACAAACTAACCATAATTTTACGATATTGATGAAATTTGGCAGAATACTTGAGTAAAGATCAATTGAAATATGTATTCAGTCAAACCTGTGTAAGCAGTCACCTCTATTGATCAGCCGCTTGTTCTAAGCAGCCATATTTGCCATTTCCCATTTCTATACGTTCAGGGCAAATTAACCTGTATTAACCAACAGCCAGTCTTAAAAGGCCACTTTTGCTTCCTCCCTTGGCTGACTGTTTAAGACAGGTTTGACTGTACCTCGAAATGTTGTTGTTGTAGCTATTTTGGATCATGGTTCAGCATATTTGTTTCACTTCAGCTTTTATGATTATACTTAATAAAGGTTGGGTGATAACTTTGCGATTTGTTTTTAGTATTCCAACTTAATATTTGAGGTGCAATGTTCCAGTGGATATTTTTGAAAGTGTTACAGGTCAATAATTTTGTAATACCACACTTTCCGTGACCCTCTTGACCCATTCTAGAGAGCTTAATGTCATAATTAACAAATCAGATGTTCAGCAACCTAATCATGATTCTGTGAAAGATAATATCGTTCTATAGTGGACTGTCAAATGGGATTGCATAAGTCCTTATGGAATCTTCGTCTAATCAAAATGCCAGCTCGACAGTGAGGGAAATATTTTAAATAAGAGTCTCAATTGGACATAGTCGCTCATCAGAGTTAACATTTCACTTATTAAATTTAGAAGGACCTAAACCTATGAAAATTGTATATAGGTGAAACCCCACCATTGATTTTTGTTCTTTATTCTATAGTAAATAATAAAAGTTTGAAGGCTTGTCATTCATAGAGGGTCCCAAATGAAAGAAGTGAAACCTACATTTTACTGTTTGTCAACCTCTGCACTATCAAAATATGATGAGAAAAGTAGGGGTCATGTGTCATATAAGAGATTTTTTTTCTGCTCAGTGTGTACACTGGTGACAAAGTGAAAGTAGACTTCCGAAATCGTGAATTCATACCCCAAATTCCAAGCATCATTTTTTTTTTCTAAATTCACAATTCAAACATGACAATGCTATCAAAATGTTCAAAATACATCAATAATGCCATTCAAATAAAAAAATGAGCATTAAAAATAGGAAAATGCATTTTTAAAGAAGAAGAATTGAGGATTATTTACAACCGCCATTATGCGACTACCCCACGGAAGCACTTCCTTTTTGCAATGGTGGCACTATGCCTATAAATGAGAAAATATGAGTTTTCCCAGAACAGTACCATGTGACCCTTGCCCCTTTATTTGGACAAACTTACAACCCTTACTCGTATGAATCATTTTGATCAAATATGAACAAATTTATCTAATCTGTCCTTTTTATCAGTCGTCTTATGGTTATTAAATCCTTTTTCAATGACCCAGTCTCACATTTTCATAGTCACACATTTTCACAGTCTCACATTTTCTCATAATATTCTTATGTAAAAATCAAATACCTCTTACTGGGCCCCCAATAAACCATAGCTCATTTATTTGAACAGATTTGAAACCCCTATTTATAGGGACGAATTATACCAAAATATGAACACTTCCTTGAAAACTGCTTTATATCAAAGTTGGCTAAAAATCTATCGAGCAGTTTCAGAGAAGAAATTGTTATAATAAAAAGCATAAGTCTTATTTTCAGACTCTTGCGGTTTAACTTTTACAGCGTAGTTTATACTTTTGTTTTTAATTTATACATTGAAAATGTATAAACGTCTGTTGTAAGTACACTTACCAATTCGGCGACGTTGATAAGTTGTATACTGAGAGAGACAGACACGGGGACAGATGCGTTATGCTGAGGAAGTATGCGTTTGTCATAATTATTCAGTAAGCTGGTCAGCAGGGCTGACTGTGCGTCCACCAGTGTGTCGCCACTCCCTGTAAACACAAAAATAACTTAATATACACATGCAATGGAACGTTTACGTTATTGCATCTATGATATGCCCATTAATTATTTCACTTGTAACGATTAGAACAAGCATGGAAGTCCCAAAACAACTCGAAATGTCACCAACTCTGCATTAACAGTATGAGGTGCCGTCACCTGATGTCTTTCACGGCTATATGATCCGGCCGGACTATTATTGGGACTAAATGAGCGTGGATATGTATAACATGATCGTTTCTGAAACGATATTTAAATCCAAGTTACATGTGTGCAAAAACTATTGTGGGTAATGATTAAAAACAGATACATTATATCAGCTATAATAGCTTTCTTCGGGATCATATTCACTTGTATTATTGTTAATGTTTATATAAAATGTGTGACTGCCATGTTTATTATGAATAAAATGTTGTTTAAACTAAATAATGAATTAAATCGGATCGCAGGATACGTAAAAGAAAACAGACTAGCATTTCCACCTGCACTATGAACCCAAGTTTTAACAAATTATACTTTATTATACTAATACTCATTACAGTCAAGTTCCACTGAGTATTCTATATGTTATGGTTATATAGCGGCTGTGTAAGTAAGACAGTGTGTGTACTACAGGTGCCAGAGTGTACGTGTTATACATATCTATGTGGTATGGTTAAATAGCGGCTGTGTAAGTAAGACAGTGTGTGTACTACAGGTGCCAGAGTGTACGAGTTATACATATCTATATGGTATGGTTATATAGCGGCTTTGTAAGTAAGACAGTGTGTATACAACAGGTGACAGAGTGTACGTGTTATATATATCTATATGGTATTGTTATATAGCGGCTGTGTTAGTATGACAGTGTGTTTACTACAGGTGCCAGAGTGTACGAGTTATACATATCTATATGTTATGGTTATATAGCGGCTGTGTAAGTAAGACAGTGTGTTTACTACAGGTGCCAGAGTGTACGAGTTATACATATCTATATGGTGTGGTTATATAGCGGCTGTGTAAGTAAGACAGTGTGTATACTACAGGTGCCAGAGTGTACAAGTTATACATATCTATATGTTATGGTTATATAGCGGCTGTGTAAGTAAGACAGTGTGTTTACTACAGGTGCCAGAGTGTACGTGTTATACATATCTATATGTTATGGTTAAATAGCGGCTGTGTAAGTAAGACAGTGTGTATACTACAGGTGCCAGAGTGTACGTGTTATACATATCTATATGTTATGGTTAAATAGCGGCTGTGTAAGTAAGACAGTGTGTATACTACAGGTGCCAGAGTGTACGTGTTATACATATCTATATGGTATGGTTATATAGCGGCTGTGTGATATATGACTGCAAGCATGGCCTACATTCAATTTTTATTTATGATTGCAGACCAGGGTCTATGTTCAGTATAGACCTATGATTGTAAATCAAGGACTTCAATCATCATTATCTATGATTCCTGATCAGGGTTTACAATCAAGATTGATCTTTAATTGCAGGTGAGGATCTTCATTCAATGTTGGTATATGGTTGCTGATCATGGTCTTCATTCTAGGCTAATCTTTGATTGTAGATCAGGGTCTACATTCAATGTTTATTTATGGTTGCAGACCACGGTCTATGTTCAAGGTTGATATTTTATTGCAGACCAGAGTCTTTGTTCAAGGTTGGTATATGATTGCCGATCAGGGTTTACGTTCAAGGTTGATATATGATGGCAGATCAGGGACTTCATGCATGGTTTATCTATGGTTGCAGACCAGGGTCTACATTCAAGGTAGATATATGATTGTTGATCAGGGTCTAGATTCAAGGTATATCTATGACTACTGATTATGGTCCACATTCAATGTTTATCTATGATTGCAGACCAGGGTCTACGTTCAATGTTGATATATTGTGGCAGACCAGGGTCTACGTTCAAGGTATATCTATCTTGTAAATCAGGATCTACATTAAATGTTCATCTATGATTGCAGATCAGAATCTATGTTCAAGGTATATCTTTCATTGCAGACCAGGGTCTACATTCAAGGTAGATCTATGATTGCAAATCACGGTCTACATTTAAGGTTTATCTATGATTGCAGATAAGGATCTACGTTCAAGGGTCAACACAATACCTGTATTACGGTATTACATGCAGCACACTAGTAAGGTACAATCTGTAACACAATACCTGTATTACGGTATTACATGCAGCACACTAGTAAGGTACAATCTGTAACACAATACCTGTATTACTGTATTATGGTATTACACGCAGCACACTAGTATAGTAAAATCTGTAACACAATACCTGTATTACGGTATCATACGCAGCACACTTGTATAGTACAATCTGTTACATAATACCAGTATAACTGTATTATATGTAGCAAACTAGTACAGTACAATCTGTAACACAATACCTGTATTACGGCATTACATGTAGCACACAAGTATAGTACAATCTGTAACATAATACATGTATAACGGCATTACATGTAGCACACTAGTACAGTACAATCTGTAACACAATACCTGTATAACGGCATTACATGTAGCACACTAGTATAGTACAATTTATAGCATAATACCTGTATTATTGTATTACATCAAGTACACTATTACAGTATAATCTATAACACAAAACCTGTATTACGGCATTACATGTAACACACCAGTATAGTACAATCTGTAACACAATACATGTATAACGGCATTACATTTAGCACACTAGTATAGTACAATCCGTAACACAATACCTGTATTACGGTAATGCATGCAGCACATTAGTATAGTACTATCTGCAACACAATACCTACCTATATTACGGTATTACAAGCAGCACACTTATATAGTATAATCTGTAACACAAAACCTGTATTACGGTATTACATGCAGCAAACTAGTATAGTACAAGATGTAACACAAAACCTGTATTACGTTATAACATGTAGCACACTAGTACAGTACAATCTGTATCACAATACCTGTATTACTGTAGAACATGCAGCACACTAGTACAGTACAATCTGTAACACAATACTTGTATTACGGTATTACATCTGGCACACTAGTACAGTCCAATCTGGAACACAATACCTGTATTACCGTATTACATGTAGCACACTAGTATAGTACAATCTGTAACACAATACTTGTATTACGGTATTACATGTAGCACACTAGGACAGTAAAATATGTAACACAATATCTGTGCTACTGTATTATATATAGCACACTAGTACAGTACAATCTATAACAGAATACCTGTATTACTGTATTACATGTAGAACACTAGTTTAGTAATGTCTGTAACAAAATTCCTGTATTACGGTATTACGTGTAGCAAACTAGAACAGTACAATATGTTATAGAATACCTGATTTATGGTATGACATATAGCACATTAGTTTGGTAAAATCTGTAACACTATACCTGTATTACGGTATTACATGTAGCACACTAGTACAGTACAATCTGTAACATAATACCTGTATTACGGTATTACATGTAGCACACTAGTACAGTACAAACTGTAACACAATACCTGTATTACTGTATTACATGTAGCACACTAGGACAGTACAATCTCTAACACAATGCCTGTATTACTGTATAATATGTAGCACACTAGTTAAGTTATGTCTGTAACACAATACCTGTATTACGGTATTATATGTAGCACACTAGTTTTATTATTTCTGTAACACAATACCTGTATTACGGTATTATATGTAGCACACTAGCTTAGTACTGTCTGTAATACAATACCTGTACTTCGGTATTATATGTAGCACACTATTATAGTACTGTCTGTAACACAATACCTGTATCACAGTATAACGTGTAGCATATTAGTACAGTAAAACCTGTAACACAATACCTGTATTACGGTATTACATCTAGCACACTAGTTCAGCACAATCTGTAATTCCCTACCGTTATTACGGTAATAAATGTAGCATACTAGTACAGTAAAACCTGTAACACAATACCTGTATAACGGTATGACATTTAGCACACTAGTACAGTACAGTCTGTAACACAATACCTATATAACGGTATTACATGTAGCATATTAGTACAGTAAGACCTGTAATACAATACCTGTATTACGGTATTACATGTAGCACACTAGTACAGTACACTCTGATAAAAAAAATCTGTATTACGGTATTACATGTAACACACTAATTTAGTAATGTCTGTAGCACAATATCTCTATAACGGTATTACATGTAGCACACTAGTACAGTACAATCTGTAACATAATACTTGTATTACGATATTACTTATAGCACACTAGTGTGGTACAATCTGTAAAACAATACTTGTATTACGGTATAATATGCAGCACACTAGTACAGTACATCTGTAACAAAATACCTGTATTACGGTATTGCATGTAGCACACTAGTACATTTCAATATTTAACACAATAATTGTATTATGGTATTACATGTATAACACTGGTAAAGTACAATATGTAAGACACTACCTATTTGACGGTTTTACATGCAGCACACTAGTACACTACAATCTGTAACACAATACCTGTATTACGGTATTACACGTAGCACACTAGTTAAGCAATGTATGTTTTACAAAACCTGTATTACGGTAGTAGATGCAGCACACTAGTACAGTATAATATGTAACACAATACTTGAATTACGGTATTACATGTAGCACACTTGTATAGTACAATCTGTTACCTATACCTGTATTACGGTATTACATGTAGCACACTAGTACAGTACAATCTGTAACACAATACTTGTATTACGATATTACTTTTATCACACTAGTGTGGTACAATCTGTAACACAATACCTGTATTACGGTATTACATGCAGCACACTTGTACAGTATAATATGTAACAGAATACTTATATTACATGTAGCACACTAGTATAGTACAATCTGTAACACAATACCTGCATTACTGTATTACATGCAGCACACTTGTACAGTATAATATGTAACAGAATACTTATATTACATGTAGTACACTAGTTTTGTACAATCTGTCACACAATACCTGTATTTCTGTATTACATGTAGCACACTAGTTTAGTTATGTATGTAACACAATACCTGTATAACTGTATTACATGTAGCACACTAGTACAGTACAATATGTAACAGAATACCTGTATTGCAACATTACATCTAGCACACTAGTACAGTACAATCTGTAACACAATACCTATATTACGGCATTACATCTAGCACACTAGTACAGTACAATATGTAACACAATACCTGTATTACGGCATTACATGTAGCACACTAGTACAGTACAATCTGTAACTCAAACTCTGTATTACGGTTTTACATGTAGCACACTAGTACAGTACAATCTGTAACACAATACCTGTATTACAGTATTACATGTAGCACACTAGTACAGTACAAAAAGTACAATTATATTAGCACTGATCCGTTATATGTTTTTGACGCAGTAACCTCCATACATGCTGTATCGAACGATAAGAATGTCTTTCATCTTTCTTTGTTTATCATTCCTGTAATTTAAAACAGCAATTCAAACGTCTGTTTATCTTTTATCGCTGTTTATAATAAGTAACATGGCACGATAATAGCCACCTTTATCTGCAGAGCTGCTTTAATGTGCAGTTGTAGGTGCCGTGTCATGGACTAGTTTTATTGATTAATTGTTTTCCCATCCGCTGGCGTCTATTATTTAAATTTTATGTTAAGTTACCTTACCTACATGTATATACATGCGGTAGGTAGGTTAAGGGTTAACAGCATAATCCCTATAAAAAGTATAGCATTATAGCCGACTTTTATTGTTAATATGTTTAGACGAAACTTATTTCTAAAATAATATTATTTTTTTTTACTTTGTCAAAAGACATTTGGTAAATGTCTACTTCATCTTCCTTAATTAAGAAGAACAACTAAAAGTTGGACCAATCTCACCCATTGCAGATGTATCCGTATATTGTTACAACTTGCTATCAAAAACACACATCAAACAGTTTGTATGGCGGTATACCTACACTTTGCACTACTTCTCTGGTGGTGTGTGCTATGTTATCTCTGGAACATCAAAGGATCGTTGCCATTATAATATAAACGGAATATAGATAGAAAGTGGTCATATAAAAAATGCTTAACGCTGGTTCCCGCGTGATATACCACACCTGTTATTTAGATGAGATAAACACATGTATGTTAAAACTTTGGCATATTTTATTAAAAGCTCGTCCCGCTCTGATCTAGATCTTCTACCATTCTCCTGTAGGATACACTTATAAATAAATGCGTTAATCAAAGTACATGTACGTGAGTACATTATATTGATACCAGTGTGCGAAGAGTGTGTAACTTTCGCTGGCAGTTGTGGCCAATGCATTTGCATTATCAAATAACAAATATTTGCTATTACGTGTGTATACAAATGTAAGGTAGCCTTTAATCTAAACAGTTGTTTATTTTACACGCGTTGGGTCGTAGTTTATGGGCATATTATCGTATCGAGAACATCCGGTTTAAATGAATACAAGAATAACAGATAGATCTCAAAAATGAAAGATTGTTTGTGGGGAACCAAAATGGACCACCAAGTTGTTATATTCTAGTTAGGTAGTATGGTACTCCAGTTGTAGTACTGTGCATTGGACGTATTGGACTGGTGCCCGATGTATTATGGTGCATTGGATAATACGTCTGGTGCATTGGATACGACGCCTGGTGCGTTGTACACGACGCCTGGTGCCCGAGTTACGTAGTATGGTGGATTGGATACGGCGTCTGGCGTCCAGGTAACGTAGTATGGTGCTCGAGTTACGACGTATGACGCCCGGTTACGTAGTTAAGTGCATTGGTTACAACGTCTGATGTCCGGTTACGTAGTATGGTGGTCGAGTTACGACGTCTGACGTCCTGATTACCTAATATACTGCTCTAGTTACGACGTCTGACGTCCAGGTTACGTAGTTTAGTACATTGGTTACAACGTCTAATGTCCGGTTACGTAGTATGGTGCTCGAATTACGACGTCTGACGTCCGGGTTACATAGTATGGTGCTCGAGTTACGATGTTTGACGTCGGGGTTACGTAATATGACGCTCAAGTTACGAAGTCTGACGTCCGAGTAACGTAATATGGTACTCTAGTTACGATGTTTGACGTCCGGGTTACGTAGAATGGTAATCAAGATACAACGTCTAATGTTCGGATTACGTAGTAGTGTGCAATGGTTACGACGTCGTCTGAGATCGTGGTTACGCTCTCTGGAAACATGGACTGAGCAAGATTATAGATGATGCTTGCAATTGGGTTTAAAATCACATTTCCTGGTTACGCAATATGGTGCACGAGTATAACGTTACGCAGCCTTAACTTAATAATAAGTCGATAACGAAAAAATCAATTAATGAAGCAAGCAAGATTACTTGTAAATACGCGCATTGTGAAACTGCAACGACTCACCTTTTGCTAGGCCTCCCACGAACAGTAGCTGACATAGAAGTAGTGGAATCTGTGGCATCCTTAGTTTCTAGTTTCAACTTGAATGGAACACGACAAAGCGCACCGTATGTCGAATGAAGCTCGTTACTGCGAATACTATATATTTATATTAAATATAGTTGGATCCAAACCTATCTGCAAAATACTCATAAGCTTTTCTTCTGCAGATACTGTTAGAATGTTTATAAGTCCCTCTACATTATGATTAATACACATAAGCTTTTTCAGCTGATAATGTTAATTGTATTCCGTAAATAAAAACAAAACCATGTTATCTTTTCATATCAATAACATATATTTTAACACAACAGTTACGAAGTTTGATAATAAACGAAGCCTTCATCGTAAACTTCAAGTTTCCAGTTTAATTAAGTGTTATTTTAAAGTGTCTCCAGAACAGTACAGTTTCCGGTAGGGTCTAATTAATAGTCAGCCTAGATGTCAGAAACTGCCATTGGTAATATCAGCGGATGTAGGAAATCGACTGTAACACAGCATGCCACGAAGCTATTTATAAACACAGATCGCGAGTTTATGATGCTATGATTAAGACGTAAACATTTCAGCGAAAAAAACACAGACGCGGTTCTGAGTATGCACTGATATACTTTAGTATCTGTTAAAAATGAACATGCCCACTGCGTCCATTGTAGAAGGCAAGTGGAAGGCCGGGTATATTTTATATAAATAGGTAGAATAGTACACGAGCGATAAACATCATTAATCATCCACAGTTTACATAGGAAGGTAACTTGAGATTTCAAAATTTGACCGAAATTGCCCATGTTTAACCACAAGGTGGTAAAACTTAAGACAAATATTATGTATCAAAGATTTATTGTCGCAGTACGGTGTGGCCCCCGGTGAACATATGCTTACGTTGGTCATTAACAGGTAATGTAAGCCGTGTATAAGGCTAACATCAAAGGAACCGACGTGATAAGGATATTGTAATGTGTGCTATACATCACAGTGTATACAATCATACGTCTGATAATATAGCCGCGTCTGATCACTTACAACCAAAGCAGCTAGACCATGTACACTGAAAAGATAAAGAATCGCCCCGTGAATCTCATTATCAAACTATTGTTAGCGATATATTATTAGTTTTAAAATGTATATGTAAATTTATTTCCTTAATGAATATCAATAAATGTCTATTTGATCAGTTTTATTCAGAAAGGCATTTAACACTTTTTACAAATTAAAATTGTAAATATCGTTTACTCGAGTTTTTTAGTGTGGCTCTGAATGTCTTTATTTAGTATATTAGGCTAGATAAGTTATTACATTGTTCAACGTTTACAACTGCAATGTCCGCTTTCTGACTGGGCATAACAACACATTAATTAATTTGCTGTAATGACGGACGGACGGACGGACGGACGGACGGACGGACGGACAAAGTGAGTCACTATTAATGACGGCATTGGATATATTGTAACCATGCTACACACAGGCTATTTTACAGTATTACATGACAACGGTACAACATTATTACATAATAATACTGTGGTAGTGCATCGGACTCAGAATCAAAGGGTCGTGGGTTCGATCCTCCAAAACGACTATTTGTGGTGACTTGAACTAGACACTTTAATTATCTGCAATGGTTATTTATGAGGCAATGTAACCACTGGTTTTCAGATTAAACTAGTTAATGAATAACATGTTGTTATGATATTAAATCACTGCTTAAATCGATGATAAACCAGCACGTTTAGTTCTTTGTTCAATTAACGTCTTACCCATAATACGACGGGTGTCAATTCGAGCATGTGACTAAGCTTGGTCACATGACTATATATCCTTCTTAACTCCAGTTGACTGTGTTTATCACGTGGTTTTCTAACACTACGTTGACTGCTTGTGTGCAGATTAAGACAATTGAAGTTTGCATTTCACCTTCTTGCGACAAGATGTAAAAGCTGGAACTAATCAAAGTTATGTTTTTAATTAGAACTGTTCAGTTTTATATTACAAAATAAAGATGGATGTTACATAAAGATCAACATCATTAAATGACGCAAGGAGTACCTGCACTATGTATTACAAGAACTTTATACATTAACAAAACAACATCGGATTCGATATATGATCAAATGAGATTACTTAATTTATTTATGCACTCGCATGATATCATATATTATACTAAGTCTATTAAAACATGCATTCATCAATTGAAATACATGACTGTGATTAAACTACATCACATATACACTCAACGAGGATTATTCATAGGCGACGTCATTACAACAACAAATGTATATTCAAGTGCTCGGCAACTTTTCAACAACATTGAAGTAAGCATCCATCAAACGCAAAAGCAACATAGGAAAGTAAGAATCGCAATATCTTACACGCCTATCAACTTAATAATCATGTGGAACTGAAATCACGTTACCTTATATGTACGTGGAAATAAGCAGCCACTGTATGATCACGGTATCTAACACAATACATAAATAACCACAGACTGTATGATCACGGTATCTAACACAATACATAAATAACCACAGACTGTATGATCACGGTATCTAACACAATACATAAATAACCACAGACTGTATGATCACGGTATCTAACACAATACATAAATAACCACTGTATAATCACGGTATCTAACACAATACATAAATAACCACTGTATGATCACGGTATCTAACACAATACATAAATAACCACAGACTGTATGATCACAATATCTAACACAATACATAAATAACCACTGTATGATCACGGTATCTAACACAATACATAAATAACCACAGACTGTATGATCACGGTATCTAACACAATACATAAATAACCACAGACTGTATAATCACGGTATCTAACACAATACATAACTAACCACAGACTGTATGATCACGGTATCTAACACAATACATAAATAACCACAGACTGTATGATCACGGTATCTAACACAATACATAAATAACCACAGACTGTATGATCACGGTATCTAACACAATACATAAATAACCACTGTATGATCACGGTATCTAACACAATACATAAATAACCACTGTATGATCACGGTATCTAACACAATACATAAATAACCACAGACTGTATGATCACGGTATCTAACACAATACATAAATAACCACTGTATGATCACGGTATCTAACACAATACATAAATAACCACTGTATGATCACGGTATCTAACACAATACATAAATAACCACAGACTGTATGATCACGGTATCTAACACAATACATAAATAACCACTGTATGATCACGGTATCTAAGACAATACATAAATAACCTCTGTATGATCACGGTATCTAACACAATACATAAATAACCACTGTATGATCACGATATGTAACACTATAAACAGATAACGACTGTATGATCACAATACATAAAACTATCAATAAATAACCACTGTATGATCACGATTTCTAACACAATACATAAATAACAACAGTATGATCACGGTATCTAACACAATACATAAATAACCACAGACTGTATGATCACGATATCTAACACAATACATAAATAACCACAGACTGTATGATCACGATATCTAACACAATACATAAATAACCACAGACTGTATAATCACGATATCTAACACAATACATAAATAACCACAGACTGTATAATCACGATATCTAACACAATACATAAATAACCACAGACTGTATGATCACGATATCTAACACAATACATAAATAACCACAGACTGTATAATCACGGTATCTAACACAATACATAAATAACCACTGTATGATCACGATTTCTAACACAATACATAAATAACAACAGTATGATCACGGTATCTAACACAATACATTAATAACCACAGACTGTATGATCACGGTATCTAACACAATACATAAATAACCACAGACTGTATGATCACGGTATCTAACACAATACATAAATAACCACAGACTGTATGATCACGGTATCTAACACAATACATAAATAACCACAGACTGTATGATCACGGTATCTAACACAATACATAAATAACCACAGGCTGTATGATCACGGTATCTAACACAATACATAAATAACCACAGACTGTATAATCACGGTATCTAACACAATACATAAATAACCACAGGCTGTATAATCACGATATCTAACACAATACATAAATAACCACAGGCTGTATAATCACGATATCTAACACAATACATAAATAACCACTGTATGATCACGATATCTAACACAATACATAAATAACCACAGACTGTATAATCACGGTATCTAACACAATACATAAATAACCACAGACTGTATAATCACGATATCTAACACAATACATAAATAACCACTGTATGATCACGGTATCTAACACAATAAATAAATAACCACAGACTGTATAATCACGATATCTAACACAATACATAAATAAACACAGACTGTATAATCACGATATCTAACACAATACATAAATAACCACTGTATGATCACGATATCTAACACAATACATAAATAACCACAGACTGTATAATCACGATATCTTACACAATACATAAATAACCACAGACTGTATAATCACGATATCTAACACAATACATAAATAACCACTGTATGATCACGGTATCTAACACAATAAATAAGTAACCACAGACTGTAACCACGATATCTAACACAATACATAAATAACCACAGACTGTATAATCACGATATCTAACACAATACATAAATAACCACTGTATGATCACGATATCTAACACAATACATAAATAACCACAGACTGTATAATCACGATATCTTACACAATACATAAATAACCACTGTATGATCACGGTATCTAACACAATACATAAATAACCACAGATTGTATAATCACAATATCTAACTCAATAAATTAATAACCACAGACTGTATAATCACGATATCTAATACAATACATAAATAACCACTGTATGATCACGATATCTAGCACAATACATAAATAACCACTGTATGATCACGACATCTAACACTATAAACAGATAACCACTGTATGATCATAATACATAAAACTATCAATAAATTACCACTGTATGATCACGATATCTAACACAGTAAATAAATAACCACTGTATAATCACGGTATCTAACACTATAAACAGATAACCACTGTATGATCACAATACATAAAACTATCAATAAATAACAACTGTATGATCACGATATCTAACACTATAAACAGATAACCACTGTATGATCACAATACATAAAACTATCAGTAAATAACCACTGTATGATCACGATATCTAGCACTATAAACAGATAACCACTGTATGATCACAATACATAAAACTATCAATAAATAACCACTGTATGATCACGATATGTAACACTATAAACAGATAACCACTGTATGATCACAATACATAAAACTATCAATAAATAACCACTGAATGATCACGATATCTAGCACTATAAACAGATAACCAATGTATGATCACAATACATAAAACTATCAATAAATAACCTCTGTATGATCACGATATCTAACACTATAAACAGATAACCACTGTATGATCACAATACATAAAACTATCAATAAATAACCACTGTTTGATCACGATATGTAGCACTATAAACATATAACCACTGTGTGATCACAATACATAAAACTATCAATAAATAACCACTGTATGATCACGATATATAACACTATAAACAGATAACCACTGTGTGATCACAATACATAAAACTATCAATAAATAACCACTGTATAATCACGGTATCTAACACTATAAACAGATAACGACTGTATGATCACAATACATAAAACTATCAATAAATAACCACTATATGATCACGATATCTAACACTATAAACAGATAACGACTGTATGATCACAATACATAAAACTATCAATAAATAACCACTGTATGATCACGATATCTAACACTATAAACATATAACCACTGTGTGATCACAATACATAAAACTATCAATAAATAACAACTCTATGATCACGATATCTAACACTATAAATAAATAACCACTGTATGATCACGATATTTAACGCTATAAATAAATAACCACTGTATACTCACGATAGCTAACACTATATATAGATAACAACTGTATGCTCACGATAGCTAACACAATAAATAAATAACCACTGTATGATCACGATATCTAACACTATAAACAGATAACCATTGTATGATCACCATACATAAAACTATCAATAAAAAAACACTCTATGATCACGATATCTAACACTATAAATAAATAACCACTGTATGATCACGATATTTAACGCTATAAATAAATAACCACTGTAAACTCACGATAGCTAACACTATATATAAATAACCACTGTATAATTACGATATCTAACACTAAAAATAAATAACCTACGTATGATCACGATATCTTACACCGTAAATAAATAACCATTGTATACTCACGATAGCTAACACTATAAAGAAATAACCACTGTATGCTCACGATAGCTAACACTATAAATAAATAACCACCGGATGATCACGAAAACTAACACTTTTAATAAATAACCACTATATGATCACGATATCTAACATCGTAGATAAATAACTACTGTATACTCAAGATAGCTAACACTATAAATAAATAACCACTGTATACTCACGATAGCTAACACTATAAATAAATAACCACCGTATGATCACGAAAACTAACACTATAAATAAATAACCACCGTATGATCACGAAAACTAACACTTTTAATAAATAATCACTATATGATCACGATATCTAACATCGTAAATAAATAACTACTGTATACTCAAGATAGCTAACACTATAAATAAATAACCACTGTATACTCACGATAGCTAACACTATAAATAAATAACCACCGTATGATCACGAAAACTAACACTATAAATAAATAACCACTGTATGATCTCTATGTCTAATACCGTCAATAAATTACCACTATATGATCACGATATCTTACACCGTAAATAAATAACCACTGTATAATTACGGTGTATAACACTATTAATAAATAACCACCGTATGGTCACAATATCTAACACTATAAATAAATAACCACCGTGTTATCACAATATCTAACTACTATAAATAAATAACGTCCATATAATCACGATATCTAACACTGTAAATAAATAACAACTGTTTGGTCACGATATCTAACCCTATCAATAAATAAATATCCACCGTATGACCACTATATCAAACACTATCAATCAATAAATAACCACTCTATGATCACGATATCTCACACTATAAATAAAAATCCACCGTATGATCAAGGTATATAACACTATAAATAAATAACCTCTGTATGATCACAATATCTAACAAAACAACCATTGTATGATCACGATATATAACATTCTAAATAAATAACCACTGTATGACCAAGAAGTCAGACAAATAACCACGGTATAATCACGATATCTAACACTGTAAATAAATATCCACCGTATGAGCACGATTTCTAACACTGTTAATAAATATCCACTGTACGATCACGATATCTAACACTGTAAATAAATATCCACCGTATGATCACGATATCTAACACTGTAAACAAATATCCACCGTATGATCAAAATATCAAACACTATGAAAAAAATATTCACCGTATGATCACAATATCAAACGCTTTAAATAAATAACCAACGTATGATCACGATATCTAACACTGTAAATAAATAACCACCGTATGATCACGATATCTTACACTGTAAATAAATATCCACCGTATGATCACAATATCAAACGCTTTAAATAAATAGCCACCGTATGATCACGATATCTAACACTGTAAATACATAACCACCGTATGATCACGATATCTAACACTATAAATAAAAAACCTCTGTATGATCACAATATCAACCACTATTAATAAATAACCACTGTATGATCACGATATCTAACACTATAGATAAAAAACCACCATATGATCACAATATCAAGCACTGTTCATAAATAACCACTGTGTGGTCACGATATCTAACATTACAAATAAATAACTATTGTATGATCACAATCTCTAATGCTGTAAATGAATAATCACCGTATGATCACGATATCTAACACTATAAATAGACACATCCGTATGATCACGATATCTAACATTATAGATAAATAACCACCGTATGATAACGATATCTAACACTATTAATAAATAACCACAGTATGATCACGATATATAACACTTTAAATAAATAATCAATGTATGATCACGATATCTAACACTATAAATAATAACCACTGTATGATAACGATATCTTACACTATAGATAATTAACCATTGTATGATCACAATATATAACACAAATAACCATTGTATGATCACGATATATAACACTTTAAATAAATAACTACTGTATGATCACGATATATAACACTATAAATAAATAACCATTGTTCGATCACGATATATAACACTATAAATTAAAAAACACCGTTTGATCACGATATCTAACACTATAAATAAATAACCATTGTATAATCACGATATATAACACTATAAATGAATAACCACTGTATTGTCACGATATCTAACACTATAATTGAATAACTACTGTATGATCATGATATCTTACACTATAAATAAATAACCAATGTATGATCACGATATCTAACACTATAAATAATAACCACTGTATGATAACGATATCTTACACTATAAATAATAACCACTGTATGATAACGATATCTTACACTATAATTGAATAACTACTGTATGATAACGATATCTAACACTATAAATAATAACCACTGTATGATAACGATATATAACACTATAATTGAATAACTACTTATGATCATGATATCTTACACTATACATAAATAACCGTTGTATACTCACGATATATAACGCTATAAATGAATAACCACTGTATTGTCACGATATATAACACTATAAATGAATAACTACTGTATGATCATGATATCTTACACTATAAATAAATAACCACTGTATGATCATGATATATAACACATTATATATAGCTAATGTTATAAATAAATAACCACTGTATGATCACGATATCTAACACTATAAATAAATAAATGAATAGCAACTGTATGATCACGATATCTAACACTATAAATAAATAAATGAAAATAACTACTGTATGATCACGATATCTTACACTATTCATGAATAACCACTGTATGATCACGATATATAACACTATAAATAAATAAATGAATAACTACTGTATGATCACGATATCTAACACTATTCATGAATGACCACTGTATGATCACGATATCTAACACTTTAAATAATAACCACTGTATGATCACGATATCTAACACTTTAAATAAATAACCATTGTATTATCACTATATTTAACGCTATTAATAAATAACCTCTGTATGTTCACGATATCTTACACTATAAATAAATATACACAGTATAATCACGATGGCTAACACTTTAAATAAATAACCTCTGTATGATCACGATATCTTACACTATAAATGAATAACCGCAGTATAATCACTATATCTAACACTATAAATAAAATAAATAACCACTGTGCAAAAACAATTACTCCTGTGTGCAAATATATGCAAGTCTACCGGGCTAAAGTTGTGTCCTCTGCAAAAAATATCAGTATTCGTACTTTTCATGAAAATAGGCAAATTATTGATGTTAAAAAATAAAAGGGGTTATATGACAGCTCCCTGTGGAACTCCCAACGCAATAGGCAGATCATATTAAGATGTTATTTTAGATACTTGAACATATTATGTTTTTTCAGTGAGATACGATGAAAATCAGGCTACTGTCGAGATAATATAGTTTTTTACTCAATGTAGAATGATTTATCAAATCAAAGGCCTTTGACAAATCAAGGAAAACTCTAATATATTGTGGTCAGTTGCTGATATACAATCATCTAATATATTTTACATCTCTGTCCAAGTAATTTCTTCTTAATCTCGCCTGTCTAGAATAAATAGCATGTTTGCTTTAAGATATGTTTTGCGATGAGTGCTTATATACCTTTCAAATATGAAGGATATAATTGGCAATATTCCGATAAATTTGTAATTTTCTTTGTCATATTTTGGACCCACTTTAGCTTTTTTAAATAGACTTGGATATTAGTAGTAATACTTGTTTTGAATATATTTGTGAGACAGGGTATATAATAGAAGCAGATCGTTGCAAGATTTGAGCACAGATGCTATCGGAACCAGTTATTTTAGTGGTATGTAAAAAAGAAAATTAAACATATTCTGAATTAAAAAGAATTGTGTATATTTTGGTTAACAAGCCTGGTAATATGTTCATTTTTATATACAGGTACAAAAGCAATATTAACACAATATGTTTTACAAAAGAATAATGATAATTCATGCGGAGTCACATACATCCCTCAAGAAAACTCAAACGAAAATCGATACGCAGAAATCCAACAAGAAATAGACTCATTTTCAAACAAATATTGCAAATTGTGTGTGTTTGGAGATTATAAGTCCCGTTGTAAACAAATAAAAGATTAGGTAGCAGTTGATAAAATAGTTTTAAAATGCACAATTTTAAAGAGTTATAACAAGAATTTTTCAGCGTAAAATGTACAATTTCAAAAACAGTAATGTTTAATTTGAAAGAAAACACTGTGACAACTCTACGAACAATTATGGTTAAACATTTCAAGGGCGGATTCAGGGGGGGTGGGGGTGGGCGCACCTGTCGCCCCCGTCCCCACCCCCACCCTTGAGTATATTCTACTGTCGCCCAGTGTTTGGTCGTGTTTTTTTAAAGTTGTTTTCCTTGTCGTTAAATCTTTATCGTTTCGGGTAATTTTACGCGAAAAAGTTTGTTATGGCGGCACCATCAACGCTAGCAAAAATCAAAAAAATGCTGAACAGCTTTTTTTTTATGTAGATCATCATCTGCAGAAAGTCAAACGCAGAAGAAAATGTATGTATATTTGCATGTCATGATATGTGTAAATGATTTTAAATGGACCAATCTGCTAAAACATGTATACAATTAAAATATCTACACTGCGTAGACCAAACTTTCAAAAGCACCGAGACAGAAAAAAAACAAAACTGGTGGACAAACTGAGGCAAACAAATAATCAATACAACACTGAAATCTATGTTTCATCTATTTTCATTCAATGTTGTATTAAAAAAAAATTTAGCCAGAAAAAACAATATGCCATCGGCCTGATCGATGTGCTATGATTGTGTCTAAAACTAATTCTAAGTGGTGCTGTGCGCCTGTCAATCGAGAGGTCTAACGTTCGAGCCTGCCTAGCGACATTTTTTTTTGTAAATAAAAATGTTTATAAAAAAATTCAAGGTATACGTGTTATTATGTTTATCTTTATTTAAAATAATTAAGTTATAAATGTATATACATTCACTTAAGTGCATTTTCCGCACCCTACCTCCACCCCCCACCCCCACCCCTAACATCAATTCCTGGATCCTCACCTGCGCATCCCCCTCTAAACTAAGATCCTGGATCCGCCCCTGCTTTTATTGACATTCTGTAATTCGAGAATTAGGTTGTGCTAAATAACAGAACGAACAATAATGATTTAAGTTTGACAATCTTAATAGTAATTATTGTATTTGCAAATTTCTTTACATATGTTGATATGCTTAATGTGTTAGATATGTGTCCTTCTCGCATTGTCTAGTTTCATAACATTTTAAATTTGATTACGAACACATTGGTATCGATGATAAAAACAATACGCAAACTTTACAGCTATGAGACCAAACAAAAAGTAACATTTTCCAAATAAATATTGATAACGAAGACAGATATATTATTAAGTGATATTGAAAGTCGAAGGGAGATAACACAAAATGGTATGAGTGAAAAGGTTTTGGCTTCTTAAATAAAAACAAACATGAGTGTGAAGTACCAAGTTGGTTTATTAATAAATGCAACAAATCTAGAAAGAAATTCCACCGTGCCAAGCTTCAATATAAATTGCACAAATCTGAAGGAAGTGTATTACATTTGTAAAACGAATGTAGATCATACAAATCGACTTAACAAAAAAATAATTCTGAATTTTAAAACAAAAACATTTCCAAACTTAAAGCTCTTGGTAATTCAAACCCGAAAAAATACTGGACAATTTTGAGCGGAAATAAAACAAACGATGTAAAAGCATCATATAATAATATGTATGAACATTTTGGAGAAGTAAATTTAATCCCCCACCACCAACCCACCACCACATTAAAAAGGGTCCCTATAAATCTAGCCCCTTACTATGTACAAACTTCAAACCACTACTCATAGTGATTATTTATATCAAATATGAACTAATTTGACTGACCGGTTGTTCAGAAGATTTTTAAAAATGTTTAATTTTAACGATTCTCTATAAATATTATCCCCTTAGTTCTTATCTTCATTCAAACCCCAACACATAAGGATGATTTATGCTAAATATGAACACATTTGGCTCACCAGTTCTAAAGAAAACGTTTTTTTTTGTAGTTGCCTATTATTTCCCTTTAGGGTCCCCTTCTGACCCCTAAAGGCAGTGAAACCCTGTCATATTTTCCGTCTGAACCTCATTGACCAAAGAATGCTTCTGTGAAAATATAGGCAAATCAGTTCCATTTTAAAAAATATATAATACTGATGTTTATTATAATGACATTAAATCCTCGGGGCGGAGTCATTTAACCCAATTCACATCATTTGTACAAAATAAATAGAACTATTGTTGATTATCATTACTATATGAATATTTTAAAACCTAAAATCTTCTGAAGATGCAACAGGAACATCCATGTGAAGTTTGAGTTAATTCGCCTAGTGGTTTCAGAGAAAGTGCTGCCAACTGACGTCAGACGACAGGCGACGGACAACGCGTCATCGCATAAGCCCTTCTGGCCATTAGGTTTCACTTAAGAATAATGCCCCTTACATGACAGTAGCAAGATTTTTTACGCCAAAATGGCTGTTTAGTGCAATAAAATTAAACCTTATTTCTTTGCAAAATTTGATGTTTCTTTTGTTTGATTTATACTTTATTTTTTTAAAAATTATATATATTGATTTTATATTTGACATTTTTTGCTTGATATAGTACCATTAAGTTGTACATATTCAGCGAACATATGCAATTTTCCCACATTTAAAGCCATTTTATGTAAATAGCTCACGGTTGTTACAGTAAAGGCACTCTTGCTTAAAGAAAATATTTGCATATATGACTCAGAGTACTGGACAGTGATCAGAATAAATATCTTTGTGTAGCAAGAATTCCTTCATTATAAAAATGTGAAAAGTAGGACAATATTGGGGGAAATAAGCATTTTCTTTAATTTTAACCGTTTTGGAGTCATTCATATTTATAGATAAACATGGAATTAAAAATATATATATATACATATTTTAAAAGAATAAATTATATTTAATACAAATGCACCAAGCTTTGCTAAAAAAAGTATCTTAAAGGACTGTATTTTACAGGGTCGATATTTGGGCTTCGTTAACATGGTCCTTTCGATGAAAATGTAACAAATGAACAGTGTTTATTTGAAAAACTTATATGAATAGACTTATATAACTGCATTTATAAAGGCATGCAGTATCAACAAAACATTACATAAACACATACAGTCAACAATTAATGATAAATACATACGTCAATATTTTTAACATAATTCTGGATTTTGGAATAATGCTGGAGTCGTGGACGTACGGCATAAACTATTTTGTTTTACCTTATCACTTCCCAACACTATTCCTTAAATTAAGTACGGCAGGTCACAAATTATCAATTGTAGATGGTAGATTGAACAATATAATTATAGAAACATGGTTTAATTTAATACGATATGTTACCAATAGTTTCACTATTTACTTGTATGCAATGGACAAACGTCTGCACGCAAACATTTTCTAAAACCAAAGTACCACGAACGACCAATTATTCTTCAATGTGCGTGCGTGCGTGCTTGCGTGCTTGCGTGCTTGCGTGCGTGCGTGCGTGCGTGCGTGCGTGCGTGTTATTTTACGTGTGCTCATGTATGTGCGTATATGAACAGGATTTGAATAACACTGGTTATAAATATAACATGGAACTCTTGAACTCTCCCATCAAATTTTTGAAAAGTATAAACAAATATTACAAACATACATTGCTTAACAAATAAAAAGTGTTACTAACAATATCATATGGCCCAATGTTTCATGTTTTATGAACTGAGTGAATAAAGGACATTGCATTGTATTGTATTGCAAAGTATGTTGGGCATCTTCTGGATTGTCAGATATATCTATTACTAAAGTCCATTTTATCAGTTAACAGTATCATTGGAAACCTGACCGCGAGATGTTTATTGTGAAAGTAAGGAAATGTGTAAATGTAAACATGCACATCAGTATGGTTTGTTTTGTAAAATACTTGCTCGCGTGTGATTAGAAGAAGACATAATTTAGCCATATGTTTTTGTTTTTTTTTATAAAAACTGAAACCAGAGATTTAAAAGTGAGAACGATACCTAAATAAACAATGAAGTAACAGTTACACTGTAATGAGTAAGAACAACTATCAAGCGCATTATAAACACATAATAACAAAAAGTACAGCCATGCCATACAGTAAAACAATATATATTTTTCCCAGTTTCTTATTTTATGTATCCAACAGATTGTTATTAAATTCATGACGATATTATTTACTCATACAAGCATACATACAAGTAAGCCCATGTTTCACTGGTGATTACTGTTAAGCTCGGTGTCCTATATCCAATACGTCAGACAAAATGTGAGTGCACTTATTAAGTGGCTCTTGGATAATGGCTATTTGAGTGTGTCCTAATTGATGAAGATTCATTTTCACAATTCACATACAGTTATATAACAATAAATCACCATAGTATTAACTCGTATGTATGTCTGCTCGTGCAAAGCTTGATGCACGAACGCGTGTCTAGAAAGCTGTACTAGTTTCAGGGTACCCTGCGTGTCTGTCATAATTGGACTGCTGGCTGTTTATTGAATCATCCTGCAGACTATGTTCTGCTTTGTTCGCGGTACTGTGGAAAGCATCACCTGGTTGATGCGCTGTGCTCGTGTCGTCTGTAACTTCTGTGTCATAGTCTGGTTGGCGAACTTCATCTCCCGGTGTATTACCAACCTTATCATCCACATTGTACAAGGCGTTTTCTGTTATGACGTAATCGTCGTAACCGCCGGTAGCAGACGTATCATTATTAGTAGCGTTAAATTTCTCATATTCTGCTTTGGGCTTTCTGCAAAAAAAAAAACAAGTGAACTATATCAATACCAGTATGATCAATCATTGCCGATAAAACATACAAATCTAGCTTTACTCTAATAAGTACCCTGAATACACGCACACGCAAATATACCTATCATAAATTGTAACTAGTTATTTAAACAAAATCAATTCATGTCGAAATTGTGTGTCTTAAACGCAACTATTATCTATAATAGGGTATGTTAAAATAGCACGCAAGTATGTTTAATACATGTAGTTGAGCTCCTTTGTATCGGGGTTTTATAAAATAAATAAATTAATAGTTATACAACACAACTGAGCGACTTTGTATTTGGATTTTACAAAGTACAATAAATAGTTATAAAACAAAACTGTCGGTCGTATTTTACAACTATTAAGAATATATTTTAAATCGTACATGTATGTGACGGTCCTTTTGTGACCACCTGTTTATAATATGATGTAGTTAGTTTAATTGTACATGTATGTGACGGTCCTGTTGTGACCAGCTGTTTGTGATATGATGTAGTTAGTGTAATCGTACATGTATGTGACGGTCCTTTTGTGACCACCGGTTTATGATATGATGTAGTTAGTTTAATCGTACAGATATGATTTAGTTAGTGTAATTGTACATATATATGACGGTCCTGCTGTGCCCAGCGGTTGAAGATATGATGTAGTAGTGTAATCATACATGGATGTGACGGTCCAGCTATGACCAGTTGTTTATGATATGATGTAGTTTGTGTAATCGTATATGTATGTGACGGTCCTGCTTTGACCAGCTGTTGATGATATGATGTAGTTAGTGTAATCGTACATGTATGTGACGGTCCTGCTATGAACAGCTGTTGATGATATGATGTAGTTAGTGTAATTCTACATGTATGTGACGGTCCTGCTGTGACAAGCTATTTATTATATGATGTAGTTAATTTAATCCTTCATGTATGTGACGGTCATTTTGTGACCAGCTGTTTATGACAAAATGTAATAAGTGTAATCCTACATGTATGTGACGGTCCTGTTGTGACCAGCTGTTTAAGACAAGATGTAGTTAGTGTAATCCTACGTGTATGTGACGGTCCTGCTGTTACCAGCTATTTATTATATGATGTAGTTAATTTAATCCTTCATGTATGTGACGGTCCTGTTGTGACCAGCTGTTTATGACAAGATGTAGTTAGTGTAATCCTACATATATGTGACGGTCCTGCTGTGACCAGCTATTTATTATATGATGTAGTTAATTTAATCATTCATGTATGTGACGGTCCTGTTGTGACCAGCTGTTTATGACAAGATGTAGTTAGTGTAATCCTACTTGTATGTGAAGGTTCTTTTGTGACCGGCTGTTTATGACACGATGTTGTTAGTGTAATCGTACATATATGGGACGGTCCTGTTGTGACTGGCTGTTTATGACAAGATGTAGTTAGTGTAATCCTACATGTATGTGACGGTCCTGTTGTGACCAGCTGTTTATGACAAAATGTAGTTAGTGTAATCCTACATGTATGTGACGATCTTGTTGTGACCAGCTGTTTATGACAAGATGTAGTTAGTGTTATCCTACATGTATGTGACAGTCCTTTTGTGACCAGCTGTTTATGACACGATGTAGTTAGTGTAATCCTACATGTATGTGACGGTCATGCTGTGACCAGCTATTAATTATATGATGTAGTTAGTCTAACCCTTCATGTATGTGACGGTCCTGTTGTGACAAGCTGTTTATGACACGATGTAGTTAATGTAATCCTTCATGTATGTGACGGTCCTGCTGTGACCAGCTGTTGATGATCAGATGTAGTTAGTGTAATCCTACATGTATGTGACGGTCCTGCTGTGACCAGCTGTTAATGATCAGATGTAGTTAGTGTAATCCTACATGTATGTGACGGTCCTGCTGTGACCGGCTGTTGATGACACGATGTAGATAGTGTTATCCTACTTGTATGTGAAGGTTCTTTTGTGACCGGCTGTTTATGACACGATGTAGTTAGTGTAATCGTACATATATGGGACGGTCCTGTTGTGACTGGCTGTTTATGACACGATGTAGTTAGTGTAATCGTACATGTATGTGACGGTCCTGTTGTGACCAGCTGTTTATGACAAGATGTAGTTAGTGTTGTCCTACATGTATGTGACAGTCCTTTTGTGACCAGCTGTTTATGACACGATGTAGTTAGTGTAATCCTACATGTATGTGACGGTCATGCTGTGACCAGCTATTAATTATATGATGTAGTTAGTCTAACCCTACATGTATGTGACGGTCCTGTTGTGACAAGCTGTTTATGATCAGATGTAGTTAATGTAATCCTTCATGTATGTGACGGTCCTGTTGTGAACAGCTGTTGATGATCAGATGTAGTTAGTGTAATCCTATATGTATGTGACGGTCCTGCTGTGACCAGCTGTTAATGATCAGATGTAGTTAGTGTAATCCTACATGTATGTGACGGTCCTGCTGTGAACAGCTGTTGATGACACGATGTAGATAGTGTTATCCTACATGTATGTGAAGGTCCTTTTGTGACCGGCTGTTTATGACACGATGTAGTTAGTGTAATCGTACATATATGGGACGGTCCTGTTGTGACTGGCTGTTTATGACAAGATGTAGTTAGTGTAATCGTACATGTATGTGACGGTCCTGCTGTAACAAGCTGTTTGTGATATGATTTAGTTGTTGTAATCGTATATGTATGTGACTGTCTTATCGTGACCAGTTGTTTATGACACGATGTTGTTAGTTTAATCTTATATGTTTATTACGGTCCTGCTGTATCAAGCTGTTTATGATATGATTTAGTTGTTGTAATCGTACATGTATGTGACGGTCCTTGTGTGCCAAGCTTTTTTTTATATGATGTAATCACTGTAATCGTACATGTATGTGACTGTCCTGTCGTGGCCAGCTGTTTATGACACGATGTTGTTAGTTTAATCTTACATGTATGTGACGGTCCTGCTGGGACAAGCTGTTTAAGATACAAAAGTTAGTTCAATCGTTCATGTATGTGACGGTCCTGCTGTGACCAGCTGTTTATTTTAGTGTTATCGTTCATGTACGTGACGGTCCTGTTGTGACCAGCTGTTTATGAAATGATGTCTTTAGTTTAATCGTACAGATATGATTTAGTTAGTGTAATCGTACATGTATATGACGCTCCTGCTGTGCCCAGCTGTTTATGATATGATGTAGTTAGTGTAATCGTACATGTATGTCACGGTCCTGCTGTGACCAGCTGTTTATGATATAATGTAGTAAGCTTAATCGCACATGAATGTGACGGTCCTGCTGTGATCAGCTGTTTATGATATAATGTAGTTACATGTAGCTTAATCGCACATGTATGTGACGGTCCTGCTGTGAACAGCTGTTGATGATATGATGTAGTTAGTGTAATTCTACATGTAAGTGACGGTCCTGCTGTGACCAGCTATTTACTATATGATGTAGTTAATTTAATCCTTCATGTATGTGACGGTCCTGCTGTGACCAGCTGTTTATGACACGATGTAGTTAGTGTAATCCTACATGTATGTGACGGTCCTGCTGAGACAAGCTATTTATTATATGATGTAGTTAATTTAATCCTTCATGTATGTGACGGTCCCCTTGTGACCAGCTGTTTATGATAAGATGTAGTTAGTGTAATCCTACATGTATGTGACGGTCCTGCTGTGACCAGCTATTAATTATATGATGTAGTTTGTCTAACCCTACATGTATGTGACGGTCCTGTTGTGACCAGCTGTTTATGACAAGATGTAGTTAGTGTAATCCTTCATGTATGTGACGGTCCTGCTGTGACCAGCTATTTATTATATGATGTAGTTAGTCTAATCCTACATATATGTGACGGTTCTGTTGTGACCAGCTGTTTATGACACGATGTAGTTAGTGTAATCCTACATGTATGTGACTGTCCTGCTGTGACCAGCTGTTTATGACACGATGTAGTTAGTGTAATCGTACATGTATGTGACGTACCTGCTGTGACTAGCTATTTATGACACGCTGAAGTTAGTGTAACTGTACATGTATGTTACGGTCCTGCTACGACCAGCTGTTTATGACAGGTTGATGTTAGTGTAATTCTACATGTATATAACGGTCCTGCTGTGACCAGCTGTTTATGCTCTGATGTTAATAGTGTAATCGTACATGTAATTGACGGACTTTTTGTGACCAGCTGGTTATGATATGATGTAGTAAGTTTAATTTGAATGTATATTGCGGTCCTGCTGTTTATGGTTTAATGTAGTTAGTGTTATCGTACAAGTATGTGACGGTCCTGCTGTGACCAGCTGTTTATGCTATGATGTTAATAGTGTAATCGTACATGTAAGTGACGGACTTTTTGTGACCAGCTGGTTATGATATGATGTAGTAAGTTTAATTTGAATGTATATTGCGGTCCTGCTGTTTATGGTTTGATGTAGTTAGTGTAATTGTACAAGTATGTGATGGTCCTGTTGTCACCAGCCGTTTATGATATGATGTAGTTAATGTAATCGTACATGTATGTGACGGTCCTGCTGTGACCAGCTGTTTATGATATGATTTAGTTAGTGTAATCGTATATGTATGTGAAAGTCCTGCTCTGACCAGCTGTTGATGATAAGATGTAGTAAGTGATATCCTACATGTATGTGACGGTCTTGTTGTGACCTGCTGTTAATGACACGATGTAGATAGTGTAATCCTACATGTATATGACGGTCCTGTTGTGACCTGCTTTTAATGATACGATGTAGTTAGTGTAATCGTACATGTATGGGACGGTTCTGTTGTCACCAGCCGTTTATAATATGATGTAGTTAGTGTAATCGTACATGTATGTCACGGTCCTGCTGTGACCAGCTGTTTATGATAAGATTTAATAAGTGTAATCGCATATGTATGGGACAGTCCTGCTGTAACCAGCTGCTTATGCTATGATGTAGTTAGTTTAATCGTAAATGTATGTGACGGTCCTGTTTTGACCAGCTGTTGATGATAAGATGTATTTAGTGTAATCTTACATGTATGTGACGGTCCTGTTTTGGCCAGCTGTTGATGATAAGATGTAGTTAGTGTAATCTTACATGTATGTGATGGTTCTGCTGTGAACAGCTGTTGATGACACGATGTAGTTAGTGTAATCGTACATGTATGTGACGGTCATGTTATAACCTGCTGTTTATGACACGATGTAGTTAGTGTAATCGTACATGTATGTGCGGTCATGTTGTAACCAGCTGTTTATGACACGATGTAGTTAGTGTAATCGTACATGTATGTGACGGTCATGTTGTAACCAGCTGTTTATGACACGATGTAGTTAGTGTTATCGTACATGTATGTGACGGTCCTGTTTTGACCAGCTGTTGATGATAAGATGTAGTTAGTGTAATCTTACATGTATGTGATGGTTCTGCTGTGAACAGCTGTTGATGACACGATGTAGTTAGTGTAATCGTACATGTATGTGACGGTCATGTTATAACCTGCTGTTTATGACACGATGTAGTTAGTGTAATCGTACATGTATGTGCGGTCATGTTGTAACCAGCTGTTTATGACACGATGTAGTTAGTGTAATCGTACATGTATGTGCGGTCATGTTGTAACCAGCTGTTTATGACACGATGTAGTTAGTGTAATCATACATGTATGTGACTGTCCTGCTGTGACCAGCTGTTTATGACACGATGTAGTTAGTGTAATCGTACATGTATGTGACGGTCCTGCTGTGACTAGCTATTTATGACACGCTGAAGTTAGTGTAACTGTACATGTATGTTACGGTCCTGCTACGACCAGCTGTTTATGACAGGTTGATGTTAGTGTAATTCTACATGTATATAACGGTCCTGCTGTGACCAGCTGTTTATGCTCTGATGTTAATAGTGTAATCGTACATGTAATTGACGGACTTTTTGTGACCAGCTGGTTATGATATGATGTAGTAAGTTTAATTTGAATGTATATTGCAGTCCTGCTGTTTATGGTTTAATGTAGTTAGTGTAATCGTACAAGTATGTGACGGTCCTGCTGTGACCAGCTGTTTATGCTATGATGTTAATAGTGTAATCGTACATGTAAGTGACGGACTTTTTGTGACCAGCTGGTTATGATATGATGTAGTAAGTTTAATTTGAATGTATATTGCGGTCCTGCTGTTTATGGTTTGATGTAGTTAGTGTAATTGTACAAGTATGTGATGGTCCTGTTGTCACTAGCCGTTTATGATATGATGTAGTTAATGTAATCGTACATGTATGTGACGGTCCTGCTGTGACCAGCTGTTTATGATATGATTTAGTTAGTGTAATCGTATATGTATGTGAAAGTCCTGCTCTGACCAGCTGTTGATGATAAGATGTAGTAAGTGATATCCTACATGTATGTGACGGTCTTGTTGTGACCTGCTGTTAATGACACGATGTAGATATTGTAATCCTACATGTATATGACGGTCCTGTTGTGACCTGCTTTTAATGATACGATGTAGTTAGTGTAATCGTACATGTATGGGACGGTTCTGTTGTCACCAGCCGTTTATAATATGATGTAGTTAGTGTAATCGTACATGTATGTCACGGTCCTGCTGTGACCAGCTGTTTATGATAAGATTTAATAAGTGTAATCGCATATGTATGGGACAGTCCTGCTGTAACCAGCTGCTTATGCTATGATGTAGTTAGTTTAATCGTAAATGTATGTGACGGTCCTGTTTTGACCAGCTGTTGATGATAAGATGTATTTAGTGTAATCTTACATGTATGTGACGGTCCTGTTTTGACCAGCTGTTGATGATAAGATGTAGTTAGTGTAATCTTACATGTATGTGACGGTCATGTTATAACCTGCTGTTTATGACACGATGTAGTTAGTGTAATTGTACATGTATGTGAAGGTCATGTTGTAACCAGCTGTTTATGACACGATGTAGTTAGTTTTATCGTACATGTATGTGACGGTTCATGTTGTAACCAGCTGTTTATGACACGATGTAGTTAGTGTAATCGTACATGTATGTGACGGTCATGTTGTAACCAGCTGTTTATGACACGATGTAGTTAGTGTAATTGTACATGTATGTGAAGGTCATGTTGTAACCAGCTGTTTATGACACGATGTAGTTAGTGTAATCGTACATGTATGTGACGGTCATGTTGTAACCAGCTGTTTATGACACGATGTAGTTAGTGTAATCCATACCGAAGATACTGGATAATGATTATTAGCGCCAGAATCAACACAAACACACCGCTAACTACTGCTGCTGTAATGAGTCCTAAAACAAAAAAAAGTATAATTAGACTCAGTACTATAGCAAACATTCTTATGGTTAATAAGTTAATAAACATTTAGTGACTGGAAAATAATGACGTAAAACACAAACGTATAGTTTGTGTAAATATTGACACATGTTTATTGCAAAAACAAACAAACATAAATTAAGATGTTTTACTTCTCTGTTTAAATTTAATTTAAATACTTAATTTTCTTGTAACGAGCTAATCTATTATAATAGTTAATCAATAAAAAATTGTGTCCTTCTACTCAGCAGGTGCTTGAATTAATTTCAAAATGAAATTGAACATGACGTTAGACATACGAGGCTCAGTGATAGGGATCAACTTGTCTATACTTGAATCGGGTTTTCGTTTATCAGTTGTTATCAATATTCCTGTAGTTCATAGATTTGATGCAGAAGTACCTTTTACTTGTGTAATGTTCCATCTATTAAATATTGACAATATAGCATGTTGGTGCCGACAATATGAATAAATTCAATTTGAAGAATACACCTATTGCAAATTGGTTATGTAAAGAATAACTGTGTAAAACGGATGTTTCAAACGATAGCAATACTGTGCCGCGTACCCAAACCCTGATACGAACACTCGATGTGGAGTGTATACGTTGTACTACGCTGTTTAATCTTAATTATACACCACGATCATTGACAAACATTTATAAACATTATGACTTGCTAGAATCCTGTTACACGTCTAAAGTACGAACAGACGTCTCAACACTAATCGTTCAATTTGTGTGGAAAACAGCACCTGTCTAATTAATAGTCATTGTAGGTATGACACACAAAAACGAGGATCAAAAGATTCTACTTACCTTCATTGGTGCCAGTTGTTGTTGTTTTAGGGACAGTTGTTGTTGTTTTGGTGACAGTTGTTGTTGTTTTAGGGTCAGCTGTTGTTGTTGTAGGTACAGATGTTTTTTCTGTTGTTTTAGGGACAGTTGTTGTTGTTTTAGGGACAGTTGTTGTTGTTTTGGTGACAGTTGTTGTTGTTTTAGGGTCAGCTGTTGTTGTTGTAGGTACAGATGTTTTTTCTGTTGTTGTTTTAGGGACAGTTGTTGTTGTTTTGGGGACAGTTGTTGTCATAGGGACAGTTGTTGTTGTTTTGGGGACAGTTGTTGTTTTAGGGACAGTTATTGTCATAGGGACATTTGTTGTTGTTTTGGGGACAGTTGTTGTTATAGGGACTGTTGTTGTTTTGGGGACAGTTGTTGTTATAGGGACAGTTGTTGTTTTTGGGACAATTGTTGTTGTTTTGGGGACAGTTATTGTTATAGGGACAGTTGTTGTTATAGGGACAGAAGTTGTTGTATTCTGTGTTTTGAAACCATCCGGACGATGACACCTCGCATGTATTACATCTGTCGAATTTGGCACAACTGAATAAAAATACAATCGATATCATTTATATCATAACAGTTATAATTGTTGACGGCTAATGTCTATTAATGAAGTATTAAACAACAAACGACCTTAATATTTTTAAACAATTTCTTAAAACAATTTTGGTTCATCTTTTATGTATTCTGTTTGTATAATTATACATGTGTGAAAATGATATTAGATTTACCATTTTTATATGATCTATAAATAAATAAATCCAGAACGATCCCTCATTGAAAGAAAATATTATATTAAATTTAACAGTTTATACTTTGGGTTTTGCAAAACTGTGCATAAAATTACGATATACCAAGGTTACTAAAAACAGCCGGTGGGAATTCCTAGTGTAAGCCGAACAACGATGAAAATTGGGATGTTCCGAATGAGGTGTTGTTTTCAAAATGGCAGTCAATAGATATTTAAGCGTCATTGACTTGGCATTTAAACGTATGAAGAATTATATCAATATGTACGGTTTACTGCTCGACAGTGCGATACAAATAAGTGGAAGCGATGGCATGTGTTTGTTAAAATCTACAATCACTGTCTGTTTTGATTAGAAATTATTAAAAATCATCACCATGTTATCAAAAATCAGTTTCATCATCACCAGTGTTATCAGTTTTATCATCACCATGTTATCAGTTTTATCATCACTATGTTATCAGTTTTATCATCACCACGTTATCAGTTGTTTCATCATCACAATGTTATCAATTTCATCATCACCATGTTATAAGTTTTATCATCACCATGTTATCAGTTTTATCATCGCCATGTTATCAGTTTCATCATCACCAATGTTATCAGTTTCATCATCACCATGTTATCAGTTTTATCATCGCCATGTTATCAGTTTCATCATCACCAATGTTATCAGTTTCATCAGCACCATGTTATAAGTTTCATCATCACCATGTTATCAATTTCATTATCACCATGTTATCAGTTTCATCATTACCATGTTATTAGTTTTATCATCACCATGTTATCAGTTTTATCATCATCATGTTATCAGTTTCATCATCACTATGTTATCAGTTTCATCATCACTATGATATCAGTTTCATCATCACCATGTTATTAGTTTTTATTTTCACAATCTCCTTGTTATCAATTTCATCATCACCATGATATCAGATTATTCATCACTATGTTATCAGTTTCATCATCACCAATGTTATCAGTTTCATCATCACTATGATATCAGTTTCATCATCATCATGTTATCAGTTTCATTTTCACAATCACCATGTTATCAGTTTCATCATCACAAATGTTATCAGTTTCATCATCACATGATATCAGTTTCATCATCACCATGTTATCAGTTTCATTTTCACAATCACAATGTTATCAATTTCATCATTACCATGTTATCAGTTTCATTTTTAAAAGATCAAGATGAATTGCTTTCTGATAATGACGAAATCTGAGTTTATTAAGAAGTTTGGTGATTATTAAACAAACGACCTGGCAAAATCTGTATTTATTAAAACGTATGGTGATCAAACAAAGGACCTGGCGAAATCTGAGTTTCTTAAAGAGTAGGGTGATCAAACAAAGGACCTGGCAAAATCTGAGTTTATTAAAGAGTATCATGGTGATCATTAAACAAAGAACCTGACGAAATATGCGTTTATTTATGAGTATGGGTATCAAACAAAGGACCTGGCGAAATCTGAGTTTATTGAAGAGCATGGTGATCAAACAAAGAACCTGGCAAAATCTGAGTTTATTAAAGAGTTTCATGGTGATCATTAAACAAAGAACCTGGCGAAATATGCGTTTATTTATGAGTATGGGTATCAAACAAAGGACCTGGCGAAATCTGAGTTTATTGAAGAGTATGGTGATCAAACAAAGAACCTGGCGAAATCTGAGTTTATTAAAGAGTATCATGGTGATCATTAAACAAAGGACCTGAAGAAATCTGAGTTTATGAAAGAGTATGGTGATCAAACAAAGGACCTGGCGAAATCTGAGTTTATTAAAGAGTACTATGGTGATCAGTAAACAAAGGACCTGACGAAATCTGCGTTTGTTAAACAGTATCATGGATATCAGTAACGAAATCTGCGTTTATTAAACAGTATCATGAAGATCATTAACGAAATCTGCGTTTCTTAAACAGTATCATGGAGATCATTAACGAAATCTGCGTTTATTAAACAGTATGGTGGTCAAACAAAGGACCTGGCAAAATCTGTGTTTATTAAAACGTACCATGGTGATAATGAAACAAAGGACCTGACGAAATCTGAGTTTATTAAAGAGTATCATGGTGATCATTAAACAAAGAAACTGGCGAAATCTCAGTTTATTAAAGAGCATGGTGATCATTAAACAAAGGACCAGGTTTACGCAGCCCAAATATCGGCCCTATATAATGCTATAAGCTCGATGTTTCGAACGTTTTAGTCGGCATCTATCCTTTTTCATATGCTACAAAATTGAATACCGATGTTATTATTTTGAATAGAAAGGACGTCATTCCCTAACATCGATATGTTGTGTTAGTTCAGTTTAGTTAGTTTAAGTTTAAACATATTCTATTGCCAATATATTTGCAAATATACATATTACAAGCATACAAGAAACATTGAAATAATTAGGCAAAAGGGTCTTATATACTTATAACCGATGTGATTCTTTTGAATAGTAAGGACATCATTCCCTATCATCGATATGTTGTATGCTATATTTCGCTAAATGTATTTCTATGGTTACCAGTATCAAGTTAGGAAAGTTGTTTATTAGATCCCGTTATTTTATCAATCATAAACAGTAACGACTTTAATATATCATGTTTATATTCAAAATAACGGCAATTTCGTTATTATATTAGTTCTGATAATTTTATTTAAATACTTCGATTGTAAAGAATTATTGTTTTAATTTATATAAATGTTAGATTTTTGGATATCTTGTTTATAAATTAATCCGATTTAAATTACTATCACTACGCTGTAGGTTGGTTTTCGCACATTGACAGAATATTGAATGGCTTGGCATATTTATGACGTACTGTCACCTTTAACTTAAAGTTATCTTCTTTGTTCGATATGGGATTTCTTATCCATAATGCAACGGGTGTTAATTTGATCATGTAACTAATTTTTTGTCACATGACTTCATCTTTCTGTACTCCAGTTTGTTATGTTTATCACGTGGCTTTCTAATCCCATGTGCACCGCTTATGTGCCGTTTAAGACAATATAGTTTATGTTTAGGTATTTTGGGACAAGATGCAAGAGATAGAATTAACCAAAACTTTGCTCTAATTTAGAACTTTTCAAATGTACCTTATGAAGGAAATAAATATGGATGCTACTTAAATTTAAATATCACATCAAAAACGATGAAAGAGTTTCTACAATATTAATTTAAAAATCTTCATATTTCGTTCCTTCATTTTTTTTCTAAGCAGCATTGGATTCCTAAATACTATATGTGTTTGCTTACTGAAACATTAATTCTGCACGGATATGATTAAACGGCATTTAAATATACTGTACTTCATTCTTTCTTCATTCGATGCCCCATAAAATCAACTCCGGTCAGAGTTGTACCAAATATATCCCGAAACATAGGACTTACTAGTATAGCATTAACAAGCCAATAATAAATCCACTACTGGCTGTGTTTCAGGACCCGTTACCATTAAAAAGCCAAGAATAAATCCACTATTGGTTGTGTTTCTGGACAACGTACCATTAAAAAGCCAAGAATAAATCCACTTCATGTTGTGTTTCAGGACAACTTACCGTTTACAAGCCAAAAAGAAATCCACTTGAGGTTGTGTTTCAGAACAACTTATCGTTAACAAGCCAAGAATAAATCCACAACAGGCTATGTTTCAGGACAACTTACTGTTAACAAGCCAAAAATAAATCCACTACTGGTTGTGTTTCAGGTAATTTTACCATTTACTAGCCCCGAATAATAAACTACTGGTTATGTTTCAGGACAACATACCATTTACAAACCAAGAATTAACCAATACTGCTTGTGTTTCAGGACAAAGTACAATTTATAAGCCAAGAAAAAATCCACTACTGGTTGTGTTTTAGGACAACTTACACACTACATGTTGTGTTTCGGGACAGCTTACCATTTGAAAGCCAATAATAAATCTACTACTGATTGTGTTTCAGGACAACTTACCAATAACAAGCCAATAATAAATCCACTACTGGTTTTGTTTTGGAAAAATCTAACCATTTACAAGCCAATGATAAATCCGCTACTGGTTGTGTTTCAGGAAAACTTACAATTTACAAGCCCGGAATAAATACACTAATGTTTGTGTTTCAGGAAAACTTACAATTTACCAGCCAAAATTAAATCCACTATATTTGTGTTTCAGGACATTTTACCATTAACAAGTCAAGAATAAATCCACTACTGGATGTGTTTTAGGCAACTTACCAATAACAAGCCCAGAAAAATCCACTTCTGGTTGTGATCGGGGCAACTAACTATTAAAAAGCCAAAAATAAAATCACTGCTGGATGTGTTTCGGAACAACTTACCTTTAACAAGCCAAGCAAAATCCACTACTGGTTGTGCTTCGGGAAAACTTACCATTTACAAGATTATAATAATTCCAAAACTGGTTATTTTTTGGGACAACTTACCATTAACAAGCCAAGAATAAATCAGCTACTGGCTGTGGTTCGGGAAAACTTACCATTTACAAGCCTCGAATTAATGCAATACTGGTTATGTTTCAAGACAACTTACCATAAACAAGCCAAGAATAAATCAGCTACTGGCTGTGTTTCGGGAAAACTTACCATTTACAAGCCTTGAATTAATACACTACTGGTTATGTATCAGGACAACTTACCATTTACAAACCAAGAATAAACCATATCTAGTTGTGTTTCCAGACAACATTCTATTTACAAGCCAAGAATAAATTAACTAATGGTTGTGTTTCAGGACAACTTACTATTAGAAAACCAATAATAAATGCACTACTGGTTGTATTTCAGGACAACTTACATTTTACAAACCTTGAATAAATCCACTACTGGTTGTGTTTCAACATAACTGACTTTTTACAAATCTACAAAAAATCGAATTCTGTTTGTGTTTCAGGACAACTTACTATTGGAAAGCCAATAATAAATGCACTACTGGTTGTATTTCAGGACAACTTACCATTGACCAGCCGATAATAAATGCACTTCTGGTTGTGTTTCAGGACAACTTACCATTTAAAAGCCAATAAAATCCATTACATGTTTTGCTTTAGGAAACCTTACCATTGACAAGCCTCGAATAAATACACTACTGGTTATGTCTGAGGACAATTTAACATTTACAAACCAAGAATAAACCACTGCTAGTTGAGTTTTGGGACAACTTACCATTTACAAACCAAGAATAAATCCACTATTGTATGTGTTTCAGGACAACTTACCATTTAAAAGCCAGAATAAATCCACTACTGGTTGTACTTTAAGAAAACTAACCATTAACAAGCCTCAAATAAATATACTACAGGTTTCGTTTCAGGACAACTAACAATTGTCAAACCAATAATAAACTACTTCTAGTTTTGTTTAGGGACAACTTACCATTTAAAAAAGTCTAGACCAAATCCATTACTGGTTGTGTTTCAGGACAACTCACCATTCACAACCATAGAACAAAGCCACTACTGGTTGTGATTCAGGACAACTTACTATTCACAAGCCTAGTACAAATCCAGTACTGGTTGTGTTTTAGGAAAAATTACCATTCACACGCTTAGACTAAATCCACTATTGGTTATGTTAAGAGACAATTTACCACTTACAAGCCAAGAATAATTCGACTACTGGTCGTGTTTCGGGACAACTTACCATTTACAAAACTAGAATAAATCAACTACTGGTTATGTTAAGAGACAATTTACCATTTACAAACCATGAATAAATCCACTACTGGTTGTGTTTCGGGACAACTGACCATTTACAATCCTATAATAAATCGACTACTGGTTGTGTTTCAGGAAACTAATTGACTACTGATTGTGTTTCGGACAACTTACCATTTACAAGTCTAGATTAAATCCACTACTTATTGTGTTTCGGGACAACTTACCATTTACAAGCCTAGAATTAATCCAATACTGGTTGTGTTTCAGGACATCTTATCATTTATAACCAAAGAATAATCCACTACTGGTTGTGTTTCAGAAAAACTTACCATTCACAAGATTAGAATAAATCCACTACTGGTGTTTCCGGACAACTTACCATCGACAAGTAAAACTAAATCAATACTGGTCGTGCTTCGGGAAAACTTACCATTAACAAACCTCAAATAAATACAATACTGGTTATGTTTCAGGACACCCTACCATTTAAAACCAAGAAAAAAACACTTCTTATTGAGTTTCGCGACAACTTACAATTTACAAACCAAAAATAAATCCACTACCGGTTTTGTTTCTGGACAACTTACCATTTACAAGCCATCAAATAAATCACAATTGGTTCTGATTCAGGACAAGTTACCATTTACAAGCCAAAAATAAATCTCCAACTGGTTATGTTTCAGGACAACTGTTTACTTAAAAGCCAAGAATAAATCCATTACTTGTTGTGTTTCAGGAAACTTACCATTTACATGACTCAAATAAATAAAATACTGGTAACGTTTTAGGATAAATTATCATTTACTAAACAAGAATAAATCATTTCTATTTGTGTTTCAGGACAATGTTCCATTTACATTCCAATAATTTATCCACTACTGGTTGTGTTTCAAGACAACTTACCATTCACAAGCCTAGACTAAATCTTCTATTGATTGTGTTATAGGACAATTTACCATTCACAAGCCTACAACAAATCCGCTACTGGTTGTGTTTCAGAACAACTTACCATTCACAAGCCTAGAACGAATCAACAACTGGTTGTATTTCAGGACAACTAACCATTTACAATCCAAGAATAAATCCACTACTGGGTGTGTTTCTGGAAAACTTACCATTCACAAGTCTAGAAGAAATCCACTACTGATTGTGTTTCAGGACAACTTACCATTCACAAGCCTAGAACAAATTCACTACTGTATGTTTTCAGGACAACTTACTAATTCACTACTCTAGAACGAATCCACTACTGGTTTTTTTCATGACTATTACCATTCACAAGCCTAAACTAAATACACTACTGGTTGTGTTACAGGACACCTTTCCCATTGACATGCCTACATTGAATCTATTACTGATTTTGTTTCAGGACATCTTACCATTTACAAGCCTAGAATAAATCCACTACCGGTTGTATTTCAGGACAACTAACCATTTACAAGCCTAGGACAAATCTAGTACTTGTTGTGTTTCAGGACAACTTACCATTCACAAGCCTAGAACAAATCCACTACTGGTTTTGTTTCAGGACAACTTACTTGTCACAAGCCTAGGAAAATCCACTACTGGTTGTGCTACAGGACACCTTACCCTGTACAAGACTAGATTGAAACTACTACTGGTTGTTTTTAAGAACATCTTACTATTTACAAGCCTAGAATAAATCCACTACCGGTTGTGTTTCAGGACAACTTACTGTTCACAAGCTTAGAATAATTCAAATACAGCTTCTGATTCAGGACATTTACCCTATACAAGCCTAGATTGAAACTACTACTGGTTGTGTTTAAGAATATCTTACCATTTACAAGCCTAGAATAAATCCACTACTGGTTGTGTTTCAAGACAACTTACCACTGACAAGCGAAGAATCAATCAGCTACTGGCTGTGTTCCTAGACAACTTACCATTTACAAGCCAATAATATAATCACTACTGGTTCTGATACAGGACAATTTACCATTTACAAGGAAAGAATAAATCCACTACTGGTTTTGTTTCAGGACAAATTTCCCCTAAATAGCCAAGAAAAAATCCACTACTGGTTATGTTTCGGGACAACTTACCATTTACAAGCCTAGAATTATTCCAATACTGTTTGTGTATCGGGACAACTTACCATTAAAAGCCTAGAATAAATCCACTACTGGTTTTATTTCAGGACAACTTACCATTTACAAGCCTCTAATAAATCCACTATTGATTGCGTTTTAGGACAACTTACCATTTACAAGACTAGAATAAACCGACTACTTTTTGTGTTTCAGGACAACTTACCATTATCAAGCATACATTAAGTCCATAACTGGTTGTGTTTCACCACAACTTACCATTGACAAGCCTAGAATAAATTCACTACTGGTTGTGTTTCAGGACAACTTACCATTCACAAGCCTAGAACAAATCCAGTACTAGTTGTGTTTCAGGACAATTTACCATTCACAAGCCTAGACTAAATCCTCTATTGATTGTGTTATAGGACAATTTACCATTCACAAGCCTACAACAAATCCGCTACTGGTTGTGTTTCAGAACAACTTACCATTCACAAGCCTAGAACGAATCAACAACTGGTTGTATTTCAGGACAACTAACCATTTACAATCCAAGAATAAATCCACTACTGGGTGTGTTTCTGGAAAACTTACCATTCACAAGTCTAGAAGAAATCCACTACTGATTGTGTTTCAGGACAACTTACCATTCACAAGCCTAGAACAAATTCACTACTGTATGTTTTCAGGACAACTTACTAATTCACTACTCTAGAACGAATCCACTACTGGTTTTGTTTCATGACAATTACCATTCACAAGCCTTAACTAAATACACTACTGGTTGTGTTACAGGACACCTTTCCCATTGACATGCCTACATTGAATCTATTACTGATTTTGTTTCAGGACATCTTACCATTTACAAGCCTAGAATAAATCCACTACCGGTTGTATTTCAGGACAACTAACCATTTACAAGCCTAGGACAAATCTAGTACTTGTTGTGTTTCAGGACAACTTACCATTCACAAGCCTAGAACAAATCCACTACTGGTTTTGTTTCAGGACAACTTACTTTTCACAAGCCTAGGAAAATCCACTACTGGTTGTGCTACAGGACACCTTACCCTGTACACGCCTAGATTGAAACTACTACTGGTTGTTTTTAAGGACATCTTACTATTTACAAGCCTAGAATAAATCCACTACCGGTTGTGTTTCAGGACAACTTACTATTTACAAACAAATGAATAAAAACAATACTGGTTGTGTTACCGGACAACTTACTATTCACAAACCAAGAATATATCCACTACTGGTGGTGTTTCTGGAAAACTTGCCATTCACAAACAAAGAATAAATACCTTACTGGTTGTGTTACAGTATAATTTACCATTCACAAGCCTAGACTAAATCCACTACCGGTTGTGTTTCAGGACAATTTACCATTAACAAGCCTATGTTTATTCCATTACTGATTGTGTTTCAGGACATCTTACCATTCAGAAGTCTAAATCAAATCCACTACTTGTTGTGTTTCAGGACAATTTACCATTTACAAGCCTAGAATAAATCCACTACTGGTTGTGTTTCAGGGCAACTAACCATTTGAAAGCCTATAGTAAATCCACTATTGTTTGTGTTTCAGGATAACTTACCATTCGTATATAATAATTGGAAACACGCAGCTACTTTTCCCTTTATTTTTTTGTTGAACGTCACTTCAGCAGACTGCAGATTATCCAGTTGGTATAAAAACACACTCGTGCACGAAAATCGCAAACGTTGTATTTCGAAGTCTATTCCGCAGGGTTTGTATTCTGGGCCGTTATATGAGATTACAGGTGTTGTATTTCCGTTTGCAGTTATGTTACAGGTGCAGATACCTGTCATATTTTCGAACTGACCAGTAGTGGAGAATGCAATATTTGTACCTTGTTGTACCGAGTCCTCACACAGAGACACATCTGAAAATGTACAACAGTGCTACATATGTAATGTTAACAAAAGACGCTCTTATAGGTCTCACTACACAGTTGAATTTTGTTCTCTGTTCTATGTAAAACAATGTCTAGGATTTCCCTTGTAAAAGAAGAATTCCACATAGATATTTTTTTTATTTTTTTTTATTTCATAGCAGGAATGTAAACCCACATAAAAATGCACAATAGGTGGTAGGTTGACCAGGGTTTTTTTAAAAGAGGGTGCAGTGACACCCTGAGATTTGTTTAAAAAGGAAGTCCTCAAATGCTCATAAATACATGCATATATTGAAAGTCACTATTTTTACAACAGTGATGTCTTATTGCAATATATGCTATACCAACTTTTGCTCTACTCATCTGCAGCAAGAAATCAAAACTACTAAGAACTATTTTGAAAATATTCCAAAACCAAATTACATAGGCCTTGTTTTTAAGCGTAAGAATCATGTCACCGTGGGAAAAAAGGGGCGTAACTGTGTAGTGAGACGTATAGTGCCCGGGAACTTTTGTTCTCTATGGATTCTATGCTGAAAATTCGCTTTTGAATACTAGTTGTATGATATGATTGTTTCTCAAATTTACTGGAAATTAATAAAATTCCAGCAGTCCTACCGTTGCCACCAGTTTTACAAATTTACAGGGGGGATTATAAACGTGTAGAAACCTCACTATTTGTAATATAATTTGTATATGTTTATTTCAACACTAAATGTCTAATTCTACTTGAAATGAAATATATAAAACAGAATGAGAAACCCTCACATACAAGTACATACTCAAACCTTCACGCATTATGAGAAACCCTTACATACAAGTACATACTCAAACGTTCACGCAGAATGAGAAACCTTCACATACAAGTACTTACTTAAACGTTCACGCAGAATGAGAAACACTCACATACAAGTGCATACTCAAACGTTCACGCAGAATGAGAAATTTTCACATACAAGTACATACCCAAACGTTCACGCTGAATGAGAAACCCTCACATACAAGTACATACTCAAACGTTCACGCTGAATGAGAAACCCTCACATACAAGTAAATACTCAAACGTTCACGCTGAATGAGAAACCCTCACATACAAGTTCATACTCAAACGTTCATGCAGAATGAGAAACCCTCACATACAAGTTAATACTTAAACGTTCACGCACAAGTACATACTCAAACGTTCACGCTGAATGAGAAACCCTCACATACAAGTACATACTCAACCGTTCACGCATTATGAGAAACCCTCACATACAAGTACATACTCAAACTTTTACGCAGAATGAGAAACCTTCACATACAAGTACATACTTAAACGTTTACGCAGAATGAGAAACCTTCACATACAAATACATACTCAAACGTTCACGTTGAATGAGAAACCCTCACATACAAGTACATACTCAAACCTTCACGCTGAATGAGAAACCTTCACATACAAGTACATACTCAAACGTTCACGCAGAATGAGAAATCCTCACATACAAGTAAATACTCTAACGTTCACGCTGAATGAGAAACCTTTATATACAAGTACATACTTAAACGTTCATGAACGTTTTACACGGTTTTATCATTCATACTTTATACGAAGTAACTCTGAAGAATCTCCTATCCTAATACTAATCAAAGCACTGTAGTGCTGATGGGGGCGGAGCATATAAGAAGTAAAATGTCGCTATTGTTTTAGACAAACAGGTCAGTTTGCATACGTTGAAGTAGAATAATCCCGATTACCTTTGATTTCTTATACATGGTACAGAATCTACATGTTATATGCTTAACGTTGACTCTTTTTCTCGAATATGTCAGAAACGTAACTGAATGTTTTGCCTTTGAAAGTGTATTTCTGCTATAGTAAGAATATTAACTTTTAAATTTGGCAAATGTCCAACTTCAAGATATTAGTTCAACTCAATGATATGAGATTTGTATCTTCAACTCAACTCGTGATATTTTCAGAGATGACAAGCTTTCTATCATAAACAGTATATATAAAATATCAAAGTACTCTGAATCTAGCACGATGAATTCCACTCTGAGTCTTTATTGATTTCTCTAGCGCAACAGTGAAACAATTCGTTTAAAAGACGAAAAGCAGAAATGTGTATGTCGACATTGATAATTGATTCTTGCATTTATATTTTCTAGGGCCCTATATCACCCCGTAAACGAAACCGCACTAACCAAAATGTTATGGCGCCGATTTTTTTAGACACATCTGGATGTTTGCGTATTTTCGCTACGGAAACACAAATGCTTTAACTCTTATCTGTTTAAGTAGAAATTATCTACCGTTCCAATTATTGGAAATATGTGAAATATTTACTAAATAATAAAAAACAGCACTGACATTATTCATAACTCGATCAATCTCGAATTCTTTTTAAGAATACAAGTCTATTTTTAAACATTTGGGAGAAACCGCAAGTCACATGATCGACATTAGCATATCTCTATTTTTAGAACGAGTATTGATTGTTTATTGACATAAGCAAGGAGTATAGTTCCTTGGCATAAGGGACATATCTAGAAAAGTTTCGTTACCGTACATATTTTTAAAATGATAGAAAAAAGCGAAATCAAACTCCCGAATCAAGTACTTATTATCTGAAGTCCTTGCCGAAATATACGACTCTTTCAATGTGCATGTTGGCGATATAGTTCGTGACATGGAATTTGATTTACAAGATGGCGCAATCTTTTGGTTCAGCGCGTCTGTATTCATGCGCTTTTATTCCTTTGTGCTGATTAATGCTACAGAATATAAACTTGGAATTTATACGATACGTAATTGTTTATAGGTATAAATCGTCGCTGTATGTTATAATATTAATATTTTCGTTGAAATAGGCGAATCTACTGTTTATAGTGAGTTCGAGAGCTTATCAGGTGGAACTATTTGATAAGTGGTTGTTAGGTCTGCATTAACACGAAACACGGTTGTATATTTGCGGTATTGAAAATAAAATCATGTTAGCTATGAGAGCGGCTGCTAAAGCACTTCCCCAAAAAAGCCCACTTATCAAAAAGCCCCGATTAAAAATCATTAAGTCTTATATACACTGAACTTGGGACATTTTCACTCCGTGTGAGCCCAACATGCTCCTGTGAACACCATTAGCTCCAAACCTGCGAACATGCTCCAGTATACCTGAGCTGGGAGCATTTCACCTGATGTGACCTTAACAAGCTCCGAGCATGCGAACATGCTCCAGTATACCTGAGCTGGGAGCATTCTACCTGATGTGACCTTAACAAGCTCCGAGCATGCGAACATGCTCCAGTATACCTGAGCTGGGAGCATTCTACCTTATGTGACCTTAACAAGCTCCGAATATGCGAATTTGCTTCAGTGCAAATCCTTTATACAAAGGAGCCTGCAGCATTATGTAATGCTCCTGCTTCGATACTCCGTCTCCAGCCAGTATTGACCCCTATAAATAAAGTTCACAGTAATTTATGGCTCTGTCCTTATTTTGGACTACAGGCCTGAAGCTCAATAATGGATCATTGGAATTCTGTAACACATCCCCCTCTTAGATGTTTGGTCCCCAAAAACATAAATCTGTGTAAAACCTAAATCACTTTAAAGAAAAATATATTAAAACAATAGTCTACGTGATTACTTAACGAAACATGTATGCATTATTTAAATCCCATTAGTCTTATTTAAGTACATGTATTAAATTCAATTAGTGTTGGCTATTTGTCATATCTTAAAATGAAATTAAAACATAATTTAAGCAATGAATAATGGGCTAGAAATAAAACTCAAGCATAAATCAAATTATGAAAGTATTTATTTGAATTGTATACCCATGTCCGTGATTTCACTTACTTTGTCCATAGATTTTAACTTTTAACAATTTCATTCCAATGTTCAAATTATCTCACACACAAATAAATGTCCTGTGGCCTTTTTACTTTTAAATTGTAATATGCAACTTAACAAATTGGTATTGAAAATTGAAATTAAAATTCGACAATTTTGGCACAATATTTTTCAGCATTCTTGTCAATAAATTTTTTACTTAACTGAAATAAAAGATGAGTATTGGGTGTATGCACTACTCATAACACAATTTGATTTGGAATACACATTCAAATTAAATTTTTGAATGGATATGATACACAGTAAATCAAAGATTGGTCGGGAAAAAAAATACGTATATCCAAGAAATTAATGACATATTCCAATTTATTCACAGTACACGCGGTAAATCCAAGATTGATAGAATAAAACACAGATATACCCAAATTATTGATTATACGGTTTTAGTTCCATTTCTTTTAATGAATACAGTATCCAGACTTATTCCACGATTGTTAGCTCTAACACAAATGGCTCTTGAATTTAGCTTTATGACAGCTTCAAGAAAATCTGCACATTTAAACATGTAGATTTCTTAAACCAAAGGTATTTAAAGCCTATAAGTAGCCTCAAAATACTGATCATCTCATATGGAGATCTGGACACAAAATAACCAGTTGACTGTTCCATGGGTCGGGAGAGATAAAATCCTTTGATTTTTAGGCCCATGAAGGACATTAAGCAGTTAGCAGCTACATGGTACTTTGGTTATGTTTATATTGCTTTCGCTGTCTCAGGCTTCTTCTGGGTGTGAATTCATTATCAATATGTTTAAAATGACTGTCCTTCTTCTATTTGTTGTTAGACACAATTTGATTATGTTGTTTGTTGCTGTTGCTCAGATACCAGTCTGGAAAGGAGTTCCCATGGTATGGTTTGAGTCTATCATAGTGTTCTATCTTTGTCTTTGATGAAGGAGACTTCTTGATCTCAAATAAAACGTAACTGAGTTTCCTTTGAATGGTAAATAGAATTACACCTCCTTCTTTGTATGTATTAGCATGCGTTCTTGTGTCATAATCACGTTTATGCCGTTTAGCATTTTTCTGTAAACAATACCTTGTGAGTTCATTTTAAACAGTTTTTCTTCCATTTGGTTCACATAATGTACAGAACTTTCGGTCTGGCTTGACATATCCAAGTGATATTTCCACTGGCATAACAACTTCCCTGCCTTACATGAGCATGTTCGGGGTGAATCTCGTTCCGTCATGTACACACTTTGATTGTTTTAAACTTATTTCTTTTACTTCGATTGTGAAACATGTTCTTACAACTTAGACAAATCACGCTCGAAGTCTTCCTTGGTAGTACCAGTACAAAGCATATGCGGAAAAGGTGCCTTGCTCAAGGACACCACACATAGCCGTAGCGGAGGATCGAACCCACGACATTCCGATCATGGGTTCGGTGCTCTACCACTGGACCACGCGCTCCACTTTTGATTTGAGTTCACATAGGTTGTTATCATATTTTGAAGAACTTAATTCACTCTCTCTGGAATGCCATTGGACATTAGCCTGTTACCGGAGTTCGAGTCAGATTATTTTTTGTAATAATTTGCATACATTCTTTGAAAAGATTTGACTGATAATTTGTCTTTTGATTAGAACGAATATCACATTCCAAATCTAGATAGAAATTCATAATCTATTTTTGATGCGACTGTGCTTGCAAGTTGAAACTTTTTTGCTAAAACTTCGGCCCACTTCGTGAGTTACCAATAACAACCAGGCAATATTTATTTCCATTTCCGGTATCAGGTAATCACCCCATTACATCTGTACTTCATCTATCTATTGAATGTCTAACTGTATATTCTGACAATGAGGATATGTGTGTTCTTTCTGTTCGTTTACGTATTGAATACTTGTCACAAGATTTGATGTGACGTTTGACACTGTCTTTCATGTTATACCAGTAAATTATCTGGCGACCTTTTGAATAACACATATTTATGTCTATACTTAAATGCGCACTAGTATTCGAATCATGAACTGAGACTAATATTTCCTTTCTCAAAACTCTAAAACCACTAATTGCATGAGTTCCTGTTTTTTGCTTACTAGTAGGCCATCCAAAAAGCAAAATTACCCTTATTTTAACTTTTGATGGCAATTTTTAGTAGAATTGTTTTAGTACCATAACATTATTCCGCAATATGTATAGCATCGTGTGATGATGGATGCCACTCATGAAATTGCGTTTTAAGGTCACAGTTGAGGTCAAAGGTCAATCAGATGCAAAAAAAAATAACAAAACGGTATTGTATATAAGTAATTGTCACTAATGTTACAATTATGTTGTTTTATATATTTTTTCTTTAATGACATATTGTTAATAGTCTATTAGACAATATAGACAAATATACAATATTTTATTTGAGTAACGTAGGCTTCCGGCCCATAATACATTTTTAAACACATGGTAAACATGGAATCTAACAAATAAACATTCATAATACGAACATTATAATTTCAATAAAGTTTTGTTAAAATAAATGCAATATATTTATTTATATATTTTGTTTTTTTAAAGTATTGACTATTCTGTTGTTTTACTAGTTTGTGTCTATCTTATTTCAAATATTGAAAAAAAGAAAAAAAGTAATACACAATTTCGAGATTTAATTCAAGTCATTATGTTTTAAGTCATTTTGTTTTATAATTGGAGGTAAATAGTTCTTTTATTAAACATCTCAAATACAAACTTTGCCAGTTTGATTATCTTGTCAGAATTGGCTTTGCTCATCAAACTGTAGAATTCATATACATAATGATAGTTTTGATCGTTATAGTTAATAATGAAACAGTGTAAAGGACAATGGAGCATCTATATAAAGGACATTGAGGCATGCCTGTCTTTCTGCTTGTTTTGATACGAGTCGAAAGTTCAATAAGTACATTTAAAATATAGACAATTGCAGTAGTTGTTGTTTATTGCAAATCTGCAATTTGTTATTAACCTTGAATTTTATACTTATATTTTAAGATAAATACTAAAATTAACTCTTAAAGTTAAGTGTTCGCTTGGACGTCCTTATATTCTACACAATACGATAATACACTGGTGCATATTTTTTTATCATGTATTATTTTCCAATTGAAATGCGATTTAAGGAGAAATAACAATTACGAATATATATATACATTAGATTAAAAGTAAATGTAAAAGAAAGAGAGTTTATGTAAATTATGCAAATTACCTTAATTGTACGTATAACTATTAAAACTTGTTCTACCATATATAAAGATGCCACACAAAGTATCTGAGATTCGAAGAAAATTACTTGTTACCTCCAGTATAGAAGTTCTTGACAGAAATGACAGTTTTGATCGTGACACTTGATTGAAATTTTTTATGGCATAAAATTTGTGATAGTGTATTCACTTCCAAAAAAAAATAATAATAAGCTCAAAAGAAAAATGGGATCTTCTGGACCTTCTACTAGTTGTGTCAAAGAAGAGTAGAAAGATGCTCCTGTCCGTTCAGCAACTTTAGCAAAATATTACCAACTGATTCGAGTATTTTATTGCAGTCGGAAGATGTAAAACAGTTACACCGTTTATGAGTGATATTTTTCAAGAATATGTATTGCGGCTGTAAATGATCTTATTGCATCCGAAGTAAAATACATTCTAAAATGTCTGTCTAAGTTTAAAAAACAAATTGTGAAGTAAGAGGATACTATCGAAGATGATACAGTAATGACAGAATTATGAGAATTTAGCTCCGATGATTATTGGTGGCGACTGGAGTAGCTATTTTACAAGGAAGCGGGTATTAAATCAGACTGTTCCAAGCAAATATGAGGATCGTTCTATGAAGACGTCAAAAAAGCTACTGACCCAAAGCACAGTTTATTAGACCATCATATATGCGTCTGATTTTGGGTCATATACTGATTTATCTGATAATGTTTCAAGTATTTTAGAACCATATGAAAGTATACTTATACAGGAAAGTGTTGACTGCTGCTCAACAAGTAAGAGTTGATATAGGCATGATTTCCTTCTGGAAGGAATAGACACTGATTATGTAGACAAGGTAATTCCTGGAAGGTTCTTTCTCTATCTCGCCTGCTATTTGGTGGTATGACAATTATTCTAGATGCTGAAGTCATAGTCAGTTTGTATACTAGCGCAGGAGATATAGTATTTGGCGTATCTAACGGCATCCACAATTATAAGATGTTGGCCTTGGACATGCTCTTCACAAGACAGCTCGTTCTGAAATGAGTGTCAGTCTTTTTCATGCTGTCAACCACACTGTTATTATTATCAGAAGAATTGACAACTTAATTGCAAATGATAGTCTTGGAATGTATATCGAAAATGGATATGATCTGTTTATGTCCTGTGATAATATTGATGCTGTTAAAGCAACGTTAGATGAAAGAAACGTAGTTAACAGCACAATATGGTGGTTGGGAAATACAGTCAAACTCTAGAGAATATTATGTGGGTACTAATACCATAACTTAATAATTGGGGAAACATGCTTCTGCTGATACTACTTAGATAAAACAATGATGGTAGGCTATATCCAATACATGGCCCTGACAAAATAAATGCAAGTAGTTGGTATACAAACAATAATGAAACACGTTAAACAGCACATATTCGGAATACTTGAATAGATTTTTAGCAAAATAGTCAAACTGATGTGCAAACAGTTCCAACTTTGAGAGCTTACAATGAATTAAGCAGTCCAGATATATGAATGATATATTTGAAGAAATTTCAAAATTCTGAAAATTATCTGTTGTAATTTTTATAAATGAAGTTTCATTGCAGAAGTAACTTTCATATTTCTAAATGATGCACTAAATAGCAATTATAATATTTGTAATTTATAATGTAATTACTGTTAAATTGCATTAATACATTTCATATGTACTGGGTAATTGATGAACATCAATAGTTGTAAATGTTTGAAATGTTAGAGGCTTAGTGGTAAAACCATGTACTGTCAATCAAGGTTGGATCGCCAGTGACCTGCTACTCAACATAATATCTTCAGAGTTTTATTTACGAGTCCATTCAAGTCATTTTTTCTGGTATTTATCTTGGCTATAGTAGTCGCACTGTCATCCATTATTATTACATTAACTTGAAATTTTTATTCCTGTACTGGGCTACTTCCAACTTTAATCTTTGAATTGTCATTAAAATTTTAGAACACTGCCTGGTGAACTGGTAGTGAGTGTTCTTAATTTTTCATAATATGTGCATTTCCTTGTCTTCTGGAAAAGCATCATATGTTTTCGAATACTTTTTGTTAACATGGTCCCAGTATCTGATTTACTGTCACAATCCATTCTTCTGGCAATACATATTGTAATAAATTGGCCTGGTCCTGGTGTACTACTTGACTGACTTCATCACTGAAAATTAAAGGAAGCTTATATGAGATAAAGAAATAAATGACAATGTTTGTTTGTATGTAAGCTTAATTTACATCATCACCAGTTTCCCATTTGGGTGATGCATCCAGAAGAGTGAACAGTTTAGACTTTTTAGGTTTGTGGGGGATAGTGCAGGAAACAAATATCATAGAAACCTAATCATATGTTTCACCTGATTCTTTTGCTTGGTGTATAGCACCATCATAAAAGTCCTCAGTTTAAAGTCCCATCTGAATGACAGTTAGCACTGTAAGTTAGCCAGCCTCAGGTATCAAACTCTCAACCCTGAGCTAGAAGTATCATGCTCTACTGACTGAGCTCATCGGTCTGGCTAAAAAAACGACAATGTATTTTAATAAAACAGCACAATATATGGGTATAGTTTGACAACTCAAGGGCTATAACTGAGCAGCAATTCCTGTTATGATATCTATGTTCAAACCATTGAACAAAATCTTATGGTTATAAACTTGCATACGTGTATGTGGACATTTTTTTACTGAATGAAACTGTTATGTTATGTAACAAGCAGTCAATGGGTTGCAAGCTCAAATCCCCACTTGGCCAGTCTCTGTGATGATTTAAATATATGCAAATTCCAACATTGTGTCTCATGTTCATTCATCTTTAATCACTGATTCAAATGGGAAAGTTGTCAGTTATTTGCATGGATATTGGGTGTGCCAAACAAGTAGTCACAGGTTTGATCCCCCTTAGATCATCTGTTGTGCTCATGATTATTTTGTTGTAATCCATAGTAGAAATAAGCTGAAACGGTTAACTTACATTAATAATTACCATTGGCCCCTTTTGATGATTGTCACTCTTTCATTTAGTGTTTCTGTACACGTTGTCTATGTCACGATATTGATTGTCTCTTCATAGTTAATGAAACCACTACAGGTATTTAAAGCACCGACATCTCAATCCATCTGTAACCTGAGCCTCTGTTTAGCATTCCTGAAATGTGTTGAATAGTTTCTTATTTTCATAATTCATGTAACAATTTTCTGTTTAACAGGAAACACAGAACATGACGGTGTATAAATTTATTTTTAACATTTACTCAATGTAAGAATACTGTTCGAATCCCCGCCTGGCAACAGTCTCCAGGATGATAGATATACAGCAATATGTCTCTTTATCAATCGTCTGTCACCGCTGATTCAAGTGGGAAAGCTATCAGTTACTTGCGGAGATGGGATGTGTTCAAATACTTGTTAATTCCAGGAAACAGTGGTTAGGTGATCGTCTATTATCCCTCGATGGCATGAAAATGATGTAAATGTTCAACCAACGAATCACTTTTTATAGTTGTTCATCTCTAGAAATCATAAAGTAAGTAATCATTTTATGTGATACATTAATATTGATCAGTGAGTTATGATAAAGCATCAACTAACCTTATACTCAATTGCTTTGTGTTGATGTCAAATGATATTGGACTTTTCCTGTTTAATCGATGTGTCTTGTTTGTTTCCACTGTTCTTATACTTCCACATATACAGTTTATGTATAAGGTTGACCCATATAAGTGTCTTCCATAGTGTCCTTCAATACCAAACTTTTACATGCATCAGGTCAGCTAAATGTCAAAATTCAAGATTTATTCTTCCTTGTCTCCATCCCGGTATGAATAATATTGTTTCAGGTAAATTCATTATGTATTCAGCGCTTTGGAACAAATTCACAAATGATCCATATCCAACAAATGAGTTATCCGAAATGTTACCACTACGAGTATTGATTATATTGTCGTAGTTGTTTCTTCGACTTCGTTATGTACAAGCACTTCTGGTGGTTTAGAACGAAAAACAATATACTCTTCCGTGCTTTTCGATCGCTACCTTGAAAAAAATTACATTTCTGACATCTCGAAATGAAAATACTTCGCTTTGTAAATATCCTAATGCGACTCGACTTTTAATTAACCAAACGGCGACATAAGAACCCGAAACTGAAAGTAACAGAAAGGAATTATACGCGTGGCGATGCGCAGTAACAACCCGCAGAAACGTCTTTAACTAGTTTAATGGTGTATATTAAAATGACTTTAGATCATTAGCTTTCTTTGTTGGGCAATATCAGAGAATATTAACTATTTCTATACCGCTATTAGTTTTGTCCGGCTTCTATTACATTAAGCATATTTTATTTCAACATGAAATGGGGTTGGGCCTTCATTAGGTTCGGCCTGTCCCCTACATTTTTTACAATGTTTTCATTAAATATCAAAATGACATATTTTAACAATTTTTTCTTAACCAATAATTTGAGAATAGAAAATGGTAGGAAAGAAAAGAAAGTAATACATAGTAAGTAGTCCGGCTTCTATTGTGACATCATGAAGCTCTTCCTTCTATTTTAATATGCTTTATTTCTCATAAGGTTTGCTTATGTATTCACTTCATTTGATTTAAAATAATTGCCTGTTTTTAATTATTGGAAGCTTGCATTTCACAAGAAATTCAAAATTCATAAATCTTACCCACCTTTTGACCTTTGACCTCAATTTGACAACACAGTTTTAACATATATTTTCATTTTCCTAGTAGTTGCTTACAACAGACATATTTCTATAGTTTTCAGTTCAATAAATAAACAAATATTTTAACAATACAGTTTCCTTAATTCTATATATCAATTACTGCACACAGTTGACATTTGACCTAATTTTGAGATTATGAGGCGATTTCATGATTGGCATCCACCCTCACAGGTTTGTATACATACCAAGGAAGACATTAAGCAAAGTTTTTTTCCTGTGTTTGGATGGCCTACTATACGATTTGTCTTTTAAACCGCAATCGGCGGATCCGCAGCGACATCATTCGTTTCTTTTGCCTCGAGGAGACAATGAAACACAACGACCCCAGGCTTTAACAATACACAGTTGCAACACAAGATATGTCCCTAACCAGAATATACCTACACCGGACTTCACTCTTGAAATCCTCAGAACTGATGATTTTTCTTGACCTTGAAAATATTTCACATTTTAAAACTCTAATATATCTTTCCCGTCATAACACTGACATTCATGTGGGTCACATGGTATCCTTGAGAGACTATCACAATTGATGTATTTCTTGCTGCTTCTGTGTTCTAAAATAAGTTTCGCTTCCTGGTCTGCGAAAGCACGTGAAACCTTACGAGGAGGTACTTTAATAGGCATGGAATCCGATTTTTCAATAAGATGTTTCAATATGATTCTTCCAAAATCATTCTGTGACCCCTTTGTTATATCTCTGCAACAACTGTTTCAAACTGTAGTTTTGGTTTTCATTTAAATTTATACAAGACATTGAAAAACGTTCCTTCAACATTTTACTCTATTTTGATAAATCACATTTTAAAATCTTTTTATTTAAATCCAAATGTTCTTTCAATAGATCGGTCGAGTCAATTTCTTGCAGATATCCCAAAGTCACACCTTTTCCAAACTTAACATTCCTGTTTGATATATTAACAAGTCCTACTGGTAATTATCTATATTTAATGTTCCCTGCTGTCAATTGAAACGTGCTCTGTAAGCGTATCATCAGACGGACAGATCAACCACAATCTGCCCATAAGATAAACTGTTTCCCAATAAGGTAGTGTCTAAACTGAATAAACATTATCGGTCTTTTTACAAAATCCTTGGCTTCATCATTCCACTGCATTTGATTTAAGCAACCGCCTATTCCAAAGTTTGAACCGTCAGTATCCACAATAAATATCCATCATATTGTGGATAAGCCATCACTTCATCACCAATGATCGATGATTTTAGACCTTTACAGGCGTTTTCTTGCTCTTCTCCACAGTTAAACACTCGACCGGCCTCCAACAATCGGTTTTAGCAAACAGCCCCTCTTATTGAATTTCTTGATAAAACGGTGGTTGTACGAACCAAAAGATACAAACAATCTTAACTCAGTCAATGTTATAGAAACTGGCCTGCTTGTACTGCTTTTACGTTTTCGTTGGTAGGTATAATGTTCATAGAATCAATAGCGTGTCCAGGAATGTTAATTTGCACTTGAAACAAATTACATTTGCTTTGTGTAAATTTCTGCTCAACATTTTGTAAGCGAGCTTTTATCTCATCAAGTCTTTGAAGTGCCTCTTAAAGCGTTGAACCAAATGAACACATATCGTCCATGTATATTATCAAAGTTTTCCATTGGAGACCTCTAGGAACAAGTTCCACGCATCTTTGAAATGTGTGTGAACTCCCTGTCAGACCAATCGGCATTGTCGTATATTAATACAGACCTCCCATCGGTGTGGAAAATGCTCTCTTCGCTTTATCTTCTTCATTAAACATAATCTGGAGATATTCTGATGTTAAGTTCACATTTGAATAGAACTTATTTTAATTTTTACGCTTCATAGCATTGATCAATTCTTGGAATGGGTTATACGCACTTTCTCGTCACGTCATTGAGTCGACTATATAATCAACACACACTCTTATTCAATCAATGTCACGTTTTCTCACAAAACACATGGGTGCTGACCATGGGTTGTAACTCTCTTCAATAATTCCTACATCAAGTTGCTCCTGAATAATTTTCGCTTCCTGGTCTGCGAAAGCACGTGAAACCTTACGAGGAGGTACTTTAATAGGCATGGAATCCGATTTTTCAATAAGATGTTTCAATATGATTCTTCCAAAATCATTCTGTGACCCCTTTGTTATATCTCTGCAACAACTGTTTCAAACTGTAGTTTTGGTTTTCATTTAAATTTATACAAGACATTGAAAAACGTTCCTTCAACATTTTACTCTATTTTGATAAATCACATTTTAAAATCTTTTTATTTAAATCCAAATGTTCTTTCAATAGATCGGTCGAGTCAATTTCTTGCAGATATCCCAAAGTCACACCTTTTCCAAACTTAACATTCCTGTTTGATATATTAACAAGTCCTACTGGTAATTATCTATATTTAATGTTCCCTGGGGACACCAGCATACTGTCAATTGAAACGTGCTCTGTAAGCGTATCATCAGACGGACAGATCAACCACAATCTGCCCATAAGATAAACTGTTTCCCAATAAGGTAGTGTCTAAACTGAATAAACATTATCGGTCTTTTTACAAAATCCTTGGCTTCATCATTCCACTGCATTTGATTTAAGCAACCGCCTATTCCAAAGTTTGAACCGTCAGTATCCACAATAAATATCCATCATCTTGTGGATAAGCCATCACTTCATCACCAATGATCGATGATTTTAGACCTTTACAGGCGTTTTCTTGCTCTTCTCCACAGTTAAACACTCGACCGGCCTCCAACAATCGGTTTTAGCAAACAGCCCCTCTTATTGAATTTCTTGATAAAACGGTGGTTGTACGAACCAAAAGATACAAACAATCTTAACTCAGTCAATGTTATAGAAACTGGCCTGCTTGTACTGCTTTTACGTTTTCGTTGGTAGGTATAATGTTCATAGAATCAATAGCGTGTCCAGGAATGTTAATTTGCACTTGAAACAAATTACATTTGCTTTGTGTAAATTTCTGCTCAACATTTTGTAAGCGAGCTTTTATCTCATCAAGTCTTTGAAGTGCCTCTTAAAGCGTTGAACCAAATGAACACATATCGTCCATGTATATTATCAAAGTTTTCCATTGGAGACCTCTAGGAACAAGTTCCACGCATCTTTGAAATGTGTGTGAACTCCCTGTCAGACCAATCGGCATTGTCGTATATTAATACAGACCTCCCATCGGTGTGGAAAATGCTCTCTTCGCTTTATCTTCTTCATTAAACATAATCTGGAGATATTCTGATGTTAAGTTCACATTTGAATAGAACTTATTTTAATTTTTACGCTTCATAGCATTGATCAATTCTTGGAATGGGTTATACGCACTTTCTCGTCACGTCATTGAGTCGACTATATAATCAACACACACTCTTATTCAATCAATGTCACGTTTTCTCACAAAACACATGGGTGCTGACCATGGGTTGTAACTCTCTTCAATAATTCCTACATCAAGTTGCTCCTGAATAATTTTCGCTTCCTGGTCTGCGAAAGCACGTGAAACCTTACGAGGAGGTACTTTAATAGGCATGGAATCCGATTTTTCAATAAGATGTTTCAATATGATTCTTCCAAAATCATTCTGTGACCCCTTTGTTATATCTCTGCAACAACTGTTTCAAACTGTAGTTTTGGTTTTCATTTAAATTTATACAAGACATTGAAAAACGTTCCTTCAACATTTTACTCTATTTTGATAAATCACATTTTAAAATCTTTTTATTTAAATCCAAATGTTCTTTCAATAGATCGGTCGAGTCAATTTCTTGCAGATATCCCAAAGTCACACCTTTTCCAAACTTAACATTCCTGTTTGATATATTAACAAGTCCTACTGGTAATTATCTATATTTAATGTTCCCTGGGGACACCAGCATACTGTCAATTGAAACGTGCTCTGTAAGCGTATCATCAGACGGACAGATCAACCACAATCTGCCCATAAGATAAACTGTTTCCCAATAAGGTAGTGTCTAAACTGAATAAACATTATCGGTCTTTTTACAAAATCCTTGGCTTCATCATTCCACTGCATTTGATTTAAGCAACCGCCTATTCCAAAGTTTGAACCGTCAGTATCCACAATAAATATCCATCATCTTGTGGATAAGCCATCACTTCATCACCAATGATCGATGATTTTAGACCTTTACAGGCGTTTTCTTGCTCTTCTCCACAGTTAAACACTCGACCGGCCTCCAACAATCGGTTTTAGCAAACAGCCCCTCTTATTGAATTTCTTGATAAAACGGTGGTTGTACGAACCAAAAGATACAAACAATCTTAACTCAGTCAATGTTATAGAAACTGGCCTGCTTGTACTGCTTTTACGTTTTCGTTGGTAGGTATAATGTTCATAGAATCAATAGCGTGTCCAGGAATGTTAATTTGCACTTGAAACAAATTACATTTGCTTTGTGTAAATTTCTGCTCAACATTTTGTAAGCGAGCTTTTATCTCATCAAGTCTTTGAAGTGCCTCTTAAAGCGTTGAACCAAATGAACACATATCGTCCATGTATATTATCAAAGTTTTCCATTGGAGACCTCTAGGAACAAGTTCCACGCATCTTTGAAATGTGTGTGAACTCCCTGTCAGACCAATCGGCATTGTCGTATATTAATACAGACCTCCCATCGGTGTGGAAAATGCTCTCTTCGCTTTATCTTCTTCATTAAACATAATCTGGAGATATTCTGATGTTAAGTTCACATTTGAATAGAACTTATTTTAATTTTTACGCTTCATAGCATTGATCAATTCTTGGAATGGGTTATACGCACTTTCTCGTCACGTCATTGAGTCGACTATATAATCAACACACACTCTTATTCAATCAATGTCACGTTTTCTCACAAAACACATGGGTGCTGACCATGGGTTGTAACTCTCTTCAATAATTCCTACATCAAGTTGCTCCTGAATAATTTTCGCTTCCTGGTCTGCAGAAGCACGTGAAGCCTTACGAGGAGGTACTTTGATAGACCTGGAATCCGACTTTTCAATAAAATGTTTCAATATGATTCTTCCAAAATCATTCTGTGACTCATTTTTATATTTCTCCGAAAACTGTTCCAAACTGTAGTTTTGGTTTTCATTTAAAGTTATACAAGACATTGAATATGTTCCTTCAAATATTTACTCTATTTTGATAAATCACATTTTATTCTGCTATCAGGACATGTAAAATCTTTTTATTTAAATCCAAATTTTCTCTCAATAGATCGGTCGAGTCAATATCTTGCAGATATCCCAAAGTCACACCTTTTCCAAACTTAACATTCCTGTTTGACAGGTAATTATTTATATTTAATGTTCCCTGGGGACACCAGCATACTGCCAATTGAAACGTGCTCTGCAAGCTTATCATCAGACGGACAGATCAACCCAAACTTTGTATTAATGGAACAGTTTTCGTTGCACATGAAATTCGTACTGCCCTCAGTGGCACTTTTTCAATAAAAGTCTTACATTTTGTACCATTTAATCTAAGTTCATTTTCAGCTCTTAATTGATATTTATTTTTATATAAAAAGTATATTTCAATGAGTCTATCTTCCCGTATAGGAGGAACAAACACATTGGTTTTAAATGATTGTCCCGAGGATACAAATTACAGTATGCAACAGAGCATCGTCTGCTACCTCCAGTCTTACTGATGAATCAACTGGTTCAGGTTTTGGCCTACAACTCTCTGATATTTTATTATACAATTACGACGAATTAATACTTGTACAAGTTCCTGTATCAATAACAAATTAGCATTTAAGTTTGACCGGATAAATTATTGACATACCATCACCTGAAGCACTTTTACATTTAATTGTCTTAAAACTAACTCTCTTTCTCTGGACCGATACTTGGCAGTTAGCACAGGTCCTCTCTAGTTTCAAAAGGCGACAACGAGAAGAATGTGGATGCTACGAGTGAAGCATCCACACTCTACTCGTTGTCGCCATTTGGTAAACATTCAATTGGATAGTGACCATACTTATGACAGTTGTACCACTCGACATTCGTTTAGTCGCATCAATTAAAGCGATAATCCTGCTGTTTGCCTTTGTGGTATGTTTTCAGGTTATCTATATTCTTCCCCACTGTTGATTTGAAATCGCGGCCAAATTCCTGTAATCTAGCTTCTGTGACATATTGTTGTTGACTGTCAATATTTCTTATTCTGACACCCTTGACATCTTTTCGAAGGCTTAAGTATGTTTCTAGCACTTCCCTTCATGGTCAATCGTTGCTGGTTTCTTCATTCCGATAAATAAGGCTGTTTGCGAGTTTAACAGGTCTTTAAAGAAATGTCTCAATTTGATTATATCTCGTCTCATTGTCTGCAGTTGGGTAACCTTTCACGAAAAAACGTTTTATATCAGCAACATATTCCACTTAGTCTAACCGTTCTTTTTCCTTGTTAAATTTCGTGTTTTTCTAGTTCTGACAAATGAAGATGAAGATGTAGATCTTGTCTCTTGGAATCGTAATTCCATTGCTCTTTTTAAGCTTTGATAGTCACCGAGAGTATCTCTAGGCAGTTGACGAAATGTGTATTCTACTGTTTCATTCCTCAGGCTGTCTGTGACGCGGAACAATCATTCATCATTTTCCCGTTTACATGTCGTAACCATAGCTTCAAACTGACGAACGAAACTTTCCCATGAAGTTTTCCAATCAAAAAGAAGTTGTCTCGGTAACGGAACTTCATACCGACGACGATTCCTGCTGGAAGAGTCTGTAAGCTGCTCTTCATTTATTCCATGTCTTGATAAAACTGCATCACGTAATGAATTTCACATGTTAAAACCCCTATTTGTGTGTCTTTCTTGAGATTAAAATTACAAACTCTCTCTTTGTAGTTTCTTGCAAGGTCACTTCTTTGATGTACTGACTACTCTTGATTAATCCTTTAACGATCTTCTAGTGTGAGCCCAACATGCTCCTGTGACAACCATAATCTCCGAACAAGTGAACATGCTCCGGCATACCTGAATTAGGAACATTTCACATAACGTGACCCCAACAAGTTACGAGCATGCGAACATGCTTCAGTGTATGTCTCTGTACAATGGAGCCTGCAGCATTATGTAATGCTCCTGCTTCGAAGCTTCATCTCAAGCCAGTATCTGTGTAATTCTGTAATAATGGTAATTGAGCGCCGCCATCAAGCGGGATCCATTAAGAATGCTTCTAGAATTTGCGTAACCATATTGGGGAGGCATTTGTACGAATTGATTAACTTGGATATACAGAATGTAGCATTATAAGTTAGCTGGCAAACTTACAAGTACATTAACTGTATTGTATGACCAGTGAAAAGGGATAAGTTGAGCCAGTAGTATAACATTATGAGCAGGGAGAATGTTAACGTGTAGTATAACATAATGACCAGGGAGAAGTGAAGCCGGTAATACAACATAATGACCATGGAGAAGCGAAACCAGTAGTATAACATTATGAACAGGGAGAAGGTAAACTTGTAGTATAACATTATGAGCAGGGAGAAGGTAAACTTGTAGTATAACATAATGACCAGGGAGAAGTGAAGCCGGTAGTATATCATAATGACCAGAGAGATGCAAAGCTTATAGTATAACATAATGAGCAAAGATAAGTAAAGCGAGCAGTATAAAACAATGACCAGGGAGAAGCTAAGCTTTTAGTATAACATAATGACCAGAGAGGAATTAAGCCAGTAGTATAGCATAATTACCAGAGAGATGCTAAGCTTGTAGTATAACATTATGAGCAAAGATATGTAAAGTGTGTAGTATAATACAATGAACAGGAAGAAGCTAAGCTTATAGTATAACATAATCACCAGAGAGAAGTAAAGCCAGTAGTATAACATAATGACCAGGGAGATACTTAGCGTGTAATATAACCCCATGACCAGAGAGAAGCAAAGCTGTAGTATAACATAATGACCAGGAATAATATAAGCTTGTTTTATAATGTAATGACCAGAGAGACGCTAAGCACATACAACATTTGATGTGTCATAACATCAATATCTTTGCTCTGAAAGTTAGTGCAATGTATCACAATCCAAATTATAATAAAATACTGTCATGTTTTTTCTAGTATATTTCTGTACAATCTATTGTAATTCTACAATTCTTATATTCTGTTTTGACATTATTTTGCTGACTTTTTACATGTTGTTTTCAAATACTTATATATGACATTCTGTTTAAATGCTTGTATAGTGTCATATGATCTCCTAAATAGAGGAATACAAGAATGTATCTAGTATAACATAATAATCAGGGAGAACCTATGGTTGTAGTAAAATATAATGACCAGGGAGAAACTCAGCTTATAGTAAAACATAATGACCAGGAATAATTTAAGCTTAAAATATAACGTAATAACCAGGAAGAGCTTAAATCGGTAGTATAACTTAATGACCAGGGAAAAGCTAAGCTTGTAGTATAACATTAAGACCAGGGAGAAGTTAAGCTGGTAGTTGACAAAATCATCAGTGTAAAATTAAGCCGGTAGTATAACATAATGACCATGGAGAAGCTAAGACCATGTATAACATAATGTCATGGGAGAAGTTAAACCAGTAGTATAACATAATGATGAGGGATAAGCTGAATTTTTAGTATAACATAGTGACAAGGGAGAAGTATAGCTGGTAGTATAACATAATTATCAGTGAGAAGTTCAGCCGATAGCATAACATAATTCCAGGGATAATATAGATGGGTTTTAGATATAATGATTAGGAAGAAGCCCAGCCCGTAGTGTAACATAATGTCCAGGGAGACGTTAAGCCGGTAGTATGATAAAATTGCCAAGGAGAAGTTCAGCTGGAAGTATAACATAATGACTAACCAAGGAAAATATAAATCAGTAGTAAAATAAAATGATCAGGGAGAAGTTTAGCTGGTAGTTTAATATAATGATAAGAGAGAAGATAAACTTGTTATATAACAAAGTGTTCAGGGAGAAGTTCAGCCGGTAGTATAACATAATAACCAGGGAGAAGTTCAGCTGGTAGTTTAATATAATGATCACAGAGAAGATAAACTTATTATATAACATAGTGTTCAGGGAGAAGTTCAGCCGGTACTATAACATAATAACCAGGGAGAAGTTCAGCTGGTAGTTTAATATAATGATCACAGAGAAGATAAACTTATTATATAACAAAGTGTTCAGGGAGAAGTTCAGTCGGTAGTATAACATAATAACCAGGGAGAAGTTCAGCTGGTAGTTTAATATAATGATCACAGAGAAGATAAACTTGTTATATAACATAGTGTTCAGGGAGAAGTTCAGCCGGTAGTATAACATAACTACCAGGGAGAAAAAAGGCTGGAAGATAAAAATATAATGATAAGGGAGAAGATAATTTGATAGTATAACATAATGTCGAGGGAGGACGACATGCCGGTTGTACATTAACATAACGACCAGAAACGAGTTGAGGCGGCAGTATGATATTGTAGCCAGGGAGAGATTAAACCGATACTATAACATAATGACCAGTGAAAAGTTAAGCTGTTGGTATAACATAATGACCAGAGAGTAGTTAAGCCGGTAATATAACATAAAGACAAGGAGAAGTAAAGCCTGTAGTAAAACATAATGACAAGAGAGTAGTTAAGCCGGTAGTATAACATAATGGCAAGGGAGAAGTTAAGCCGGTAGTATAACATAATGATAAGGGAGTAGTTAAGCCAGTAGTATAACATAATGACAAGGGAGTAGTTAAGCCGGTAGTATAACATAATGACAAGGGAGAAGTTAAGCCGGTAGTATAACATAATGACAAGGGAGAAGTTAAGCCGGTAGTAAAACATAATGACCAGGGAGTAGTTAAGCCGTTAGTATAACATAATGACAAGGGAGAAGTTAAGCCGGTAGTATAACATAATGACCAGGGAGAAGTTTAGCCGGAAGTATAACATAATGACAAGAGAGTAGTTAAGCCGGTAGTATAACATAATAACCAGGGAGTAGTTAAGCCGGTAGTATAACATAATGACAAGGGAGAAGTTAAGCCGGTAGTATAACATAATGACAAGGGAGAAGTTAAGCCGGTAGTAAAACATAATGACCAGGGAGTAGTTAAGCCGGTAGTATAACATAATGACAAGGGAGAAGTTAAGCCGGTAGTATAACATAATGACCAGGGAGAAGTTTAGCCGGAAGTATGATATAATGGAATGGCAAAAGTTAAGCTGATAGTTTATTATCATAAAGACAAGGGAGAAGTTAAGCCGGTATTATAACATATAACCAATGAGAAGTTTAACCGGAAGTATGATATAATGATCAGAGAGAAGTTAAGCCGGTAGTATAACATAATGACCAGGGAGTAGTTAAGCCAGTAGTAAAACATAATGACAAGAGAGTAGTTAAGCCGGTAGTATAACATAATGACCAGGGAGTAGTTAAGCCGGTAGTATAACATAATGACAAGGGAGAAGTTAAGCCGGTAGTATAACATAATGACAAGGGAGAAGTTAAGCCGGTAGTAAAACATAATGACCAGGGAGTAGTTAAGCCGGTAGTATAACATAATGACAAGGAAGAAGTTAAGCCGGTAGTATAACATAATGACCAGGGAGAAGTTTAGCCGGAAGTATGATATAATGGAATGGCAAAAGTTAAGCTGATAGTTTATTATCATTAAGACAAGGGAGAAGTTAAGCCGGTATTATAACATATAACCAGTGAGAAGTTTAACCGGACGTATGATATAATGATCAGAGAGAAGTTAAGCCGGTAGTATAACATTATGACGAGGGAAATGTAAAGTCGGTAGTAAAACACAATTTCCAGTGAGAACTTTAGCAGATAATATGACATAATAGCCAGCGAGAAGATAAGTTAATAGTATAATATAATGACCAGAAAGAATTAAAGCCAATAGTATGACATAATGACCAGAAAAGAGTTAGGCCGGTAGTATAACTTAAATACCAGAGAGAAGTTAAGCCGGTTGTATCACACATTCACCTTGAAGAAGACCAGGGAGAAGTTAAGTTGATAGTATAATATAATGACCAGAAGGAAGTTAAGCCAATAGTATAACATAATGACCAGACAGACGTTAGGCCGGTAGTATAACTTAAATACCAGAGAGAAGTTAAGCCGGTAGTATAACATGATGACAAGGGAGAAGTTAATCCGGTAGTATAACAGAATAACCAAGGAAAAGTTAATCCAGTAGTAAAGCAGAATAACCAGGGAAAAGTTAAGCCGGTAGTTTAACAGAATAACCAGTGAAATGTTAAGCCGGTAGTTTAACAGAATAACCAGTGAAATGTTAAGCCGGTAGTTTAACAGAATAACCAGGGAAAAATTATGACGGTAGTATAACAGAATAACCAGGAAAAAGTTAAGCCGGAAGTATAACAGAATAACAAGGAAAAAGTTAAGCCAGTAGTTTAACAGAATAACCCGGGTAAAGTTAAGCCGGAAGTATAACATAATGACAAGGGAGAAGTTAATCCGGTAGTATAACAGAATAACCAAGGAAAAGTTAATCCAGTAGTAAATCAGAATAACCAGGGAAAAGTAAAGCCGGTAGTTTAACAGAATAACCAGGGAAATGTTAAGCCGGTAGTTTAACAGAATAACCAGAGGAAATGTTAAACCGGTAGTTTAACAGAATAACCAGAGAGAAGTTAAGCCGGTAGTATAACATAATGACAAGGGAGAAGTTAATCCGGTAGTATAACAGAATAACCAAGGAAAAGTTAATCCAGTAGTAAAGCAGAATAACCAGGGAAAAGTTAAGCCGGTAGTTTAACAGAATAACCAGGGAAATGTTAAGCCGGTAGTTTAATAGAATAACCAGGGGAAAGTTAAGACGGTAGTATAACAGAATAACCAGGAAAAAGTTAAGCTGGTAGTATAACAGTATACAAGGAAAAAGTTAAGCCAGTAGTTTAACAAAATAACCCGGGTAAAGTTAAGCCGGTAGTATAACAGAATAACCAGGAAAAAGTTTAGCCGGCAGTTTAACAGAATAACCCGGGAAAAGTTAAGCCGGAAGTATAACATAATGAAAAAGGAGATGTAAGCCGGTAGTCAAACATAATGACCAGGAAAATATTAAGCCGGTAGGATAACATTATCATCAGGGAAAGTGAAGCATGTAGTATAATATAATAACCAGGGAGAAATTTAGCTGATAGTATTACAATATAACCAGGGAAAAGTTATGCTGATAGTATAATATAATGACCGGAGAGCAGTAAAGCCGGTAGTGTAATAAAATGACCATGAAGAAGTGAATTTGAAGTATAACATAATGACAAGAGAGAAGTTAAGCTGGTAGTTTAATATGATGATCAGAGAGAATATAATCTTGTGGTAGGGAGATTTAAGGGAGATGTTAAGCCACTAGTATAACATATTTACCAGGAAGAATAAACGCTGGTTGTATAATATAATGATTAGGGAGAAGCTAAGCTGGTAGTGTAACATAATGTCCAGGGAGAAGTTTTGTTGTATAATATTATGACCTGAGAAATGTTAAGCTGGTAATATGATACATAAGATCAGCTGTTAGTTTAACATATTGACCAGGGAGACGTTAAGCTTTGTATCACAAAATGACTATGAAGCAGTTAAGCCAGTAGTTTAATATAATGACCAGGAAGAAGTATAACTGGTACGTCAACATAATCATCCAGAAGAACTTGAGATGGTAGTATAACATTATGACAAGGGAGGAGATAAATCAGTAGTATAATATAATGACCAAGGAAGAGTTCAATATAAACTTGTTGTATAACATAATGTTTTGGGATAAGCTATGCCGGTAGTATAACAAAATGACCAATGAGAAGTTAAGCCGGTAGTATAACATAATGACTGACTAGAGAGAAGTTAAGTTGATAGTATAATAAAATGACAACGGGGAAGTTAAGCCGGTAGTGTAACATACTGATCAGGAAGAAGTTAAGTTGATAGAATAACAATTGATTGATTGATTGAATATTTAGCGTCATTTTTATGCCATCGAGGGCAAACAGACGATCAGTTAACCTAACCACTGTTTCCTGGGATTACCCAGTACTCAAGCACACCCCATATCCGCAAGTAACTGATAATTTCCCACTTGGATCAGCGGTGAGAGACGAATGATAATGAGACACAATGTCGTATATCAATCATCACGGAGACTGTTGCCGGGCGGGGGATTCGAACTCACGACCCCTGGATTGATAGTCAGACGCGTAACCGATTGAGCTAATCAGGCCCGGCGATAGAATAACAAAATGACCAGTGAGAAGATAAGCCGGTAGTATAACATAACGACCAGTGAGAAGTTAAGCTGGCAGTATAACATATTAACGAGGGAGAGGTTAAGCCGGTAGTATAACATAATGACGAGGGAGAAGTTAAGCCGGTAGTATAACATAATGACCAGGGAGAAGTTTAGCCGATAGTATAACATAATGACGAGGGAGAAGTTAAGCCGGTAGTATAACATAATAACCAGGGAGAAGTTTAGCCGATAGTATAACATAATGACCAGGGAGAAATTAAGCCGATAGTATATCATAATGACCAGGGAGAAGTTAAGCAGGTATTATGATATGATGACCAGGGAGAAGTTAAGCCGGATGTATAACATAATGACCAGGGAGATGTTTAGCCGGTAGTCTTACATAATGACCATTGTGAAGTTAAGCCGGTAGTATAACATAATGACCATTGAAAAGTTAAGCCAGTAATATAACATAATGACCATTGTGAAGTTAAGCTGGTAATATAACATAATGACCATTGTGAAGTTAAGCCAGTAATATAACATAATGACCATTGTGAAGTTAAGCCAGTAGTATAACATAATGACCATTGTGAAGTTAAGCCAGTAATATAACATAATGACCATTGTGAAGTTAAGCCAGTAATATAACATAATGACCATTGAAAAGTTAGCCAGTAGTATAACATAATGACCATTGTGAAGTTAAGCAAGTAATATAACATAATGACCATTGAAAAGTTAAGCCAGTAGTATAACATAATGACCATTGTGAAGTTAAGCCAGTAATTTAACATAATGACCATTGTGAAGTTAAGCCGGTAGTATAACATAATGACCATTGTGAAGTTAAGCCGGTAATATAACATAATGACCATTGTGAAGTTAAGCCAGTAATATAACATAATGACTATTGTGAAGTTAAGCTGGCTGGTAATATAACATAATGACCATTGTGAAGTTAAGCCAGTAATATAACATAATGACCATTGAAAAGTTAAGCCGGTAGTATAACATAATGACCATTGTGAAGTTAAGCCGGTAATATAACATAATGACCATTGTGAAGTTAAGCCAGTAATATAACATAATGACCATTGTGAAGTTAAGCCAGTGATATAACATAATGACCATTGTGAAGTTAAGCCGGTAATATAACATAATGACCATTGTGAAGTTAAGCCGGTAATATAACATAATGACCATTGTGAGGTTAAGCCGGTTATATAACATAATGACCATTGTGAAGTTAAGCCGGTAATATAACATAATGACCATTGTGAAGTAAAGCCGGTAGTATAACATTTTCCTCAGGGAGGAGTTAAGCCGGTCGTATAACATTTTCCTCTGGGAGAAGATAAGCCGGTCGTATAACATTTTCCTCACGGAGGAGTTTAGCCGGTCGTATAACATTTTACCCAGGTACGAGTTAAGCCGTGTTTTCTATTAGAATCGTCTTAAGTGTCTGTATATCTCCGGTGATTATATTCATGTAACGGAATACATATTTACCTTTGTTTTGATATAATATTAATGCTAAGTAGAAGGTAGTTATCGTTTTATTTCACTTGATACCCCTTGCTCAACAATTTTGCCAAGTATATAGATGTTGCAGGTCTGCTGTAGATAACATCTTGTTTAATAAAACTACATCAGTGACTTGATTACGTATTACTATTAAATGATGGACATGTGTTGTTGAACTTTAATATTAAATAATCTATACTCCAAACATTTTATTAGTATTATAATCAGATTGTTGTTGTTGCTGCTGATGCTTTAGTTGTTGTTATTGTTATTGGTGGTGATGGTGGTGGTGTTAGTCTATTCAAATTTATTTTAGCTCAATTGTAAAGTAAGGTAAGAGTGTATATGAACCGCTCTCGAGTCGTCCTTAATGTTGTTTTTGAGGGACAACCGGGTGGAGCGGGCAATCAAGCATAGCCGCCAATAATCCACTGTACTACCACCCGATTATTTTGGTTTAAATTTTAAATTGTTAAACGTTACTATAATGACATAAACATTACTTACATTTGATATTTTTTTCAACAGTGCACTGTCCTTCACCTGTAATTATAAATACATGTCTATTACAATGAACACACATCCATTTTCAATGACACATAAGTTCATCATTTTCTATCCGGGGCTACGTTACAACTAAAATACTTCCAATTCTATAGGCACAGATGTTATTGTTTACAATACAACAGAAGACGTAAATGATTGTCATCAAAGGTGCTTTGTTTAAGGTGCCAGGGTAAAAACTTCATCCAAATGTGGCATTATCAAAGTCAAATAGTTAATGATGCATTACAATTGAACAATATTCAATATACTGTTACACTATGGTAGAAAACGATCAGTGGCGTAGCGTGACAACTTTGCAAGTTACTCAAGGCAGGGTGTGCGAATGTTGTTTAACTTCCCCCGGATGCGGACCAGTGGAACTTCCTCCTCGGAATTTTTTACAAATTTAAGTAGAAATTGTGACTTCTTTTGAAAAAATCTTTACCTACATCAGGGAATGTCGGCCCGGACTGCCCACTCTAACTTAGGCCGATATTAAACATAAAGGACAAAGTGAACACTTTTGTTTTATGCATGGAACAGTTTATGCCGAAACGTTTATGTACCTATATGTTATCCCCTCCTGTTACATTTCTGTTGCTTCTCGCGACTTTTTAGCCTTTCAATATTAGGACTTTAGTGTTCAATATTACTCAGCAGAGTATCTGAATATGCCACGCTACGCGCTTGACGATAATTATAATTCAACCCAACACTGGGTTATTTCCCCCAATATATCCGGAACGAAACATAAACGCACCGAAACGATCCAAGAAGCAAATCTATGCGTATTTATTTATCATAACAGGTATGAATGAATGTGTTTACTTTCCGTTCATTTTGTAAACTGGCAACTCAAAAGCCTATAAACGTGCTACAAATACAGATAGTTTGTACCGTCGTGATGTACATGTATAGCTAATTATTGGAATAGAGACATGTGTACGTCATTTATTTTTGCTGTGACATGTATATAATGTATAGAACTATATATATATATCTTTATTAAAGTCTCGTCTATGTACAAACATAAAAATAAAACATACAGTAACAAATACAACATACATTCAATATTAAAATTACAAGAGAACTATGCAACATGTATACTGCCATCCGACCAATAAGCAAGCTTAGTATATAGATATACCTCTGCCATCCGACCAATATACACGCTAAGTATATAGATATACCTCTGCCATGCGACCAATATGCACGCCAAGAATATAGATCTACCTCTGTCATCCCACAAATAGGTACGCTAAGTATATAAATCTACCTCTGCCATCCGACCAATAAGCACGCCAAGTATATAGATCTACCTCTCCATCCAATCAATATGCACGCTAAGTATATAGATCAACCTCTGCCATGTGACTAATATGTACGCTAAGTATATAGATCTACATATGCCATCCCAACAATAAGCACGCTAAGTATATAGATCTACCTCTGCCATCCGACCAATAAGCACGCCAAGTATATAGATCTACCGCTGCCATGTGACTAATATGTACGCTAAGTATATAGATCTACCTCTGCCATGTGACTAATATGTACGCTAAGTATATAGATCTACCTCTGCCATGTGACTAATATTTTACGCTAAGTATATAGATCTACCTCTGCCATGTGACTAATATGTATGCTAAGTATATAGATCTACCTCTGCCATGTGACTAATATGTACGCTAAGTATATAGATCTACCTCTGCCATGTGACTAATATGTACGCTAAGTATATAGATCTACCTCTGCCATCAAACCAATATACACGCTCTGTCATCCGACAAACATGCACTCTAAGAATATATAACTACATCTGCCATCCTACCAATATGCACGCTAAGTATATAGATCTACCTGTGCAATCCGACCCATATGCATGCTAAGTATATAGATCTACCTCTGCCATCCGACCAATAAGCACACAAAGTACATAGATCTACCTCTGCCATCCTACCAATATTCACTCTAAGTATATAGATCTACCTCTGCCATCCCACCTATATGCAAGCTGAGTATATAGATTTTCATTTAACATCCCACCAATATGCACGCCAAGCATATAAATGTACCTCTGCCGTCCCACCAACATGCAAGCTGAGTATATAGATCTTCCTCTGCCATCCCACCAACATGCAAGCTGAGTATATAGATCTACCTCTGCCATCCGACCAATATGCAAGCTGAGTATATAGATCTACCTCTGCCATCCGACCAATATGCACGCTAAGTATATAGATCTACCTATGCCATCCCACCAACATGCAAACTGAGTATATAGAGCTACCTCTGCCATCCCACCATCATTCACGCTAAGTATATAGATCTACCTCTGCCATCCCACCATCATTCACGCTAAGTATAAAGATCTACCTCTGCCATCCCACCATCATTCACGCTAAGTATATAGAGCTACCTCTGCCATCCCACCATCATTCACGCTAAGTATATAGATCTACCTCTGCCATCCCACCAATATTCACGCTAAGTATATAGATCTACCTCTGCCATCACACCAACATTCACGCTTAGTATATTGATCTACCTCTGCCATCCCACCAATATCCACGCCAAGTATATGTATCTCATCTGCCATCTCACCAATAAGTGGTGGAGCGCGTGGTCAAGTGGTAGAGCACCAAACCCATGATCGGAGGGTCGTGGGTTCGATCCTCCGCTACGGCTATGTGTGGTGTCCTTGAGCAAGGCACTTTTTCCGCATATGCTTTGTACTGGTACTACCCAGGAAGACTTCGAGCGTGATTTGTCTAAGTTGTAAGAACTTGTTTCACAATCGAAGTAAAATAAATAAGTTTAAAACAAAACCAATAAGCACGCTAAGTACATAGATCTACCTCTGTGTAAAGAACTAACATCATAATTTTATATATATATATATATATAGACTTATAGGCGGGTTTACCAGGTAATAAACATGTAAATACCGATAACAGTAATTATAGTAAGTGAACTAACATGTGCATGACAGCATGACAAGGAACATACATTTTAAGGGAGTGTAGATTTTAAAGTTAAAGTGGACAGATGTAAAGGAAAATAATGGTAGATTGAAGTATGAAATGTTGAGAAAAGAGGTGGCTGGTGAGTAAAGCATATTTATTAAGTAGTGACGTGCAATTTTGAAATAAATGCTAATATATCAAATATTTGTCATTGTCCGTGTAAAGTATATATACATGTTTGGGAAAATATTTAGAAATATCTCGATATATTATAGTGTTAATTCTCCTCCTTTTTCGTGGTTGCATACTGACCAGCCGATACATGAGCATCTAAGATGTATATCGAAGACCACATATAAATAATGATGATACCCACATAGTCTGTATGATAGACACAGTTGAGAATACAATGCTAGTGATTCAGAAGCAAAGTGGTGATACATAATGGATGCATTAGTGATTATAGAAAGAACTGTTATAATCGAAAAGCCTAGTGATGGTGAATAGTGGATATACTTGTGATAATAGAATGAAATGTTATTGTAGAGGAGCCTAGTGATGATGCATAGTAAATGCAGATGTCGTTGTAATAATAGGTATTACCTTGGAGAAACTTAGTGATGATACATAGTGGATATGATGAAATATCAATATGTATGTAAAACAAGAATCTTCATAGAAAAGAAATTTAGTGACATAGATGGAAAGGGAAGTAGTGGCTAGTGGTAAAACGCACAAAATATAACAGTGAAGAAATGAGAAGATATGTGTCAATAATTTAGTACAAGTTTAATGACAAGAGAATAATTGACTTAAGTTACTTGATTATTTGTAATAATTTATGAAAATTCAGTAATATTGTAATTACCTAATATCTATATTGTTTCTTCCTTTCTTTATCTATCTAACTTTCTCCCTATATTCTATATTTAATTATATTAAAATAAACTTTAATTAAAAGATTTTCATTTGTCTGTTTATCTTTAATGGCTGCTCTAAACAAATTTAACAGATTTTACTTAAAAACGTCACACTCTGCCATCCCACCAACATGCACGCCAAGTATATAGATCTACATCTGCCATCCCACCAATATGCATACCAAGTATATAAATCTACCTCTGTCATCCCACCAATATGCACACCAAGTATATAAATCTACCTCTGTCATCCCACCAATATGCACACCAAGTATATAGATCTACCTCTGCCATTCAACCAATATTCACGCTAAGTATAAAGATCTACTTCTGCCATCCCACCAATATGCACACAAAGTATATAGATCTACATCTGCCATCCCACCAATATGCATACCAAGTATATAAATCTACCTCTGCCAACCCACCAACATGCACGCCAAGTATATAGATCTACATCTGCCATCCCACCAATATGCATACCAAGTATATAAATCTACCTCTGTCATCCCACCAATATGCACACCAAGTATATAAATCTACCTCTGTCATCCCACCAATATGCACACCAAGTATATAGATCTACCTCTGCCATTCAACCAATATTCACGCTAAGTATAAAGATCTACTTCTGCCATCCCACCAATATGCACACCAAGTATATAGATCTACATCTGCCATCCCACCAATATGCACACCAAGTATATAGATCTACATCTGCCATCCCACCAATATGCACACCAAGTATATAAATCTACCTCTGTCATCCCACCAATATGCACACCAAGTATATAGATCTACATCTGCCATCTCACCAATAAGCAGGCGAAGTACAGAGATCTACATCTGCCATCCCACCAATATGCACAACAAGTATATAGATCTACCTCTGCCATCCCACCAATAAACAAGTAAAGTACATAGATCTACCTCTGCCATTCAACCAATATTCACGCTAAGTATAAAGATCTACTTCTGCCATCCCACCAATATGCACACCAAGTATATAGATCTACATCTGCCATCCCACCAATATGCACACCAAGTATATAGATCTACATCTGCCATCCCACCAATATGCACACCAAGTATATAAATCTACCTCTGTCATCCCACCAATATGCACACCAAGTATATAGATCTACATCTGCCATCTCACCAATAAGCAGGCGAAGTACAGAGATCTACATCTGCCATCCCACAAATATGCACGCTACGTATATAGTCTACCTCTGCCATCCCACTAATATCCACGCTAAGTATATAGATCTACCTCTGCCATTCCACCAGTAATCATGTAAAGTACATAGATCTACCTCTGTCATCCCACCAATATGCACGCCAAGTATATAGATATGCCATCCCACTAATATGCACGCTAAGTATATAGATTTACCTCTGCCATCACACCAATATGCACGACAAGTATATAGATATACATCTGCCATCCCACCAATATGCACACCAAGTATATAGATCTACATCTGCTACCCACCAATAAGCACGCAAAGTACATAGATCTACATCTGCCATCCCACAAATATGCACGCTACGTATATAGATCTACCTCTGCCATCCCACTAATATCCACGCTAAGTATGTAGATCTACCTCTGCCATTCCACCAGTAATCATGTAAAGTACATAGATCTACCTCTGTCATCCCACCAATATGCACGCCAAGTATATAGATATGCCATCCCACTAATATGCACGCTAAGTATATAGATTTACCTCTGCCATCACACCAATATGCACGCCAAGTATATAGATCTACATCTGCCAACCCACCAATATGCACGCGAAGTACAGAGATCTACATCTGCCATCCCACAAATATGCACGCTACGTATATAGATCTACCTCTGCCATCCCACTAATATCCACGCTAAGTATATAGATCTACCTCTGCCATTCCACCAGTAATCATGTAAAGTACATAGATCTACCTCTGTCATCCCACCAATATGCACGCCAAGTATATAGATATGCCATCCCACTAATATGCACGCTAAGTATATAGATTTACCTCTGCCATCACACCAATATGCACGACAAGTATATAGATCTACATCTGCCATCCCACCAATATGCACACCAAGTATATAGATCTACATCTGCCATCCCACCAATAAGCACGCAAAGTACATAGATCTACATCTGCCATCCCACAAATATGCACGCTACGTATATAGATCTACCTCTGCCATCCCACTAATATCCACGTTAAGTATGTAGATCTACCTCTGCCATTCCACCAGTAATCATGTAAAGTACATAGATCTACCTCTGTCATCCCACCAATATGCACGCCAAGTATATAGATATGCCATCCCACTAATATGCACGCTAAGTATTTAGATTTACCTCTGCCATCACACCAATATGCACGACAAGTATATAGATTTACCTCTGCCATCCCACCGATGCACGCTAAGAATATAGATATACCTCTGCCATCCCACCAATATGCACGCTACGTATATAGATCAACCTCTGCCATCCCACCGATGCACGTTAAGAATATAGATATACCTCTGCCATCCCACCAATATGCAAGCTTAGCATATAGATCTACCTCTACCACACGACCAATAAGCACATCAAGTTTATAGATCTACCTCTGCCATTCCACCAATATGCACACTAAGTATATAGATCTACCCCTACCATCCCACAAATAAGCACACATAGATCTACCTCTGCCATCCTACCAATATTCACGCTAAGTATATAGATCTACCTCTGCCATGCGACCAATATGCACGCTAAGTATATAGATCTGAACCTGCGAACTGACCAATATGCACGCCTCTGCCATCCTACCAATGTGCACGCTAAGTTTATAGATCTACCTCTGTCATCCCATCAATATCTACGCTAAGTATATAGATCTACTTCTGCAATCTCACCAATATGTACGCTAAGTATATAGATATACCTCTAACATCTCACCAATATTCACGCTAAGTATATAGATCTACTTTTGCATGCGACCAATATGCACGCAAAGTAAATAGATCTACATCTGCCATCCCACCAATATGCACGTCAAGTACATAGATCTACCTTTGGCATCCCACCAATAAGCACGCAAAGTACATAGATCTACCTCTGCCATCCCACCAATATGCACGCCAAGTATATAGATCTACCTCTGCCATCCGACCAATAAGCACGCAAAGTATATAGATATACATCTGCCATCCCACCAATATGCACGCAAAGTACATATATCTACCACTGCCATCCCACCAATATGCACGCTAAGTATATAGATCTACCTCTGCCATCCCACCAATATGCACGCTAAGTATATAAATCTACCTCTGCCATCCGACCAATATGCACGCATAGATCTACCTCTGCCATCCCACCAATATGCACGTCTAGTATATAGATATACCGCTGCCATCCAACCAATATGCACGCTAAGTATAAAGATCTACCTCTGACCTACGACCAATAAGTATGCCAAGTATAAAGATCTACTTCTGCTATCCAACCAATATTCATGCTAAGTATATAGATCTACCAATGCATTCCGACCAATATTCACGCATAGATCTACCTCTGCTATCCCACCAATAAGCCTGTAAAGGACATATATATCTACCTCTGTCATCCCACCAATATTCACGCTAAGTATATAGATCTTCCTTTGCCATCCCACCAATATGCCATTAAAAATATAGATATATCGCTGCCATCCCACCAATATGCACGCTAAGTATAAAGATCTACCTCTGACATACGACCAATAAGTATGCCAAGTATAAAGATCTACTTCTGCCATCCCACCAACATGCACGCTGAATATATAGATTTACCTCTGCCATCCCACCAATATTCACGATAAGTATATAGATCTACCTCTGCCATCCCACCTATATGCACGCATAGATCTACCTCTGCCATCCCACCAATTTTCACGATAAGTATATAGATCTACCTCTGCCATCCCACTAATATGCACGCTAAACGTATAGATCTTTATCTGCCATCCCACAAATATGCACACCAAGTATATAAATCTGCCTCTGCCATCCCACCAATAAGCACGCGAAGTACATAGATCTACATCTGCCATCCCACCAATATGCACACCAATTATATAGATCTACCTCTGCCATCCCACTAATAAGCACGCGAAGTACATATATCTACAACTGCCATCCCACAAATATGCACGCTAAGTATATAGATTTACCTCGGCCATCCCACTAATATTCACGCTAAATATATAGATCTACCTGTGCCATCCGACCAATATGCACGCATATATCTACCTCTGCCATCCCACCAATAATCACGCAAAGTACATTGATCTAACTCTGTCATCCCACCAATATGCACGCCAAGTATACAGATATGCCATCCCACCAACATGCACGCTAAGTATATAGATCTACCGCTGCCATCCCACCGATATGCACGCTAAGAATATAGATCTACCTCTGCCATCCCACCAATATGCAAGCTAAGTATATAGATCTACCTCTGCCATACGACCAATAAGCACGTCAAGTATATAGATCTACTTCTGCCATTCCACCAATATGCACACTAAGTATATAAATCTACCCCTACCATCCCACAAATATGCACGCATAGATCTACTTCTGCCATCCTACCAATATTCACGCTAAGTATATAGATCTACATCTGCCATCTGACTAATATGCACGCCTCTGCCATCCCACCAATGTGCACGCTAAGTTTATAGATCTACCTCTGTCATTCCACCAATATATATGCTAAGTATATAGATCTACTTCTGCAATCTCACCAATATGTACGCAAAGTATATAGATTTACTTTTGCCATGCGATCAATATGCACTCAAAGTTTATAGATCTACCTCTGTCATTCCAGCAATATGCACGCCAAGTATATAGATCTACCTCTGCCATCCCACCAATAAGCACGCAAAGTACATAGATCTACATCTGCCATCCCACCAATATGCACGCCAAGTATATAGATCTACCGATGCCATCCGACCAATATGCACGATAAGTATATAGATCTACATCAGCCATCCGACCATTAAGCATGCTAAGAACATAAATCTACCTCTGCCATCCCACCAATAAGCACACAAAGTACATAGATCTACCGCTGAAATCCCACCAATATGCACGCCAAATATATATATCTACCGCTGCCATCCCACCAATATGCATGATAAGTATATAGATCTACCTCTGCCATAACGCCAATAAGCACGCAAAGTGCATAGATCCTCTGTCATCCCACCAATATGCACGCCAAGTATATAGATCTACCTCTGCCATCCCACCAATATGTACGCTAAGTATATAGATCTTCCTCTGTCATCCCACCAATATGCACGCCAAGTATATAGATCTACCGCTGCCATCCCATCCAATATGCACACTAAGTATATAGATATACCTCTGCAATCCGACTAATATGCACGCCAAGTATATAGATCTATTTCTGCCATCCTGCCAATATGAACGATAAGAATATAGATCTGCCGCTTCCATCCTACCAATATGCATGCTAAGTATATAGATCTACCTTTGCCATCCCACCAATATGTATGCTAAGCACATAGATCTACCTCTGCCATCCCACCAATATTCACGCTAAGTATATAGATCTACATCTGCCATCCCACCAATATGCAGGTTAAGTATAAAGATCTACATCTGCCATCGCACCAATATGCACGCTTAGTATATAGATCTACCTCTGCCATCCCACCAATATTCACGCTAAGAACATAGATCTTCCTCTGCCATCCGACCAATATACACGCTTAGTATATAGACCTACATCTGCCATCCCACCAATATGCACGCCAAGTATATAGATCTACCTCTGCCATCCCACCAATATGCACGCTAAGTATATAGATCTACCTCTGCCATCCCACCAATATTCACGCTAAGTATATAGATCTACCTCTGCCATCCCACCAATATGCATGCTAAATACATAGATATACCTCTGCCATCCCACCAATATTCACGCTAAGTATAAAGATCTATCTCTGCCATCCAACCAATATGCACGCTAAGTATATAGATCTACCTCTGCCATCCGACCAATATTCACGCTAAATACATCGATATACCTCTGCCATCCGACCAATATGCGTGCATAGATCTACCTCTGCCATCCCTCCAATAAGCACACAAAGTACATAGATCCTCTGCCATCCCACCAATATACACGCCAAGTATATAGATTTACCTCGGCCATCTCACCAATATGCACGCCAAGTACATAGATCTACCTCTGCCATCACACCAATATTCACGCTAAGTATATAGATCTACCGCTGCCATCTCACCAATATTCACGATAAGTATATAGATATACATCTGCCATCCGACCAATATGCACGCCAAGTATATAGATCTACCGCTGCCATCCGACCAATATGCACGCTTAGTATTAGATCTACCTCTGCCATCCCACCAATATGCCCGCTAAGTATATAGATCTACATCTGCCATCCCACCAATAAGCACGCCAAGTATATATATATATATATCTACCTCTGCCATCCGACCAATACGCATGCCTCTGTCATCTTACCAATATTCACGCTAAGAACATAGATCTACCTCTGCCATCCCACCAATATACACGCCAAGTATATAGATCTACCTCTGCCATCCCACCTATATTCAAGCTAAGTATATAGATCTACCTCTGCCATCCCACCAATATTCAAGCTAAGTATATAGATCTACCTCTGTCATCCCACCAATATGCACGCCAAGTATATAGATCTACCTATGCCATCCCACCAATATTCACGCTAAGTATAAAGATCTACCTCTGCCATCCTACCAATATGCATGCTAAATACATAGATCTACCTCTGCCATCCCTACAATATTCACGCTAAGTATAAAGATCTTTCTCTGCTATCCAACCAATATGCACGCCAAGTATAAAGACCTACCTCTGCCATCCCACCAATATGCACGCTAAGTATATAGATCTACCTCTGCCATCCCAACAATATTCACGCTAAATACATAGATCTACCTCTGCCATCCGACCAATATGCTTGCATAGATCTTCCTCTGCCATCCCGCCAATATACACGCCAAGTATATAGATTTACCTCTGCCATCCCACCAATATGCACGCCAAGTACATAGATCTACCTCTACCATCAGCACAATATTCACGCTAAGTATATAGATCTACCGCTGCCGTCCCACCAATATGCACGCCAAGTACATAGATCTACCTCTGCCATCACACCAATATTCACGCTAAGTATATAGATCTACCGCTTCCATCCCACTAATATTCACGCTAAGTATATAGATATACATCTGCCATCCGACCAATATGCACGCCAAGTATATAGATATACCGCTTCCATCCCACCAATATTCACGCTAAGTATATAGATATACATCTGCCATCCGACCAATATGCACGCCAAGTATATAGATCTACCGCTGCCATCCGACCAATATGCACGCCTCTGCCATCTCACAAATACGCACGCTAAGTATATAGATCTACCTCTGCGACCCAACCAATATGCACGCTTAGTATATAGATCTACCTCTGCCATCCCAACAATATGCCCGCTAAGTATATAGATCTACATATGCAATCCCACCAATAAGCACGCCAAGTATATATATATATATATATATATATATATATATATATATATCAACCTTTGCCATCCGACCAATATGCATGTCTCTTCCATCTTACCAATATGTACGCTATGTATTTAGATCTACCTCTGCCATCCCACCAATATGCACGCTTAGTATATAGATCTACCTCTGCCATCAGACCAATATGCACGATTCGTATATAGATGTACCTCTGCCATCCCACCAATATGCACGCTAAGTATATAGATCTACCTCTGCCATCCCTCCAATGTGTACGCTATGTATATAGATCTACCTCTGCCATCCCTCCAATGTGTACGCTATGTATATAGATATACCTCTGCCATCCAACCAATATGTACACTAAGTATATAGATCTACTTCTGCCATCCGACCAATATGTACGCTAAGTATATAGATCTACCTCTGGAATCCGACCAATATGCACGCTAAGTACATAGATCTATATATACTTTCTGTGACAATTGTTATTGAAATGTTACTCATTATATTCTGTCATATTGTTCATGTTATTAGGTGCCGCCACGAGGCGTGGTCCAGTAAGAATGCTTCTAAAATTTGATCCTGGTGTTGGCTGACCGTATTCGGGAGGCATTTGTACTAATTCTTTAACTTGGATATACAAAATGTAGTATTATAAGTTTGGTGGAAAATTTCCAAATACATTGAATGTATATTTTATATTTTCTGTTATATGTGGGAAATCTTATTTTTTTATTTTTTTTTTATTTTAAATGTAGAATACTTTGTTTGTAATGACTAGTCCCATAGACAAATCTAGGGATCGAGAATTGAATAATCAAGAGATCAAAAATTATAATAAGGGCTTGAAAAACTTATTTATTCGCCATTACAACAGGTAAGAACATAATACGTTAGTTCTTACTACATATTGTAGCTGTATATAAAACAAAAAGAACAACGCAAGTATTTTATATTTGTTCTCCAAATATCTGAAAAGTCATTATACTGGCTAGTCCCAAGAAATTTAGTCTGGTACCCTGTCCAATTTCATTCCGTAACGGTAACGGAATAATTTTGGGCAGTGTACCAGACTACAAATTTTGCACGGAATTTCAAGCAACCAATCAAAGGTGTTGACCTACTCACGTTATTTTTGTATTAAGTTTTATGCATACGGGATCACCTCGGTCTTTATGCTCCGCAATAGACCTCTGACATAATAAGGCGCCATTTTGGAACACCTTTCAGTCACTTGATAAAATAAAATGGCGGCCCCCTTATGCCACCTTATATACTTGCACGTTGAAAATATAAACGTTCGTTAATCAAGATTGATATTTTAAATTTCCCTATAATATGTTTATAATATATCTTATAATATATACACCCATGCTGAGTGTTTAAATAAAAAATCGATATAATAACGCCATATATTCAACTTAAAGACGGATACATAATTTGTTACTTTCACGCGAATGAACAAAGACTTGTAACACAGGCGAATAGCGTTGGTGTATCCTAGAGGTATACACGAGGTGTATTATACGGAGGATACGGAAATACCCGATGTTTCACGATTGACGAGTTCCACAACACACAGCGATATTTCAGTCAGCAAATCAAATGTGCTAATCCTGTCACGTGATGTTTACATTATTTGCATGCGGGTTCTTCAATACACGCTAGCAGGAAGAAGGGTGGAAAAGAAAACAAAATGGATTAATGCAATTTCAGCCAAGGGTGTGAAATATTTGCGCCTTTTTATAGTTTGCAATGTGCATCTATGTCGTTAATTGCGTTACTTGCCCTTTTTTCAGCTTGGTAATGCCGATAAATAGCAGATTCGCCATTCAATGTAGGCAGATGGAGACGTAATGTTTGCGGTAACGAATGAAGTTTGTGGTCAAGGTCACAGGAATGTGATTTTACCGGAAAATGGGACTGAAAAGGCGATAGACATGTTTTACCTGAAATATTTCTAGTAGAGTAACTGGTCGAGATAAAGTTACACCTTCAAATCATACTTACTTTGGATAAACTAAAAAATGCAAAAAGGTGCACGTAGAAGTAAATTTCCTGAATTGACACGTGAAATCGAATAATCAAGTGTAAGTTTATTTTAGCTCGATTGTGATGAAAGCCTAAAACTGTAAACAAGTGGAAGTTCACATGCAACAATGAATATGATGACCAATGAAACCATTTTCAATGTTCATTTCATCTGTGATTTACATCCAGTGATCTAAATATTAATTTCACAAGTGACCAAAACCATGTAGAGTACTACATTATCATGAAAAGAGTATACAGAAGAAATCCAGCAACTTGTGTCATTCATGTGAACGGTTTTTATATTCAGATCAGATTAAAGTTCTCTGTTCGACAAATATTTCTGTAATAAATTTGGCTTCGGAAAAGACTTGTAATGTGTGTTCAATTTGTTATTCGTGTTTGAGAAAAGGTGTCATGACACAATCCTGAAGTGGTGACTTAATTCTATTTTTTTTTCACTCTGATAAATCGACAGAGCTCTTTAATCTTTCGATTTTATAATTTTGGCTTTCCTACATCTCATCTATTTTACCCAGATCAAGCTAACCTTATATGTTCAAAATGATTGTTTTGTCTCTTAATAACATTTTACACTAAGTGCTCAGTCTCTGTTGGTACATATTCATAAAATAAACATACAAAGCAAACTCATTGTTGTTTCTTGAACCGCTTGCGGCTTTGCAGATCGGTTTATTTGTCCTGAAGCATTCTGGTGCCACGTTAGATGCTTTACATTTGTATTATATACCATTTAACTACTGTATATGTTATAATATATATGAACATGTTAAACGGGTACAAGACGTTAAAAGTGTCGAGAACAAAGCACAATAAGTTAAATAATTAGATAGAGTGGAATATTGAAAAAAGCAATATATATGAATATGACTAGATTGTCGTATAACAGCCAGCCACTTTCAATTATCCGTGCACACTTCTTCAGTCATTATTACCTGTCCTTGTATCATGTTATACACGATTGTATGCTTTGGGCGTGACAAAGATCCGGATTCATGAACAATGTTAGTAAATAGTGTTACGTCATACATGAGCTAAGTAAAGTATCACTCACCTCGTCCTAACCATGTGATTGTTAACAAACATAAAAGAAAAGCACATGTATAGTTTTCCATATTTTCAATTTTAAATATTTTAGTACGCTTAACAAATTCCGTGTGTGAAACTTCCTTCTCCTGTCACACGTATTACATCGGTGGGAGTTTACATTTAAGGTATACAACCGTGAAATTGAATAGTTAGATGAGTGACAATATAATTACATACACGTTAAATTGTGCAATGTAATCAATATACAGACATAGCACAGTGTAACCGAGTGTACAGGTTTATATTCTTTCTCCATTATTAGAATGTTTAATGTTTGTCTCAGATAAACACAAGTATTATCCAAGGCGGAACCTTTGTTGAATCTGGCTAAATAAAGGTTGAACCCAGAACTTACCTTAACCATATTGCCACAGTGGGTGTCAAGAATATCTAAATATGACAACATATACAACTTATAGACGAGGTTGTGTTTTTCAAAATAAGATAGTTCTCACATAAACTTGGAATTAATAGCGGTAGATATAGGTATAAATAGACTACAGAAATTAGCGTTTCTGTCAGATATATTAAATGTGTGTGTCTGGGTTGAGATTTGGTATATGTGTATATGTAATAAATATACAGTTAGTAGAAAAATACATTTGAAGGCCCCGACGATTATCCTAGTCACCTCGGAGTGCAATTAGTTTTAATATGTAATCCTTTTCTTTCAATGCATCTTTGATTAATACTTATTCTTTTCATTTCCATTCATTTAATAAGATTAACTCATCCTTAAACAGCTGTTACGTTTAAATGAATTTTAATAATGATAATTATTTTTGTATTTACGTACTGTAGTGAATACACCAAAGAGTGTATACACTTTCGACATAATCGGGAGATTTACAAACATTAGGTATATACTGTCAATGCCGGTAGATTTAAACACATTATGTTTATAGTGTCAGTGCTGGGATATTTAGACACATTATGTATATACTGTCAGTGTTTGGATATAAACACACATAAGGTATATACTGTCGACAGAGTCGGGAGATTTACACTCATTAGGTATATACTATCAGTGTCTGAAGATTTACACACATTAGGTATATACTGCCAACGTCTGATTATTTACACACATTATGTATATGCAATCAGTGTCGGGAGATTTACACACATAATGTATATACTGTCCGTGTCGGTGGATTTACACACATTAGGTATATGCTGTCAGTGTCGGGAGATTTACACACATTAGGTATATACAGTCGACAGTACCGGGAGATTTACACACATTAGGTATATACAGTCGACAGTACCGGGAGATTTATACACATTAAGTATACACTATCAGTGTCGGGATATTTACACACATTAGGTATATACTGTCGACAGTATCGGGAGATTAACATACATTAGGTATATACTATCAGTGTCGGGAGATTTACACACATTAGGTTTATACTGTCGACAATATCGGGAGATTTACACAAGTTATGTATATACTGTCAGTGTCGGGGGATTTATGCACATAAGGTATATACTGTCAACAGTATCGGGAGATTTACACACATTATGTATATATTGTCAGTGTCGGGAGATTTACACACATTAGGTATATACTGTCGACAGTATCGGGAGATTTAAACACATTATGTATACACTGTTAGTACTGGGAGTGTTTCACACATTATGTATATACTGTCGGCAGTATCGGGAGATCTACACACATTATGTATATACTGTCATTGTCGGGAGATTTACACACATTAGGTATATACTGTCAGTGTCTGGAGATTTACACACATTGTGTATATACTGTCAGTTTCGGTAGATTTACGCACATTAGGTATATACTGTCAGTGTCGGTAGATTTACATACATAAGGTATATACTGTCAGTGTCTGAAGATTTACACACTTTAGGTATATACTGTCAGTGTTTGAAGATTTACACACATTAGGTATATTCTGTCAGTGTCAGTAGATTTACACACAATCGGTAAATACTGTCAGTATCGGTAGATTTATATACATTAGGTATATACTGTCGACAGAGTCGGGAGACTTACACACATTCGGTATATACTGTCAGTGTTTGGATATTTACACACATTAGGTATATACTGTCAGTGTCGGTAGATTAATATACTTTACGTATATACTATCAGTGTCGGGAGATTTACACACAATATGTATATAATGTCAGTGTCGGGAAATTTACACACATTAGGTATATACTGTCAGTGTCTGGAGATTTACACACATTATGTATAAACTGTCAGTGTCGGGATATTTACACACATTATGTATATACTGTCAGTGTCGGAAGATTTACTCACATTGTGTATATACTGTCAGTGTCGGGAAATTTACACACATTAGGTATATACTGTCAGTGTCCGGATATTTACACACATTATGTATAAACTGTCAGTGTCGGAAGATTTACACACATTGTGTATATACTGTCAGTGTCGGGAGATTTACACACATTAGGTATATACTGTCAGTGTTTGGAGATTTACACACAATCGGTAAATACTGTCAGTATCGGTAGATTTATATACATTAGGTATATACTGTCGACAGAGTCGGGAGACTTACACACATTCGGTATATACTGTCAGTGTTGGGAGATTTAAATGCATTATGCTATCAGTGTTTACACACGATATGAATACACAAAACAAAAACGGTGGTCAGGAATTGAATTATTACTTTTTCTTTAATTTGCATGCGTTCATTATTATTGTTTAATCTGTTTCCATGTATTATGACTGCGGCTGATCAGGTTGTTACGAGAGACGCAGCTTAAGTTGCTGTTTTGCTCAAGTGGCGTGTCTATCCAAACCTAGTGTGATTGGCTTAACCGTGCACTTTATTCACTGTCGTGAACTTGCGAATGTGCTTTTGGTATAACAAATAACAAACATGAAAAGTAAACAAAAACAAATCAAATACGAGGGGTTTTCCAGAAGTTCGTGGACAATTTTAATAAAATCCATATTCATGCAAGTACATCGCTATATTTTGCACAGCTGAAGTATTGGTGTATTTATCATCGATGTACAGTATTTTAGTGCATGTCTTATGTTAATAATAATGTTATGGTTTCCATAGCAACATGCATAAAAAATTATATGGTTAGTGCCGCAGCTCAAATTGTTGAACAATTTGACAAATGAATATGTAAAAAATAACAATGATTTCCTTGTAAAACTCGCGGTAAATCATATTTTATTGACGACACGTCATCAATGTCTACATTTGTCATTCTAGTAAAAGTATGGCGCACAAGTGTTAGGAGTTTAAACAAACTTACATAAAAAGGCAATCTTGTTAATAAGCAAAACTTCCATCCGAGAAAAGGTGAAACAACGAGCGTAACTATATTTTTGCGTCAAAATTAGCAAAACACTGATCCAGTCGATATATATGCTTAGTAAAGCTCTGACAAAGTTCTTTGTAGTGTGTTTTGTATATAAATGCCCATTGGGCAACGGTAACCATTACAGTAAACAGCTTTTGCAAAAAAGCAGAAAAATAAAGTATTCTTATTCTATATTTGCAGATTGTGAACGGGGTTTCAGTACGCTGAAACGGGTGAAGACGTCAACAAGAAACCGGATGTCAAACCCCGTCTTACAGGCTCTTTTACTGACTTCTATGGAAGGCCCGGAAGTGTTGAAGTTTAACTATGGCAATACAGTGGACATATGGGCATTAGAAAAGAAGAGAAGGATGGCAATTTAATTTCAGTTGTGTATTGGACATTGAACGACTCTGTATATAGTTGATAATGTCGGAACTTTGTGACTGTTAGACAGTACTGATTAATGTATTAATGTCAGCTAATGAACGACTCTGTATATAGTTGATAATTTCAGAACTTTGTGACTGTGAGACAGTACTGGTTAATGTATTAATGTCAGCGATTGAACTACTCTGTGTATAGTTGATAATGTCAGAACTTTGTGACTGTGAGACAGTACTGAACTTTGTGACTGTGAGACAGTACTGATTAATGTATTAATGTCAGCGATTGAACGACTCTGTGTATAGTTGATAATGTCAGAACTTTGTGACTGTGAGACAGTACTGGTTAATGTATTTATGTCAGCGATTGAACGACTCTGTATATAGGTGATAATGTCAGAACTTTGTGACTGAGAGACAGTACTGATTAATGTATTAATGTCAGCGATTGAACGACTCTGTATATAGTTGATAATGTCAGAACTTTGTGACTGTGAGACATTACTGATTAATGTATTAATGTCAGCGAATGAACGACTCTGTGTATAGTTGATAATGTAAAAACTTTGTGACTGTGAGACAGTACTGATTAATGTATTAATGTCAGCGAATGAACGACTCTGTGTATAGTTGATAATGTCAGAACTTAGTGACTGTTAGACAGTACTGATTAATGTATTAATGTCAGCGATTGAACGACTCTGTGTATAGTTGATAATGTCAGAACTTTGTGACTGTGAGACAGTACTGATTAATGTATTAATGTCAGCGATTGAACGACTCTGTATATAGTTGATAATGTCAGAACTTTGTGACTGTGAGGCAGTACTGATTAATGTATTAATGTCAAGGATTGAACGACTCTGTGTATAGTTGATAATGTCAGAACTTTGTGACTGTGAGGCAGTTCTGATTAATGTATTTATGTCAGCGATTGAACGACTCTGTGTATAGTTGATAATGTCAGAACTTTGTGACTGTTAGACAGTACTGATTAATGTATTAATGTCAGCGATTGAACGACTCTGTGTATAGTTGATAATGTCAGAACTTTGTGACTGTTAGACAGTACTGATTAATGTATAAATGTCAGCGAATGAACGACTCTGTATATAGTTGATAATGTCAGAACTTTGTGACTGTGAGACAGTATTGATTAATGTATTAATATCAGCGAATGAACGACTCTGTGTATAGTTGATAATGTCAGAACTTTGTGACTGTTAGACAGTACTGATTAATGTATTGATGTCAGCGAATGAACGACTCTGTATATAGTTGATAATGTCAGAACTTTGTGACTGTGAGACAGTACTGATTAATGTATCAATATCAGCGAATGAACGACTCTGTGTATAGTTGATAATGTCAGAACTTTGTGACTGTTAGACAGTACTGATTAATGTATTAATGTCAACGATTGAACGACTCTGTGTATAGTTGATAATGTCAGAACTTTGTGACTGTGAGACAGTACTGATTAATGTATAAATGTCAGCGAATGAACGACTCTGTATATAATTGATAATGTCAGAAATTTGTGACTGTGAGACAGTATTGATTAATGTATTAATATCAGCGAATGAACGACTCTGTGTATAGTTGATAATGTCAGAACTTTGTGACTGTGAGACAGTACTGATTAATGTATATAATGTCAGCGAATGAACGACTCTGTATATAGTTGATAATGTCAGAATTTTGTGACTGTTAGACAGTATTGATTAATGTATTAATATCAGCGAATGATCGACTCTGTGTATAGTTGATAATGTCAGAACTTTGTGACAGTGAGACAGTACTGATTAATGTATTAATGTCAGCGATTGAACGACTCTGTATATAGTTGATAATGTCAGAACTTTGTGACTGTTAGACAGTACTGATTAATGTATTAATGTCAGCTAATGAACGACTCTGTGTATAGTTGATAGTGTCAGAACTTTGTGACTGTGAGACAGTACTGATTAATGTATTAATGTCAGCAAAAGAACGACTCTGTGTATAGATGATAATATCAGAACTTTGTGACTGTGAGACAGTACTGATTAATGTCAGCGAATGAACGACTCTGTATATAGTTGATAATGTCAGAACTTTGTGACTGTGAGACAGTACTGATTAATATATTAATGTCAGCAATTGAACGACTCTGTGTATAGTTGATAATGTCAGAACTTTGTGACTGTGAGACAGTACTGATTAATGTATTAATGTCAGCGATTGAACGACTCTGTATATAGTTGATAATGTCAGAACTTTGTGACTGTGAGACAGTACTGATTAATGTATTAATGTCAGCGATTGAACGACTCTGTGTATAGTTGATAATGTCAGAACTTTGTGACTGTGAGACATTACTGATTAATGTATTAATGTCAGCGATTGAACGACTCTGTGTATAGTTGATAATGTCAGAACTTTGTGACTGTGAGACAGTACTGATTAATGTATTAATGTCAGCGATTGAACGGCTCTGTATATAGTTGATAATGTCAGAACTTTGTGACTGTGAGACAGTACTGATTAATGTATTAATGTCAGCGATTGAACGACTCTGTGTATAGTTGATAATGTCAGAACTTTGTGACTGTGAGGCAGTACTGATTATTGTATTAATGTCAGCGATTGGACGACTCTGTGTATAGTTGATAATGTCAGAACTTTGTGACTGTGAGGCAGTACTGATTAATGTATTAATGTCAGCGATTGGACGACTCTGTATATAGTTGATAATGTCAGAACTTTGCGACTGTGAGACAGTACTGATTAATGTATTAATGTCAGCGATTGAACGACTCTGTGTATAGCTGATAATGTCAGAACTTTGTGACTGTGAGACAGTACTGATTAATGTATTAGTTTTAGTTTAGTTTATACTATTTTTTTAGCTCGATTGCGATGAAAGCTCAGAGCTAATATGAACCGCTCTCGAGTCCGCGAGTGTTGTTTTATGAGAGGCATCGGGTCGAGCTGAGGATCAAACCCGCAACCACTGGCGTGAGCGGCCAACACTCTATCCATTAGACCACCGCCCCGCTTTTTCATATTTCATATTTGCATCGCTCTGCCCGGATGAATACGTGTAAGAAAATTTGTTGTATCTTACAAACTGTCAACAATTTATATTTTTTGCCATGAAAGAGTTATTCGTTTTATTTCGTTGCACTTCGTTTGTTTTTAATGTTTGCTTTTAAACATATTGTAATATATTATAATGTACTCAACTCTGTGGCGAGATAAACAAATAACCGTGCAAACCTGTCACGATGTGCATACACAAATCATTCAAAAAACAGTTTAGCTCAATATGCTTAGTCATATTGTACATAATACTAAATTAAATCCATTCGCAGGTAATGTTTAATCATGGTAACTTAATAATGCATACAATACTGCATACAATACTGCAGTCAATACTGCATACAATACTGTATACAATAATGCATACAATACTGCATACAACACTGCATACAATAATGCATACAATACTGCATACACTAATGCATACAATAATACATACACAAATACAGTAACGCTTGGTCTATATTCTTATATAAATCCGGCTGAAAATGTGACGGCCTTTGGTAAGCTTTGACCTTTTATCTTAGCCAAGAAGTCAACTATTTTTGACAACCAATAGTTTCTAGTGTAGGATATTTTGACAGACACATTTAGTCTGTCTGCCGACCATAATTTAAATTATATAGTGAGAAATTGCACCACACTACAGTGGGGCTTAATGCTACTAGCAACATATTTCACGTTATACTCGTTATAATCAGTTTTGTTGCAAAGAAAAAAGTCAGCCTCATCAACATAAAACTGTTTTGTTGTACCAAGCTAAACTTGAATCGACGACTGTCGCGAACCTTGGTATGAACATTAACGCTTGTTAAACAGTTCTAGTTGATTTTTTAAACTATTAAATAATTCCGTTTGTTTTTTTATGTTGAATAACTCCGGTATCTTATCATATTTCCTATACTTCTCTAGCTCATGGTGTGCACGTTGTACTTTGTAGGTTTATATTTTTTTGTGTTTTGTGCAATTCACGAAGAACTAGTTCGGTGGGAAAAAAGTATGCCTAGTGTATGCTAATATATAACTATCACTTCTGCAAATTCTATACATTCTGCAAATTAAAATTGTATATACTTATTTGTATGTATTGAAGAATGAATAAAAAAAACAAAAAAACATAAACAGCCTTTGAATCATTTACAAAAGTCCTGCCCATTTACAAAAAGATCCCAATATTAAGGTGTCTCACAGACACACATCCATATACACCACTATTCCTGATTCGTATCTGCATCTTCTGGATGTATACCTTTCAGATCAAGCAAAACGTTTTTAAACCGCCCGTGTTTCCCCCTTTAAGTCATTCAGTTAAATGTTGGCACTACATGTGTTAGGAGTTTTTTGCTTTCACATGTTTTAACAAATATCATCGACGGTTTAGTCCTATGTTAATGTTTTTGGTTATTATTCTTCCATCGTAGCCAAACGAATAACGGGAGTTGATTCGTAAATAAGACAGCAATTTTCATATATGAAGCACTCTTTATTGTACATTTAATAAAAATAAGGCATTGGACATGTCATCGTTTTATGTTTTATTTAATCACAACACATGCAGAGCAGTATAAGACAAAGCATATTAGTTTACACTGTGTTTATAGTATCGATGTAACAAACAGGTATTTTATAAGTGTTATATGTGTTTGGTACTTATGCTTTGTTAATCACCAATTTAAATACTTGAATTTAACTGTCGTTCGTATCCCTGTCCCTTATATTACTCCTGCAGACAATATGGCATCATTGTTGCTAACAAAGGGTGGCATGGATTGAATGACATTCATTTAAGTGGTGTTACGAATGCAGCACAATAAATCAGCAGTAACAGTGTGTCGTGAAACCAACGTGAATGACAAATCATCTCCGATGGATTGTAAGACAACATACAGAAAACGCGCCAGATCAGTTTAATTATCATTCATTATATATAACTGACCCGATACTTATGGCAACGGAACGTCTGGCCCTGTTCTAAATTCCCTTACAGGTTTGTGTTTTCCAGTAAGCTTGACTCGTGTACTAGCCTTCTTATATACCTTATAGCCGAATGTAATGCATGACGTGACCATCAATGAGATCGTACCTTTGCAGTGAAGAATTTGGAACCCCATCTTGTAAGTTAATATCATTTGTCAAGACACTTATTAATTCAAACTGTCAACCCTAGCAAATGACAGAGGTACATGTTCCGTGGAGAACATAGCAAAGAATAATGTCTACATTTTTCTCAACATAAGCAGCTGTCAAAATACGCTATTATGGTTACTGTCAACATTAGCAGCAGTCAAAAGACGCTATTTAAAATAGGTACAGTAAACATTATCAGCTGTCAAAAGATGCTAAAATGGTTACTGTCAACATTAGCATCTGTCAAAAGACGCTATAATTGTTACTGTCAACTTTAGCAGCAGCTATTAAAATACGCTAAAGGAGTAACTGTCAACATTAGCAGCTCTCAAAATCGCTATAATGGTTTCTCTCAACATTAGCAGCTGTCAAAAGACGCTTTAATTGTTACTGTCAATATAAGCAACTGTTAAAAGACGCTAAAGCAGTTACTGTCAACATTAGCAGCTGTCAAAAGACGCTATAATGGTTTTTCTCAACATAAGCAGCTGTCAAATGACGCTATAATTGTTACTGTCAATATAAGCAACAGTCAAAAGACGCTAAAGCAGTTACTGTCAACATAAGCAGCTCTCAAAAGACACCATAATGGTAACTCTCAACATTAGCAGCTGTCAAAAGACGATATAATTGTTACTGTCAACATTAGCAGCTCTCAAAAGATGCTAAAACAGTTACTGTCAACATTAGCAGTTGTCAAAAGACGATATAATTGTTACTGTCAACATTAGCAGCTGTCAAAAAACGCTAAAGCAGTAACTGTCAATATAAGTAGCTTTCAAAAGACGCTATTTAATGTTCTTAAAGTCAACATTAGCAGCAGTCAAAAGACGCTAAAACAGTTACTGTCAACATTAGCAGCTGTCAAAAGACGCTATAAATGTTACTGTTAACATTAGCAGCTGTCAACATTAGCTATAATGGTGATTGTCAACATTAGCAGCTGTCAAAAGACATTACTGTCAGCTTTACAAGATGAGCTTTCTGCCTTAGGTAAACCTCATGGTGGCGACAGAAATCAGTTGAGGGCTTTCACAGACAGGTGTTTCATACCTATTGTCATACTCTGGTTCAGTATGCTCAATGCTGTTCCCATATCCACAGACAATGACAAATGCGTATATCTGTTTGTTCTAAGCTTGGACATTGAGACACATCAAGATCAATTCGTGATAGTGGAGAATCATATCTGGTGCAGGTGTGATGTTCCTCTTCATCACTTTCTTCCAATCGAGTTAGGGTTAGTTTTACTAGTTTGGTGCACAGTTAAACAATTGGATTACATCAAAATACAAAAACTCTCTTCTTTCACTGGATTATCATGTAAAGTGAAATAGAATTGATGAAAAAAGTGTGCATCAGCGTATTTTCGCTTTGCGTAGACCATGCGGACGTCCAGGCGGACAAGCAACGTTTTTATGACTTCATTTGGGTCTTTTTTCTGAAAAACTGGTATAACAACGAAGGTTATTTAAAATATATACCAAATATTGATTTTCATGTACAAACTTTACATTTAACTGCACTTATATACAAATGCTTGATTACCCTTGAATTATATCCATGCATAGATTCTCTACACTCTTAACAACATTTGATAAAAACTATTTATATACAGCAACATAATTGTAAATTAGTGACAATATTTTATATAGACTACCATTCATTTATTTTGCACATGGTTAACCTTTGACCTCAACTGTGATCTTAAAACACAAAGTCATGAACGGTATTCGGTAGCACATGATGCTATACATACTGGGGAATGTTGTCATGGTATTAAAACAATCATAAAAATTGCCTTCAAAAATATGAAAAATAAACGTCTTTTGCTTTTTGGACGGCCTACACTTTTTCATGATTCAGCCTATATTTTGTAAAAGAAATCTTAACAATGATTACAAAAATCAATATACCGTATGAAACTCAGGCCGCAATTAATCGACAGGCCCAGTTTCACTTGACATCTAAACTTGAGGTTTTCCTCAACACTAACTTATTTTAAATGCTTCATTTGCAATGACCACTTTCCATGTTATCCTTTACTAATGAATTGGTATTGGTTATGACCACAGTTCAGAGTCATGTAATACGTAGTGAGTTATAGTAATGACTTAATACGTAGTGAGTTATAGTAATGATTTAATACGTAGTGAGTTATAGTAATGATTCAATACGTAGTGAGTTATAGTAATGATTTAATACGTAGTGAGTTATAGTAATGATTTAATACGTAGTGAGTTATAGTAATGATTTAATACGTAGTGAGTTATAGTAATGATTCAATACGTAGTGAGTTATAGTAATGATTCAATACGTAGTGAGTTATAGTAATGATTTAATACGTAGTGAGTTATAGTAATGATTTAATACGTAGTGAGTTATAGTAATGATTTAATACGTAGAGAGTTATAGTAATGATTTAATACGTAGTGAGTTATAGTAATGGTTCAATACGTAAGTGAGTTATAGTAATGGTTCAATACGTAGTGAGTTATAGTAATGATTCAATACGTAGTGAGTTATAGTAATGATTCAATACGTAGTGAGTTATAGTAATGATTCAATACGTAGTGAGTTATAGTAATGATTCAATACGTAGTGAGTTATAGTAATGATTTAATACGTAGTGAGTTATAGTAATGATTTAATACGTAGTGAGTTATAGTAATGATTCAATACGTAGTGAGTTATAGTAATGATTTAAATCATTTTGAGTTGAGGAGAATCTCATGTTGAGATGTTTGATGACACCGGTCCAGTTTAGCTGCTACTGTAATGTGTTTATGTATATTAGTAGGCCATCCAAACACAGGAAAAAAACTTTTGATGGCAAATTTGAGTAGAATTTGGCATCCATGCTTAATGTCTTCCTTGGCATGTATACAAACCTGTGAGGGTGGATGCCAATCATGAAATCGCCTCATAATCTCAAAATTAGGTCAAAGGTCAACTGGGTGCAGTAAATGATATATAGAATTAAAGAAACTGTCTTGTTAAAATATTTGTTTATTTATTGAACTGAAAACTATAAAAATATGTCTCTTGTAAGCAACTACAAGGAAAATGAAAAAAAATATGTTAAAAATTGTGTTGTCAAATTGAGGTCAAAGGTCAAAAAGTGGGTAAAATTTATGAAATTTGAATTTCTTGTGAAATGCAAGCTTCCAATAATTAAGAACAGGCAAGTATTTTAAATCAAATGAAATGTATACATAAACAAACTTTATGAGAAATTAAGCATATTAAAAAGAAGGAAAGAGCTTCATGAGGTCACAATAAAAGTCGGACAAAACTATTTGCGGTATAGAAATAGTTAATATTCTCTGATATTGCTCAACAAAGAAAGCTAATGATCTATAGTCATTTTAATATACACTAGTATACTAGTAAATACGTTGTTATATAATAAGGATATTTGTTAGAATGCAAAAAGTAACTATTCGGATAGCGTGTATTCCAAAAGCCTGAATCATAGTGTGACTATCAATGACTGTGTATCATTGCAGTGAAGAATTGGGAAAGTCATCAAGTTAAAATCACTTCATATTCAGAGACATTCAATAATTCAGTCTTTGTGGTAGAATTCCTAAATCATACAACCCTAGCAACTGGCAGAGGTACCAAGGACAACTTGTGTTTCAGCACAGAACCAATTTCTACATTTCAGCTAGCATTTACAGCTGACAAAGATATGTTTAAACATTTAAATGTTTGATAGATTTTGAAGTAGTTTTCTGTCATCTTTAACAACCTGAACTTTCTGCATGTTTGAAACATCATATATCATTGCAAATGTTTTGTTTTTTTCTTCAAAAGATCATACTCAAAAAATGTCAAAAGTATCCATATGTTTGATCAAAACTTGAACATCAGACTCATCAAGATCAGTTCCTAATGGCAGACAATCATATCTGGTGTAGGTATGGTCTTCCTCTGCATCACTTTCTCCTTATAGTGACTTCTCAAACACATCTGACCGAGTTGTCAAAGTGACACAGAATTTGTCTCTGGCTTGGTCGTTTTGTGTTATTCCTTTTTTCCTATTGTTCATGTTACAAATGTTTTCATCCAGCTTGTTGCTTGGTCAGTGTTCAGTGATTTTGCTCTTTCTGACTATAAAAATCCTATCTTTATATTTCCCACACATATCTGGTGCTGTCTTTCAAGAGACTTCATATCATCTAAGTAAACAAATCTTGATTGCCGCATACAAGTTATTTTTTTTAGAATGGATGGCTGATCTGCTGTGATAAGGGTATTGCTTTGACCAATATGATTTGAAATATTTTCAAATATATTGATAACAGTAGTAAATGTGTTCAGTTCATCTAAATAGGATTGTAGTATTGGATGCATTCCTAAAGTTGTCATTGGCAGTTTATCTGGACTGCTTAATTCATTGTAAGCTCTCCAAGTCGGAACTGTTTGCATATCATTTTGACTATTTTGCTAATTATCTATTCAAATATTTCGAATATATGCTATTTAACGTGTTTCATTATAGTGTGTGTACCAACTACTTGCATTTATGTTGTCAGGTCCATTTATTGGATATAGCCTACCATCATTGCTTTATTCAATTGGATAGTTTTCATAGTATCAGCAGAAGCATGTTTGCCCAATTATTAAGTTCAGGTATTAGTACCCACATAATATTCTCTAGAGTTTGACTGTATTTCCCAACCACCATATTGTGCTGTTAACTATGTTTCTTTCATCTAACGTTGCTTCAACAGCACCAATATTATCACAGGACATAAACAGATTATATCCATTTTCGATATACATCCCAAGACTGTCATTTACAATTAAGTTGTCAATTCTATTGATAATATTTATAACAGTGTGGTTCACGGCATGGAAAAGACTGACACTTATTTCAGAACAAGCTGTCTTGTGAAGAGCATGTCCAAGGCCAACATCTTGAGATTGTGTTTGCCGTTAGATACGCCAAATACTATATCTCCTGCGCTAGTATACAAACGTAACAGTTCTCCGCATAGGTTCTGACTTCAGCATTGCCATCTAGAATAATTGTCATTCCACCAAATAGCAGGCGAGATAGAGAAAGAACCTTCCAGGAATTACCTTGTCTACATAATCAATGTCTATTCCTTCCCGAAGGGAATCATGCCTATTTCACCTCTTACTTGTTGAGCAGCAGTCAACACTTTCCTGTATAAGTATACTTTCATATGGTTCTAGAATACTTGAAACATTATCTGATAAATCAGTATATGACCCAAAATCAGACGCATATGTGATGGTCTAATAAACTGTGCTTTGAGTCAGTAGCTTTTTTGACGTCTTCATAGAACGATCCTCATATTTGCTTGGAACAGTCTGATTTAATACCCGCTTCCTTGTAATAAAGCTACTCCAGTCGCCACCAATAATCACCGGAGCTAAATCCTCATAATTCTGTCATTACTGTATCATCTTTGAAAGTATTCTCATACTTCACAATTTGTTTTTTAAACTTAGACATATTAGAATGTATTTTACTTCGGAAGCAAGAAGCTCATTTACAGCCGCAATACATATTCTTGAAAACTATCACTCTTATACAGTGTAACTGTTTTACATTTTCCGACTGAAATAAATAACATCAACTCGAATCAGTTGGTAATATTTTTGCTAAAGTTGCTGAATGGACAGGAGCATCTTTCAACTCTTTTTCGACACTACTAGTAGAAGGTCCAGGAGATCCCATTTTTCTTTTGAGTTTATTAATTTTGTTTTTGGAAGTGAAAACACTATAACAAATTTTATGCTATAAAAAGTTCCAATCAAGTGTCACGATCAAAACTGTCATTTCTGTCAAGAACTTCTATACTGGAGGTAACAAGTAATTTTCTTCGAATCTCAGATACTTTGTGAGGCATATTTATATATGGTAGGACAAGTTTTACTAGTTATACGTACAATTAAGGTAATTTGATTACATCATAACATAAACTCTCTTTATTTTACATTTACTTTTAATCTAAGGTATATATATTCGTAATTGTTATTTCTCCTTAAATCGCATTTCAATTGGAAAAGAATACATGATAAAAAAATATGCACCAGTGTATTATCGTATTGTGAAGAACATACGGACGTCCAAGCGAACACTTAACTTTTAGAATTAATTTTAGTATTTATCTTCAAAGATATGTATAAAATTCAAGGTTAATAACAAATTGCAGATTTGCAATAAACAACAACTACCGAAATTGTCTACATTTTAAATGTACTTATTGAACTTTCGACTCGTATAAAAACAAGCAGAAAGACAGACATGCTTCAATATCCTTTAAATAGATGCCCCATCGTCCTTTACACTGTTTCATTATTAACTATAACGATCACAACTATCATAATGTATATGAATTCTACAGTTTGATGAGCACAGCCAATTCTAACAAGATAATCAAACTTATAAAGTTTGTATTTGAGATGTTTAATAAATGAACTCTTTACCTCCAATCTTAAAACAAAATGACTTAAAGCATAATGACTTGAATTAAATCTCGAAATTGTGTATTACCTTTTTCTTTTTTTTTCAATATTTGAAATAAGATAAACACAAACATTGATCACTAGCAAAACAACAAAACAGTCAATACATTAAAAAAATATATATAATTATATAAATAAATATATTGCATTCATTTTATCAAAACTGTATTGAAATTATAATGTTCGTATTATGAATGTTTATTTGTTAGATTCCATGTTTACCATGTGTTTAAAAATGTATTATGGGCCGGAGGCCTACATTACTCAAATAAAATTTTGTTTATTTGTCTATATTGTCTAATAGTCTATTAACAACATGTCATTACAGAAAAAATATATAAAACAACATAATTGTAAGATTAGTGACAATAATTTATATACAATACTGTTTTGTTAACTTTTGCATCTGATTGACCTTTGACCTCAACTGTGACCTTAAAACGCAATTTCATGAGTGGCATCCATCATCACACGATGCTGTACATATTGGGGAATAGTGTTATGGTACTAAAACAATTCTACTAAAAATTGCCATCAAAAGTTAAAATAAGGGTCATTTTGCTTTTTGGATGGCCTACTATATATACAAGTGATGTGTACAGTAAATTTATGTATTTGATGAAAACATGAAATACGATTAGCTTCTTTTTAAATTAGTATACGCTATCAGATAACATATGATTCTTGCTAGAACTGTCCAAAGCAATAAATTGACAATCCAAATTATCCTTTTATCTTGGGATAACAATGTTTTGGATGGAGAAGATAAATGCTATGGTAAAACTCCTACTTGGGTGGGGTGTGGTGAGTATCGAAAAGAATTCGAATCAAGATCGCATTCGTGACAAGCTAATGTTAGTATTAATATACTGGCATTAACATCGATATAAACATATATAAGCTTAGCGCCCTACCGAGGCTGGGGTCATCTTATTAGATAAATGGAGACAAGACGGTGAATATTGATCAAATGTACAATACAAAATGTAAAAATTACCATCAATAGTTTCAAGGTGGTTGGTATCTACTTCCGCGAATTAGGAAACTCGGAGAGATGTTCCAAGTAGTTATTACCTATCGAATGGCCGTTAGCCGGTTTGTTGATAACACTTACCAAAACATGGTTTACATCGTGATACAATAATCACGCATGTGTATTACATGTAAGATTGTACGAACGAACTGAAATGAATAAGTGAATAGTGATGACTGAGTAAACATAAACCGTTTTACTAAATAAACTCGCCAAAATTTAACGGTTTCGGTGATCAATCTAGAATTCCGACTATTCACTGGTTTTTAATACCATTATATGGTCAACAGAGTTAGTGTGAGATATTGTGTGCGTGCGTGCGTGCGTGCGTGCGTGCGTGCGTGCGTGCGTGCGTATTTTTGTCTTATATACAAATGTATATATTTTTGCATTTGTTTGTTAACATTAAGCATTCTAGGTGATACTGATATTTTTAATGTGTTTTGTCATAAACGTTTCCAGTTTGGTTTATTTGTGTCCTTTTCGTATTGTCACTACGATTATATTCATCATCTTTACGTTCCTCTGACATTTGTGAAGGGTCTGGATTGTTGCTAAGTTTATTGTAAACATTGTCCGTGGTATGGCGGGTAGTGACAGCGCCGAGTTGATTGTACTCCCCAGCTGGTGTCGTACTATACACGTGCATAGCTCCGCCAGGTTCCTGAATCACGTCATATTCCTGTATTTCTGTATAAGCACCTGATGGTTTTCTTCGAACAGGGGGCACTGCACTCTCGAACGTGTCTGGTGATTTCTCTGTCTTAACATATTTCTCGGCGACGGTACTATCTGTTTGTTTTGGTGTACTGCTTGCAATGTTCTTTCTATTCCTTTTTCTGTCCATTAAAAAGTAAACGGTTATTTATTTTTAGAATTATATGTTATCAATTAGTCATTTTATAACAATACAGATAATGTGATAGTATTCTCTTTAAAACTTTAACTGGCACTCAATAATCTTCGTCAATATGTCCGGGCGTTTAAAAGCCGTCTCCGTGAAACTATTTCTGAGTGCGATATGGTGCCGATTTTATAATGAAGTGATTTTATATACGGATCATTCAACAGAATGGATTTCGTTAAAACATTACTTTTTAATGCTAAACATTTTTTAATCTGATTCTAAGTCATCTGATCTGGAAATAGAAAGTAAATAAAATGATATACAAGGCGGTGTTATCGGACATTACTAGATACAACATGCATATACATGTAATTATATATAATAGAGAAATAATACCTGTGTAAAACGATAGCCACTGCAACGAGACAAATAACTATAACACAACCACCCAGAGAGGCGCCCACAATGATGCCTGTAGTAGAAATAAAGACAAACATAACAATAGCACAACCACCAGAGAGGCGCCCACAATGATGCCTGTAGTAGAAATAAAGACAAACATAACTATAGCACAACCACCAGAGAGGCGCCCACAATGATGCCTGTAGTAGAAATAAAGACAAACATAACTATAGCACAACTACCAAAGAGGCGCCGACAATGACGCCTGTAGTAGAAAAAACGACACCGATAACTATAGCACAACCACCCAGAGAGGGGCCTACAATAATGCCTGTATTAGAAATACATGTAACAACACCAATAACTATAACACAACCACCAGAGAGGCGCCGACAATAATGCCTGTAGTAGAAATAACGACACCGATAACTATAGCACAACCACCCAGAGAGGGGCCTACAATGCTGCCTGTAGAAGAAAAAACGGCACCAATAACTATAACACAACCACCAGAGAGGCGCCGACAATGATGCCTGTAATAGAAATAACGACACCAATAACTATAGCACAACCACACAGAGAGGGGACTACAATGCTGCCTGTACTAGAAATAACAACACCAATAACTATAACACAACCACCAGAGAGGCGCCGACAATGATGCCTGTAGTAGAAATAACGACACCAATAACTATAGCACAATCATCAGAGAGGCGCCGACAATAATGACTGTAGTAGAAATAACGACACCAATAACTATAGAAAAAAAAACACCAGAGAGGGGCCTACAGTGCTGCCTGTACTAGAAATAACAACACCAATAACTATAACACAACCACCCAGAGACGGGCCCACAGTGATGTTTGTACTAGAAATAACAACAACAATAACTATAGCACAACCACCCAAAAGGCGCCCACAATGATGACTGTAGTAGAAATAACAACACCAATAACTATAGCACAACCACCTAGAGAGGGGCCTACAATGATACCTGTACTAGAAATAACGACACCAATGACTATAGCACAACCACCCAAAAGGCACCCACAGTGATGTTTGTACTAGAAATAACAACAACAATAACTATAGCACAACCACCCAAAAGGCGCCCACAATGATGACTGTAGTAGAAATAACAACACCAATAACTATAGCACAACAACCCAGAGAGGGGCCTACAATGCTGCCTGTACTAAAAATAATATCACCAATAGCTATAACACAACCAACCAGAGAGGGGCGCCCACAATGCTGTCTGTACTAGAAATAACGACATCAATAACTATAGCACAACCACCCACAAAGGCGCCCACAATGATGACTGTAGTAGAAATAACGACACCAATAATTATAACACAACCACCCAGAAAGGGGTCTACAATGATGCCTGTTGTAGAAATAAAGAAACCAATAACTATACACAACCATCCAGAGAGGCGCCCACAATGTTGCCTGTAGAAGAAAAAAAAAAGACACCAATAACCATAGCACAACCACCCACAGAGGCGCCTACAAAAATGCCTGTAGTAGAAATAACAACACCAACAACTATAACACAACAAACCAGAGAGGCTGCCCAAAATAATGCATGCAGTAGAAATAACGACAACAATAACTATAGCACAACCGCCCACAGAGGACCCTAAAATGATGCAAATAGCAGAAATAACAACACCAATAGCTAAAGCACAACCACCTAGAGAGGCGCCTGAAATGGTGCCTGCAGTAGAAAAAAAGACACCAATAACTACAGAACGACCACCCAGAGAGGCGCCTACAATGATTCCTGTAGTAGAAATAACAGCATCCATAACTATAGTTCAACAACCCAGAAAGGCGCCTACAATGTTACCTTTATTAGAAATAACGACAACAATAACTATAACACAGCCACCTAGAGAGGCGCCTACAATGATGTCTGTAGTAGAAATAAAGACAACAATTACTATAACACAATCACCCAGAGAAGCACTCACAATGATGCATGTAGTAGAAATAACAACTACAATAACTATAGCACAACAACCCAGAGAGGCACCTATAATGATGCCTTTAGTAGAAATATAGACAACAATAACTATAGCACAACCACCTAGAGAGGCGCCTACAATGATGTCTGTAGTAGAAAAAAAGACACCAATTACTATAACACAACCACCCAGAGAAGCGCTCACTATGATGCATGTAGTAGAAATAACAACACCAATAACTATAGCACAACCACCAAGAGAGGCGCTCACAATGATGCCTGTAGTAGAAATAACAACACCAATAACTATAGCACAACCACTTAGAGAGGCGCCTACAATGATGCCTGTAGTTGAAATAACGACACCAATAACTATATCACAACCACCTAGAGAGGCGAATACAATGATGCCTGTAGTAGAAATAACGACACAAATAAATATAGCACAACCACCCAGAGAGGGGCCTACAATGCTGCCTGTACTAGAAATAACAACACAGGTAACTATAACACAACCACCAGAGAGGCGCCGACAATGATGCCTGTAGTAGAAATAACGACACCAATAACTATATAAAACCACCCAGAGAGGGGCCTACATGTACATTGCTGCCTGTACTAGAAATAACAACACCAATAACTATACCAGAACTAACAGAGAGGCGCCGAAGATGATGACAGTAGTAGAAATAACGACACCAATAACTATAGCGAAACCACCCAGAGAGGGGCCTACAATACTGCCTCTACTAGAAATAACGACATCAATAACTATAGCACAACCACCAACAAAGGCGCCCACAATGATGACTGTAGTAGAAATAATGACATCAATTACTATAACACAACCAACCAGAAAGGGGCCTACAATGATGCCTGTAGTAGAAATAACAACACCAATAATTATAGCACAACCATCCAGAGAGGGGCCTACAATGCTGCCTGTAGTAGAAAAAAAAGACACTTATAACCATAGCACAACCACCCACAGAGGCGCCTACAATGATGCCTGTAGTAGAAATAACAACACCAATAACTATAATACAACAAACCAGTGAAGCGCCCACAATGCTACCTGTACTAGAAATAACGACATCAATATCTATAGCACAACCACCCACAAAGGCGCCCACAATGATGACTGTAGTAGAAATAATGACACCAATAACTATAACACAACCGCCCAGAAAGAGGTCTACAATGATGCCTGTAGTAGAAATAACAACACCAATAACTATAATACAACCAACCAGAAAGGCGCCCACAATGCTGCCTGTACTAGAAATAACGACATCAATAACTATAGCACAACCACCAACAAAGGCGCCCACAATGATGACTGTAGTAGAAATAATGACATCAATTACTATAACACAACCAACCAGAAAGGGGCCTACAATGATGCCTGTAGTAGAAATAACAACACCAATAATTATAGCACAACCATCCAGAGAGGGGCCTACAATGCTGCCTGTAGTAGAAAAAAAAGACACTTATAACCATAGCACAACCACCCTAAGAGGCGCCTACAATGATGCCTGTAGTAGAAATAACAACACCAATAACTATAATACAACAAACCAGTGAAGCGCCCACAATGCTACCTGTACTAGAAATAACGACATCAATATCTATAGCACAACCACCCACAAAGGCGCCCACAATGATGACTGTAGTAGAAATAATGACACCGATAACTATAACACAACCGCCCAGAAAGAGGTCTACAATGATGCCTGTAGTAGAAATAAAGAAACCAATAACTATACACAACCATTCAGAGAGGGGCCTACAATGCTGCCTGTAGTAGAAAAAAAAGACACTAATAACCATAGCACAACCACCAACAGAGGCGCATACAATGATGCCTGTAGTAGAAATAACAACACCAATATCTATAACACAACCAACCAGAGAGGCGCATAAAATGGTGCATGCAGTAGAAATAACGACAACAATAACTATAGCACAACCACCCAGAGAGGACAAAATGATGATAATAGCAGAAATAACAACATCAATAACTATAGCACATCCACCTAGAGAGGCGCGTACAATCTTGCCTTTAGTAAAAATTAAGACAACAATTACTATAGCAAAACCACCAAGAGAGGTGCCTACAATGATGCCTGTAGTAGAAAAAAGGACACCAACAACTACAGCACGACCACCCAGAGAGGCGCCTACAATGATTCCTGTAGTAGAAATAACGACACCAATAACTATATCACAACCACCCAGAGAGGCGCCCACAGTGGTGCCATTAGTTGAAATAACGACACCAATAACTATAGCAGAACCACTAAGAGAGTCGCCTACAATGACGCTTGTGGTAGGTATAACGACACTAATAACTATAGCACAACCACCCAGAGACGCGCCAACAATGATACTTGTAGTGGAAACAATGACACAAATAAATATTACACAACCACCCAAACAGGTGCCCATAGCGATGCCTGTAGTAGAAATAACAACACCAATAACAATAACACAATAATCCAGAGAGGCGCCAAAAATGATGACTTCAGTAGAAAAAACGACACCAATATCTATAGCACAATCACCCAGAGACGCGCCTACAATGATGTCTGTAGTAGAAATAACAACACCAATAACTATAGCACAACCACCAAGAGAGTCGCCAACTATGATGCCTGTAATACAAATAAAGACACCAATAACTACAGCATAACCACCCAGACAGAGGCGCCTACAATGATGCCTGTAGAAGAAATAAAGACACCAATAACTAAAGCACAACTGCCAAGATAGGCGCCTACATTGATGCCTGTAGTAGAAAAAAAGAAACCAATAACTATGGCAAAACTGCCAAGAGAGGCGCTTTCAATGATGCCTGTAGTGGAAATAAAGACATCAATAACTATAGCACAACCACCCAGAGATGCGCCTACAATGATGCCTGTAGTAGAAAAAAAGACACCAATGACTATGGCACAACTGCCCAGAGAGGCGCCTACAATGATGCCTGTAGTGGAAATAAAGACATCAATAACTATGGCACAACCATTCAAAGAGGCGTCCACAATGATGGTTGTAGTAGAAATAACGACAACAATAACTACTACACGACCACCCACAGTGGCGCCACAATGTTACCTGTAGTACAAATAAAGACACTAATAATTAGAGCACAACCACCCAGAGAGGATGCCAACAATGATGCCTTTAGTAGAAATAAAGAAACCAATAACTATAGCACAACCACCCTGAGAGGAAGCCCATAATGATGCCTGTAGTAGAAATAACGACACCAATAACTAAAGCACAACCTCCCAGACAGACGTCCACAATGATGCCTGTAGTAGTAATAACGACACCTATAACTACAACACAACCACCCAAAGAGGCGCCCACAGTGATGCCTGTAGTAGAAGTAACGACACCAATACTACAACAGAATCACCCCGAATTGCGCCAACAATGTTGCCTTTAATATAAAAAAGACACCAATAAATATTGCACAACCACCCATAGAGGCGCCTTCAATGATGCCTGTAGTAGAAATAAAGACACCAATAACTATAGCAAAACCACCCAGAGAGGCGCCCACAATAATGCCTGTAGTAGAAATAATGACACCAATAACTAAAGCACAACCTCCCAGACAGGCGCCTACAATGACGCCTGTAGAAGAAAAAAAAGACACCAATAACTATGGCACGACTGCACTGAGAGGCGCCTACAATGATGCCTGTAGTAGAAATAAAGACACCAATAACTATAGCACAACCAACCATAGAGGCGCCCACAATGACGCCTGTAGTAGAAAAAAAGACACCAATAACTATGGCACAACTGCCCAGCGATGCGCCTATGATGATGCCTTTAGTAGAGATAACGACACCAATAGCTATAACACAACAGTCTAGAGTGGGGCCTACACTGATGTTTGTAGTAGAAATAAAGACACCAATAACTATAGCACAACCACCCAGAGAGGCGCCCACAATGATGCCTGTATTAGAAATAACAACACCAATAGCTAAAGCACAACCACCCAGAGAGGCGCCCACAATGATGCCTGTAGTAGAAATATCGACACCAAACACTATAACACAACCACACAGAGAGGCTCCCACAATTATGTATGTAGCAGAAATAACGACAGCAGTAACTATAACACAACCACACAGACAGGCGCCTACACTGATGTCTGTAATAGAAATAAAGACACCAATAACTATAGCACAACCACCCACAGAGGCGCCCACAATGTTGCCTGTATTAGAAATATCGACACCAATAACTATAACACAACCACACAGAGAGGCGCCCACAATGATGCCTGTAGTAGAAATAACAACACCAATAACTCTAGCACAACCACTCAGAGAGGCACCCACAATGATGCCTGTAGTAGAAATATCGACACCAATAACTATAACACAACCACCCAGAGAGGCGCCGACAATGATGCCTGTAGTAGAAATAACGACACCAATAATTATAACACAACCACCACCAGAGCCGCCCACAATGATGCCTGTAGTAGAAATAACAAAACCAATAACTATATCACAACCACCAAGAGTGGGGTCTACAATGATGCCTGTAGTAGAAATAATGACACCAATAATTATAACACAACCACACAGAGAGGCGTCTACAATGATGCATGTAGTAGAAATAAAGATACCAATAACTATAGCACAACCACCCAGAGAGGCGCCCACAATGATGCCTGTAGTAGAAATAACGACACCAATACTACAACAGAACCACCCAGAGTGGCGCCAACAATGACGCCTGTAGTAGAAAAAAGACACCAATAACTATGGCACAATTACATAGACAGGCGCTTAAAATGATACCTGTAGTGGAAATAAAGACACCAATAACTATAGCACAACCAGCCATAGAGGCGCCTACAATGATGCCTGAAGTAGAAAAAAAGACACCAATAACTATTATACAACCACATAGAGAGGAGCATGCAATGATGCATAAAGTAGAAATAAAGACAACATAACTATAGCACAACCACCCAGAAAGGCGCCCACAATGATGCCTGTAGTAGAAAAAACGACACCAATAACTATTACACAGCCACACAGAGAGGCGCCCACAATGATGACTGTAGTAGAAATAACGACACCAGTAACTATACACAACCACCCAGAGACGCGCCAACAATGATACTTGTAGTTGAAACAAAGACAGAAATAAATATTACACAACCACCCAGTGAGGCACCCATAGCGATGCCTGTAGTAGAAATAACAACACCAATGGCTACAAACAACAACCCAAAGAGGCGCCTACAATGATGCCTGTAGTAGAAATAACGACACCAATAACTATAACACAACCACAAAGAGAGGCGCCCACAATGATGACTGTAGTAGAAATAACGACACCAGTAACTACATCACAACCACCCAGAGAGGCGCCTACATTGATGCATGTAGTAGAAATAAAGACATCAATAACTACAACACAACAACCCACAGAGGCGCCCACAATGATGGCTGCAGTAGAAATAACGCCACCAATAACTACAACATAACCACCCAGAGTGGCGCCACAATGTTGCCTGTAGTTGTAATAAAAACCACAATAGCACATCCACTAAGAGAGGCGCCTACAATGACACCTGCAGTATGATTAAAGACTAAATAACTACTGCCAACCAACCAGAGAGGCGCATAAAAAGAAACTTATAGTAGAAAAAACGACACCAATAACTATAACACAAACACCCAGAGTGGCGCCACAATGTTGCCTGTAGTAGAAATAAAGACACCAATAACTATAGCACATCCACTAAGAGAGGCGCCAATAACTATACATAACGACCCAGAGAGGTGCCTACAATGATACATGTACCTGTAGTAGAAATAACGACACCAATAACTATACACAACGACCCAGAGAGGTGCCTAAAGTGATACCTGTAGTAGAAATAACGACACCAATAACTATATACAACGAACCAGAGAGGTGCCTACAATGATGCCTGTAGTAGAAATAACGACACCAATAACTATACACAACGACCCAGAGAGGCGTCTACAATAATGCATGTAGTAGAATAACGACACCAATAACTATACACAACGACCCAGAGACGCACCTACAATGATGCCTGTAGTAGAATAACGACACCAATAACTATACACAACGACCCAGAGATGTGCCTACAATGATAACTGTAGTAGAAATAACGACACCAATAACTATACACAACGACCCAGAGAGGTGGCTACAATGATACCTGTAGTAGAAATAACGACACCAATAACTATACACAACCTCCTAGAGATGCGCCCATAGCGATGCATGTAGTAGAAATAACGACACAAATAACTATACACAACCACCCAGAGAGGCGTCTACAATGATGCATGTAGTAGAAATAACGACACCAATAACTATACACAACGACCCAGAGAGGCGTCTACAATGATGCATGTAGTAGAATAACGACACCAATAACTATACACAACGACCCAGAGAGACGTCTACAATGATGCATGTAGTAGAATAACGACACCAATAACTATACACAACGACCAAGAGAAGCAACTACCATGATGCCTGTAGTAGAATAACGACACCAATAACTATACACAACGACCCAGAGAGGTGCCTACAATGATGCCTGTAGTAGAAATAACGACACAAATAACTATACACAACGAACCAGAGAGGTGCCTACAATGATACCTGTAGTAGAAATAACGACACCAATAACTATACACAACGACTCAAAGAGGTGCCAACAATGATGCCTGTAGTAGAAATAACGACACCAATAACTATACACAACCACCCAGAGACGCGCCTACAATGATGCCTGTAGAAGAAAAAACGACACCAAAAACTATAAACAACCACCCAGAGAGGCGTCTACAATGATACCTGTAGTAGAAATAACGACACCAATAACTATACACAACCACCCAGAGACGCGCCTACTATGATGCCTGTAGTAGAAATAACGACACCAATAACTATACACAACGACCCAGAGACGCGCCTACAATGATACCTGTAGTAGAAATAACGACACCAATAACTATACACAACGACCCAGAGAGGTGCCTACAATGATACCTGTAGTAGAAATAACGACACCAATAACTATACACAACGACCCAGAGAGGTGCCTACAATGATACCTGTAGTAGAAATAACGACACCAATAACTATACACAACGACCCAGAGAGATGCCTACAATGATGCCTGTAGTAGAAATAACGACACCAATAACTATACACAACCACCCAGAGACGCGCCTACAATGATACCTGTAGTAGAAATAACGACACCAATAACTATACACAACGACCCAGAGAGGCGTCTACAATGATGCATGTAGTAGAATAACGACACCAACAACTATACACAACGACCAAGAGCGGCACCTACAATGATGCCTGTAGTAGAATAACGACACCAATAATTATACACAACGACCCAGAGAGGTGCCTACAATGATACCTGTAGTAGAATAACGACACCAACAACTATACACAACGACCAAGAGAGGCATCTACAATGATGCCTGTAGTAGAATAACGACACCAATAACTATACACAACGACCCAGAGAGGTGCCTACAATGATACCTGTAGTAGAAATAACGACACCAATAACTATACACAACGACCCAGAGAGGTTCCTACAATGATACCTGTAGTAGAAATAACGACACCAATAACTATACACAACGACCCAGAGATGTGCCTACAATGATGCCTGTAGTAGAAATAACGACACCAATATCTATACACAACCACCCAGAGACGCGCCTACAATGATGCCTGTAGAAGAAAAAACGACACCAATAACTATACACAACCACCCAGAGAGGCGTCTACAATGATACCTGTAGTAGAAATAACGACACCAATAACTATACACAACGACCCAGACACGCGCCTACAATGATGCCTGTAGTAGAAATAACGACACCAATAACTCTACACAACGACCCAGAGACGCGCCTACAATGATGCCTGTAGTAGAAATAACGACACCAATAACTATACACAACGACCAAGAGACGCGCCTACAATGATGCCTGTAGTAGAAATAACGACACCAATAACTATACACAACGACCCAGAGAGGTGCCTACAATGATGCCTGTAGAAGAAAAAACGACACCAATAACTATACACAACCACCCAGAGAGGCGTCTACAATGATACCTGTAGTAGAAATAACGACACCAATAACTATACACAACGACCCAGAGACGCGCCTACAATGATGTCTGTAGTAGAAATAACGACACCAATAACTCTCCACAACGACCCAGAGACGCGCCTACAATGATGCCTGTAGTAGAAATAACGACACAAATAACTATACACAACGACCCAGAGACGCGCCTACAATGATGCATGTAGTAGAAATAACGACACTAATAACTATACACAACGACCTAGAGAGGTGCTTACAATGATACCTGTAGTAGAAATAACGACACCAATAACTATACACAACGACCCAGAGAGGTGCCTACAATGATGCCTGTAGTAGAAATAACGACACCAATAACTATACACAACCACCCAGAGACGCGCCTACAATGATGCCTGTAGTAGAAATAACGACATCAATAACTATACACAACGACCCAGAGAAGTGCCTACAATGATACCTGTAGTAGAAATAACGACACCAATAACTATACACAACGACCCAGAGAGGTGCCTACAATGATGCCTGTAGTAGAAATTCCGACACCAATAACTATACACAACCACCCAGAGAGGCGTCTACAATGATACCTGTAGTAGAAATAACGACACCAATAACTATACACAACGACCCAGAGACGCGACTACAATGATGCCTGTAGTAGAAATAACGACACCAATAACTATACACAACGACCCAGAGAAGTGCCTACAATGATACCTGTAGTAGAAATAACGACACCAATAACTATACACAACGACCCAGAGAGGTGCCTACAATGATGCCTGTAGTAGAAATTCCGACACCAATAACTATACACAACCACCCAGAGAGGCGTCTACAATGATACCTGTAGTAGAAATAACGACACCAATAACTATACACAACGACCCAGAGACGCGACTACAATGATGCCTGTAGTAGAAATAACGACACCAATAACTATACACAACCACCCAGAGACGCGCCTACTATGATGCCTGTAGTAGAAATAACGACACCAATAACTATACACAACGACCCAGAGACGCGCCTACAATGATACCTGTAGTAGAAATAACGACACCAACAACTATACACAACGACCAAGAGAGGCACCTACAATGATGCCTGTAGTAGAATAACGACACCAATAACTATACACAACGACCCAGAGAGGTGCCTACAATGATACCTGTAGTAGAATAACGACACCAACAACTATACACAACGACCAAGAGAGGCACCTACAATGATGCCTGTAGTAGAATAACGACACCAATAACTATACACAACGACCCAGAGAGGTGCCTACAATGATACCTGTAGTAGAAATAACGACACCAATAACTATACACAACGACCCAGAGAGGTTCCTACAATGATACCTGTAGTAGAAATAACGACACCAATAACTATACACAACAACCCAGAGATGTGCCTACAATGATGCCTGTAGTAGAAATAACGACACCAATAACTATACACAACCACCCAGAGACGCGCCTACAATGATGCCTGTAGAAGAAAAAAAGACACCAATAACTATACACAACCACCCAGAGAGGCGTCTACAATGATACCTGTAGTAGAAATAACGACACCAATAACTATACACAACGACCCAGACACGCGCCTACAATGATGCCTGTAGTAGAAATAACGATACCAATAACTCTACACAACGACCCAGAGACGCGCCTACAATGATGCCTGTAGTAGAAATAACGACACCAATAACTATACACAACGACCCAGAGACGCGCCTACAATGATGCCTGTAGTAGAAATAACGACACCAATAACTATACACAACGACCCAGAGAGGTGCCTACAATGATACCTGTAGTAGAAAAAACGACACCAATAACTATACACAACGACCCAGAGAGGTGCCTACAATGATAACTGTAGTAGAAATAACGACACCAATAACTATACACAACGACCCAGAGAGGCGTCTACAATGATGCATGTAGTAGAATAACGACACCAACAACTATACACAACGACCAAGAGCGGCACCTACAATGATGCCTGTAGTAGAATAACGACACCAATAATTATACACAACGACCCAGAGAGGTGCCTACAATGATACCTGTAGTAGAATAACGACACCAACAACTATACACAACGACCAAGAGAGGCATCTACAATGATGCCTGTAGTAGAATAACGACACCAATAACTATACACAACGACCCAGAGAGGTGCCTACAATGATACCTGTAGTAGAAATAACGACACCAATAACTATACACAACGACCCAGAGAGGTTCCTACAATGATACCTGTAGTAGAAATAACGACACCAATAACTATACACAACGACCCAGAGATGTGCCTACAATGATGCCTGTAGTAGAAATAACGACACCAATATCTATACACAACCACCCAGAGACGCGCCTACAATGATGCCTGTAGAAGAAAAAACGACACCAATAACTATACACAACCACCCAGAGAGGCGTCTACAATGATACCTGTAGTAGAAATAACGACACCAATAACTATACACAACGACCCAGACACGCGCCTACAATGATGCCTGTAGTAGAAATAACGACACCAATAACTCTACACAACGACCCAGAGACGCGCCTACAATGATGCCTGTAGTAGAAATAACGACACCAATAACTATACACAACGACCAAGAGACGCGCCTACAATGATGCCTGTAGTAGAAATAACGACACCAATAACTATACACAACGACCCAGAGAGGTGCCTACAATGATGCCTGTAGAAGAAAAAACGACACCAATAACTATACACAACCACCCAGAGAGGCGTCTACAATGATACCTGTAGTAGAAATAACGACACCAATAACTATACACAACGACCCAGAGACGCGCCTACAATGATGTCTGTAGTAGAAATAACGACACCAATAACTCTCCACAACGACCCAGAGACGCGCCTACAATGATGCCTGTAGTAGAAATAACGACACAAATAACTATACACAACGACCCAGAGACGCGCCTACAATGATGCATGTAGTAGAAATAACGACACTAATAACTATACACAACGACCTAGAGAGGTGCTTACAATGATACCTGTAGTAGAAATAACGACACCAATAACTATACACAACGACCCAGAGAGGTGCCTACAATGATGCCTGTAGTAGAAATAACGACACCAATAACTATACACAACCACCCAGAGACGCGCCTACAATGATGCCTGTAGTAGAAATAACGACATCAATAACTATACACAACGACCCAGAGAAGTGCCTACAATGATACCTGTAGTAGAAATAACGACACCAATAACTATACACAACGACCCAGAGAGGTGCCTACAATGATGCCTGTAGTAGAAATTCCGACACCAATAACTATACACAACCACCCAGAGAGGCGTCTACAATGATACCTGTAGTAGAAATAACGACACCAATAACTATACACAACGACCCAGAGACGCGACTACAATGATGCCTGTAGTAGAAATAACGACACCAATAACTATACACAACGACCCAGAGAAGTGCCTACAATGATACCTGTAGTAGAAATAACGACACCAATAACTATACACAACGACCCAGAGAGGTGCCTACAATGATGCCTGTAGTAGAAATTCCGACACCAATAACTATACACAACCACCCAGAGAGGCGTCTACAATGATACCTGTAGTAGAAATAACGACACCAATAACTATACACAACGACCCAGAGACGCGACTACAATGATGCCTGTAGTAGAAATAACGACACCAATAACTATACACAACCACCCAGAGACGCGCCTACTATGATGCCTGTAGTAGAAATAACGACACCAATAACTATACACAACGACCCAGAGACGCGCCTACAATGATACCTGTAGTAGAAATAACGACACCAACAACTATACACAACGACCAAGAGAGGCACCTACAATGATGCCTGTAGTAGAATAACGACACCAATAACTATACACAACGACCCAGAGAGGTGCCTACAATGATACCTGTAGTAGAATAACGACACCAACAACTATACACAACGACCAAGAGAGGCACCTACAATGATGCCTGTAGTAGAATAACGACACCAATAACTATACACAACGACCCAGAGAGGTGCCTACAATGATACCTGTAGTAGAAATAACGACACCAATAACTATACACAACGACCCAGAGAGGTTCCTACAATGATACCTGTAGTAGAAATAACGACACCAATAACTATACACAACAACCCAGAGATGTGCCTACAATGATGCCTGTAGTAGAAATAACGACACCAATAACTATACACAACCACCCAGAGACGCGCCTACAATGATGCCTGTAGAAGAAAAAAAGACACCAATAACTATACACAACCACCCAGAGAGGCGTCTACAATGATACCTGTAGTAGAAATAACGACACCAATAACTATACACAACGACCCAGACACGCGCCTACAATGATGCCTGTAGTAGAAATAACGATACCAATAACTCTACACAACGACCCAGAGACGCGCCTACAATGATGCCTGTAGTAGAAATAACGACACCAATAACTATACACAACGACCCAGAGACGCGCCTACAATGATGCCTGTAGTAGAAATAACGACACCAATAACTATACACAACGACCCAGAGAGGTGCCTACAATGATACCTGTAGTAGAAAAAACGACACCAATAACTATACACAACGACCCAGAGAGGTGCCTACAATGATAACTGTAGTAGAAATAACGACACCAATAACTATACACAACGACCCAGAGACGCGCCTACAATGATGCCTGTAGTAGAAATAACGACACCAATAACTATACACAACCTCCTAGAGATGCGCCCATAGCGATGCATGTAATAGAAATAACGACACCAATAACTATACACAACGACCCAGAGACGCGCCTACAATGATGCCTGTAGTAGAAATAACGACACCAATAACTATAAACAACCACCCAGAGACGCGCCTACAATGATGCCTGTAGTAGAAATAACGACACCAATAACTATACACAACGACTCAGAGAGGCGTCTACAATGATACATGTAGTAGAATAACGACACCAATAACTATACACAACGACCCAGAGACGCACCTACAATGATGCCTGTAGTAGAATAACGACACCAATAACTATACACAACGACCCAGAGAGGTGCCTACAATGATACCTGTAGTAGAAATAACGACACCAATAACTATACACAACGACCCAGAGAGGTGCCTACAATGATACCTGTAGTAGAAATAACGAAACCAATAACTATACACAACGACCAAGAGAGGTGCCTACAATGATGCCTGTAGTAGAAATAACGACACCAATAACTATACACAACCACCCAGAGACGCGCCTACAATGATACCTGCAGTAGAAATAACGACACCAATAACTATACACAACGACACAGCGAGGAGTCTACAATGATGCATGTAGTAGAATAACGACACCAATAACTAATCACAACGACCCATAGAGGCGTCTACAATGATGCATGTAGTAGAATAACGACACCAATAACTATACACAACGACCCAGAGAAGCACCTACCATGATGCCTGTAGTAGAATAACGACACCAATAACTATACACAACGACCAAGAGAGGTGTCTACAATGATACCTGTAGTAGAAATAACGACACCAATAACTATACACAACGACCCAGAGAGGTGCCTACAATGATACCTGTAGTAGAAATAACGACACCAATATCTATACACAACGACCCAGAGAGGTGCCTACAATGATGCCTGTAGTAGAAATAACGACACCAATAACTATACACAACCACCCAGAGACGCGCCTACAATGATGCCTGTAGAAGAAAAAACGACACCAATAACTATACACAACCACCCAGAGAGGCGTCTACAATGATACCTGTAGTAGAAATAACGACACCAATAACTATACACAACGACCCAGAGACGCGCTTACAATGATGCCTGTAGTAGAAATAACGACACCAATAACTATAAACAACGACCCAGAGACGCGCCTACAATGATACCTGTAGTAGAAATAACGACACCAATAACTATACACAACGACCCAGAGAGGTGCCTAAAATGATACCTGTAGTAGAAATAACGACACCAATAACTATACACAACGACCCAGAGAGGTGCCTACAATGATACCTGTAGTAGAAATAACGACACCAATAACTATACACAACGACCAAGAGAGGTGCCTTCAATGATGCCTGTAGTAGAAATAACGACACCAATAACTATACACAACGACCCAGAGACGCGCCTACAATGATGCCTGTAGCAGAAATAACGACACCAATAACTATACACAACGACCCAGAGAGGCGTCTACAATGATGCATGTAGTAGAATAACGACACCAATAACTATACACAACGACCCAGAGAGGTGCCTACAATGATGCATGTATTAGAATAACGACACCAATAACTATACACAACGACCCAGAGAGGCGCCTACAGTGATACCTGTAGTAGAAATAACGACACCAATAACTATACACAACGACACAGAGACGCGCCTACAATGATACCTGTAGTAAAAATAACGACACCAATAACTATACACAACGACCCAGAGAAGCACCTACAATGATGCCTGTAGTAGAATAACGACACCAATAACTATACACAACGACACAGAGAGGTGCCTACAATGATACCTGTAGTAGAAATAACGACACCAATAACTATACACAACGACCCAGAGAGGTGCCTACAATGATACCTGTAGTAGAAATAACGACACCAATAACTATACACAACGACCCAGAGAGGTGCCTACAATGATGCCTGTAGTAGAAATAACGACACCAATAACTATACACAACGACCCAGAGACGCGCCTACAATGATGCCTGTAGAAGATAAAACGACACCAATAACTATACACAACGACCCAGAGAGGCGTCTACAATGATACATGTAGTAGAAATAACGACACCAATAACTATACACAACGATCCAGAGAGGCGTCTACAATGATGCCTGTAGTAGAAATAACGACACCAATAACTATACACAACGACCCGGAGACGCGCCTACAATGATGCCTGTAGTAGAAATAACGACACCAATAACTATACACAACGACCCAGAGAGGTGCCTACAATGATACCTGGAGTAGAAATAACGACACCAATAACTATACACAACGACCCAGAGAGGTGCTTACAATGATGCCTGTAGTAGAAATAACGACACCAATAACTATACACAACCACCCAGAGACGCGCCTACAATGATACCTGTAGCAGAAATAACGACACCAATAACTATACACAACGACCCAGAGAAGCACCTACAATGATGCCTGTAGTAGAATAACGACACCAATAACTATACACAACGACCCAGAGAGGCGCCTACAATGATGCCTGTAGTAGAAATAACGACACCAATAACTATACACAACGACCCAGAGAGGTGCCTACAATGATACCTGTAGTAGAAATAACGACACCAATAACTATACACAACGACCCAGAGAGGTGCCTACAATGATGCCTGTAGTAGAAATAACGACACCAATAACTATACACAACTACCCAGAGACGCGCCTACAATGATGCCTGTAGAAGAAAAAACGACACCAATAACTATACACAACGACCCAGAGAGGCGTCTACAATGATACCTGTAGTAGAAATAACGACACCAATAACTATACACAACGACCCAGAGAGGCGTCTACAATGATGCCTGTAGTAGAAATAACGACACCAATAACTATACACAACGACCCAGAGACGCGCCTACAATGATGCCTGTAGTAGAAATAACGACACCAATAACTATACACAACGACCCAGAGAGGTGCCTACAATGATACCTGTAGTAGAAATAACGACACCAATAACTATACACAACGACCCAGAGAGGTGCCTACAATGATACCTGTAGTAGAAATAACGACACCAATAACTATACACAACGACCAAGAGAGGTGCCAACAATGATGCCTGTAGTAGAAATAACGACACCAATAACTATACACAACGACCCAGAGAGGTGCCTACAATGATACCTGTAGTAGAAATAACGACACCAATAACTATACACAACGACCCAGAGAGGTGCTTACAATGATGCCTGTAGTAGAAATAATGACACCAATAACTATACACAACCACCCAGAGACGCGCCTACAATGATACCTGTAGTAGAAATAACGACACCAATAACTATACACAACGACCCAGAGAAGCACCTACAATGATGCCTGTAGTAGAATAACGGCACCAATAACTATACACAACGACCCAGAGAGGCGCCTACAATGATGCCTGTAGTAGAAATAACGACACCAATAACTATACACAACGACCCAGAGAGGTGCCTACAATGATACCTGTAGTAGCATTAACGACACCAATAACTATACACAACGACCCAGAGAGATGCCTACAATGATGCCTGTAGTAGAAATAACGACACCAATAACTATACACAACCACCCAGAGACGCGCCTACAATGATGCCTGTAGTAGAAATAACGACACCAATAACTATACACAACGACCCAGAGAGGTGCCTACAATGATACCTGTAGTAGAAATAACGACACCAATAACTATACACAACGACCCAGAGAGGTGCCTACAATGATGCCTGTAGTAGAAATAACGACACCAATAACTATACACAACCACCAAGAGAGGCGTCTACAATGATACCTGTAGTAGAAATAACGACACCAATAACTATACACAACGACCCAGAGACGCGCCTACAATGATGCCTGTAGTAGAAATAACGACACCAATAACTATACACAACCACCCAGAGACGCGCCTACAATGATGCCTGTAGTAGAAATAACGACACCAATAACTATACACAACGACCCAGAGACGCGCCTACAATGATACCTGTAGTAGAAATAACGACACCAATAACTATATACAACGACCCAGAGAGGTGCCTACAATGATACCTGTAGTAGAAATAACGACACCAATAACTATACACAACGACCCAGAGAGGTGCCTACAATGATGCCTGTAGTAGAAATAACGACACCAATAACTATACACAACGACCCAGAGACGCGCCTACAATGATACCTGTAGTAGAAATAACGACACCAATAACTATACACAACGACCCAGAGACGCGCCTACAATGATGCCTGTAGTAGAAATAACGACACCAATAACTATACACAACCACCCAGAGACGCGCCTACAATGATGCCTGTAGTAGAAATAACGACACCAATAACTATACACAACGACCCAGAGACGCGCCTACAATGATGCCTGTAGTAGAAATAACGACACCAATAACTATATACAACGACCCAGGGAGGTGCCTACAATGATACCTGTAGTAGAAATAACGACACCAATAACTATACACAACGACCCAGAGAGGTGCCTACAATGATGCCTGTAGTAGAAATAACGACACCAATAACTATACACAACGACCCAGAGACGCGCCTACAATGATACCTGTAGTAGAAATAACGACACCAATAACTATACACAACGACCCAGAGAGGTGCTTACAATGATACCTGTAGTTGAAATAACGACACCAATAACTATACACAACGACCCAGAGAGGTGCCTACAATGATGCCTGTAGTAGAAATAACGACACCAATAACTATACATAACGACCCAGAGAGGTGCCTACAATGATGCCTGTAGTAGAAATAACGACACCAATAACTATACACAACCACCCAGAGACGCGCCTACAATGATGCCTGTAGTAGAAATAACGACACCAATAACTATACACAACGACCCAGAGAGGCGTCTACAATGTTACCTGTAGTAGAAATAACGACACCAATAACTATACACAACGACCCAGAGAGGCGTCTACAATGATACCTGTAGTAGAAATAACGACACCAATAACTATACACAACGACCCAGAGACGCGCCTACAATGATGCCTATAGTAGAAATAACGACACCAATAGCTATACTCAACCACCCAGAGAGGCGTCTACAATGATACCTGTAGTAGAAATAACGACACCAATAACTATACACAACGACCCAGAGACGCGCCTACAATGATTCCTGTAGTAGAATAACGACAATCTTGTTTATATTTGGCATATTTAAAATCTACATTGTGATATCATTTCCAGTTGTTTTTTTAATTTGGTAGAAATACTTATTTTTATTTAAAAAATGAGTCGCTGCTGATGGGAAGGAACTAAGTGACAGGGAAACTGCCAATCAAATATGGAAAGTAACATACCACTGAAACGTACAGAAAACAAATATACATAACTCAGTCAATTGGGACTTCATAACTTCATAAAACACTAATTAGTGACGAGAATATGTTAAACCAGCTACAATCTATACAAAATGAAGAGTGACTAGAGTATATTGAGCAATTGATAATCTATAAATGCTGACGAGTAACTAGAGTATATTGGTTTGACTCTATATAATATATTAAAACCGCATAGTGACTAGGGTATGTTCGGTCATCTATAATCTATAAAACACTGATGAGTGACTAGAGTATATTGGTTTGACTCTATATAATATATTAAAACCGCAGAGTAACTAGGGTATGTTCGGTCATCTGTAATCTATTAAACACTGATGAGTGACAAGAGTATGTTAGGCCATCTATAATCTATAAAAAAAAACAAGAATAACTAGAGTATGTTGTTCCCTCTATAATCTATAATAAAACTGAAGAGCGACTAGAGTATGTTGGGCCATTTATGAGCTATCACAAAACTGATGAGCGACTAGAGTATGTTGGGCCATTGATGAGCTATAACAAAACTGAAGAGTGACTAGAGTATGTTGGGCCATTCATGAGCTATCACAAAATTGAAGAGTGACTAGAGTATGTTGGGCAATTTATGAGCTATCACAAAACTGAAGGGAGACTAAAGTATGTTGGGCCATTCATGAGCTATCACAAAACTGAAGAGTGACTAGAGTATGTTGGGTCATTCATGAGCTATCACAAAACTGAAGAGTGACTAGCGTATGTTGGGCCATTTCTGAGCTATAACAAAACTGAAGAGTGATTAGAGTATGTTGGGCCATTCATGAGCTATCACAAAACTGAAGAGTGACTAGAGTATGTTGGGCCATTTATGAGCTATCACAAAACTGAAGGGTGACTAAAGTATGGTGGCCATTTATGAGCTATCACAAAACTGAAGAGTGACTAGAGTATGTTGGGCCATTCATGAGCTATCACAAAACTGAAGAGTGACTAGAGTATGTAAGACCATTGATGAGCTATCACAAAACTGAAGAGTGACTAGAGTATGTTGGGCCATTCATGAGCTATCACAAAACTGAAGAGTGACTAGAGTATGTTGTGCCATTCATGAGCTATAACAAAACTGAAGAGTGACTAGAGTATGTTGGGCCATTCATGAGCTCTCACAAAACTGAAGAGTGACTAGAGTAGGTTGGGCCATTTATGAGCTATAACAAATCTGCAGAGTGACTAGAGTATGTTGGGCCATTCATGAGCTATCAAAAAAATGAAGAGTGACTAGAGTATGTTGGACCATTTATAGGCTATCACAAAACTGAAGAGCGACTAGAGTATGTTGGGCCATTTATGAGCTATCACAAAACTGAAGAGTGACTAGAGTATGTTTGGCCATTTATGAGCTATAACTAAACTACAGAGTGACTACAGTATGTTGGGCCATTGATGAGCTATCACAAAGCTGAAGAGTGACTAGAGTATGTTGTGCCATTGATGAGCTATCACAAAACTGAAGAGTGACTAGAGTATGTTGGACCATTCATGAGCTATCACAAAACTGAAAAGCGACTAGATTATGTTGGGCCATTCATGAGCTATAACAAAACTGAAGAGTGACTAGAGTATGTTGGGCCATTTAAAATCTAAAAAAACTGAAGAATAACTAGCCATAGTATTTTGTTCCATCTATAATCTATCACAAAACTGAAGAGTGACTAAAGTTTGTTTGGCCATTGATGATCTACAACAAAACTGAAGAGTGACTAGATTATGTTGTGCTTTTTATACGCTATAACAAAATTGAAGAGTGATTAGAGTATGTTGGGCCATTGATGAGCTATAACAAAACTGAAGAGTGACTAAAGTATGTTGGGCCATTTCTGAGCTATAACAAAACAGAAGAGTGACTAGAGTTTGTTTGGCCATTGATAATCTACAACAAAACTGAAGAGTGATTGGATTATGTTTTGCTTTTTATACGCTATAACAAAATTGAAGAGTGATTAGAGTATGTTGGGCCATTAATGAGCTATAACAAAACTGAAGAGTGACTAAATTATGTTGGGCCATTTCTGAGTTATAAAAAAACAGAAGAATGACTAGAGTTTGTTTGGCCATTGATAATCTACAACAAAACTGAAGAGTGACTAGATTATGTTGTGCTATTTATACGCTATAACAAAATTGAAGAGTGATTAGAGTATGTTGGGCCATTGGTGAGCTATAACAAAACTGAAGAGTGACTAAAGTATGTTGGGCCATTTCTGAGCTATAACAAAACAGAAGAGTGACTAGAGTTTGTTTGGCCATTGATGATCTACAACAAAACTGAAGAGTGACTGGATTATGTTGTGCTTTTTATACGCTATAACAAAATTGAAGAGTGATTAGAGTATGTTGGGCCATTGATGAGCTATAACAAAACTGAAGATTGACTAAATTATGTTGGGCCATTTCTGAGCTATAACAAAACTGAAAAGTGACTAGAGAATGTTAGGCCATCTATAATCTACGACAAAACTGAAGAGAGACTAGAGTATGTTAGGTCATTGATGAGCTAAAACAGAACTGAATAGTGACTAAAGTATGTTGGGCCATTTCTGAGCTATAACAAAACAGAAGAGTGACTAAAGTTTGTTTGGCCATTGATAATCTACAACAAAACTGAAGAGTGACTAGATTATGTTGTGCTATTTATACGCTATAACAAAATTGAAGAGTGATTACAGTATGTTGGGCCATTGATGAACTATAACAAAACTGAAGAGTGACTAAAGTATGTTGGGCCATTTCTGAGCTATAACAAAACAGAAGAGTGACTAGAGTTTGTTTGGCCATTGATGATCTACAACAAAACTGAAAAGTGACTAGATTATGTTGTGTTATTTATACGCTATAACAAAATTGATGAGTGATTAGAGTATGTTGGGCCATTTGTGATCTATAACAAAACTGAAGAGTGACTAAAGTATGTTGGGCCATTTCTGAGCTATAACAAAACTGAAGAGTGACTAGAGAATGTTAGGCCATCTATAATCTATGACAAAACTGAAGAGTGACTTGAGTATGTTGGGCTATTGATGAGCTATAACAAATCTGAAGAGTGACTAAATTATGTTGGGCCATTTCTGAGCTATAACAAAACTGAAAAGTGACTAGAGAATGTTAGGCCATCTATAATCTACGACAAAACTGAAGAGAGACTAGAGTATGTTAGGTCATTGATGAGCTAAAACAGAACTGAATAGTGACTAAAGTATGTTGGGCCATTTCTGAGCTATAACAAAACAGAAAAGTGACTAGAGTTTGTTTGGCCATTGATAATCTACAACAAAACTGAAGAGTGACTAGATTATGTTGTGCTATTTATACGCTATAACAAAATTGAAGAGTGATTACAGTATGTTGGGCCATTGATGAACTATAACAAAACTGAAGAGTGACTAAAGTATGTTGGGCCATTTCTGAGCTATAACAAAACAGAAGAGTGACTAGAGTTTGTTTGGCCATTGATGATCTACAACAAAACTGAAAAGTGACTAGATTATGTTGTGCTTTTTATACGCTATAACAAAATTGAAGAGTGATTAGAGTATGTTGGGCCATTTGTGATCTATAACAAAACTGAAGAGTGACTAAAGTATGTTGGGCCATTTCTGAGCTATAACAAAACTGAAGAGTGACTAGAGAATGTTAGGCCATCTATAATCTATGACAAAACTGAAGAGTGACTTGAGTATGTTGGGCTATTGATGAGCTATAACAAAACTGAAGAGTGACTAGAGTAGGTTGGACTTTTGATGAGCTATAACAAAACTGAAGAGTGACTAGAGTAGGTTGGGCTATTGATGAGCTATAACAAAATTGAACAGTGACTAGAGTAGGTTGGGCTATTGATGAGCTATAACAAAACTGAAGAGTGACTAGAGTAGGTTGGACTATTGATGAGCTATAACAAAACTGAATAGTGACTAGAGTATGTTGGGCTATTGATGAGCTATAACAAAACTGAAGTGTGACTAGAGTAGGTTTGGCTATTGATGAGCTATAACAAAACTGAAGAGTTACTAGAGTAGGTTGGGCTATTGATGAGCTATAACAAAACTGAAGAGTGACTAGAGTAGGTTGGGCCATTCATGAGCTATAACAAAACTGAAGAGTGACTAGAGTATACGCATACACTTCAACACAAATACGCATACACGCAAACACAAATACGTTAACACGCAAACACAAATACGTACACACGACACACGAATACTGTACACCCTAACACAAATACGTATACATGCAAACACAAATAAGTACACACGACACACGAATACGTATACACGCAAACACAAATGCGTATACACGCAAACATAAATATCTATACACGCAAACACAAATACGTACACACGACAAACGACTACGTTTACACGCAAACACAAATCATTTTAAACATATACACGAAAACAAAAATACGTATACACGCAAACACAAATACGTATACACGCAAACACAAATACGTACAAACGACACACGAATACGTATACACGCAAACACAAATACGTATACATGCAAACATAATTATGTACACACGACACACGAATATGTTTACACGCAAACATAAATACATACACACGACACACGAATACTTATACACGCAAACACAAATACGTACATGCGACACACGAAAATGTGTACACGCAAACACAAATACGTACACACGACACACGAATATGTATACACGTAAACACAGATACGTGCACACGACACACGAATATGTATACACGCTATCACAAATACGTACACACGACACACGAATACGTAGACACGCAAACACAAATATATACACACGCAAACACAAATATGTATACACGAAAACACAAATACGTACACACGACACACAAATACGTATACACGCAAACACAAATACGTACACACGACATACAAATACGTATGAACACAAACACATATACGTACACACGACACACGAATACGTATATACGCAAACACAAATACGTACACACGACACACAAATACGTATACACGCAAACACAAATACGTACACACGACACATGAAAACACAAACACACAGGCACACTTTCTTCGACATTGCTTTTATATTACTGTATGAAAGGTGTCAACTGTAGTAATAATACCTGTCCTGTCAGTATCACCCAGCGTATCGTCATTATTTACCACTTCAGGAAAACATTCTACAGTGATATGCTTCTGACTTGCTGACGACTGTTGATCTGAAACAAGCGCTTGAAATACTAGTTTTCATTGGGAAGGTCCAGCAATACTGACTACCACAGCCGTTGTCTAGGGGTAGAGCGTTCACTTCGCATGCGGACGGTCGTGGGTTCGATTCCCGGCCGGGTCATACCAAAGACTTGAAAAATGGTACCAGAGGCTTCCTCTCATTTAGAGGATAGTTCTAGATCTGGTCGGGCTGGTGTCAGTATAATGAGACTTGATGGGGTATCATACCATGTGACTGCGACATGATACTCCAGCATGGCAGCGCTTAGTAAGTTGTCATAAGTAGACATCGTCGTGATATAACTGAAACATTGTTGAAAGCGACGCTAAACACCATACAACAGCAACAACCAACAATACTGCTTGTTTACATTAACAATACTGATCAATACTTATGACCATTTCGTTGATTTTTAAGGATAGTTAACGAAGTACCAGACTTCAGAAAAGCGCCAAGCCAAACATAATGATTTAAGGAGGAATAAACCTTTTAATTTTTTTTTTAGATCAGTAGAATATTTGGTATATAATGAAATTATAAGTAATTTCCAATATGAATATGTTTGTTTTTTTCAGCGGTAAATATAACATATATTTATATGTGACGTAAACATGGCCATGTTCAGCCTTTTTGACGTCCCAAATCGCTTATTTTTCGACTTCAGTTGAGTTATACTACATGTACAGAATCGAAAAATATATCACCACGTACACATTTGACGGATGTATGGATTTACAAATGCCAAAATTACGACGAACGCCACATTCTGAAAATACTAGCGAAAAACGGGAACTATTTGTTTCTCGATCTTTTCGAAAAAAATACTTCAAATCAAATTTACCAAAAAAAATAACGAGCGATTTTTGCATACTTTTTATATGATTTTAAACTACATACTGTACAACTATTGTGATATTTTAGAAAAGATTGACAATTATGTAACCGTACCCTACGTCAAAAAATCATTTTAAAGCAAACGTCAACGTCGGTCACGCATGATAGCACATTAAGCATAGTTTGTACGGTTTGTAGTAATAAAACAAGTTTGTTCAAGATTACCATTATATAGTATTAGTATTTGGTGCACACTAGTTATATATACTTCTGCTGTTTAGTGGCAACTTAATCTTCTGTAGCAATTATAATAACGAGTCTGTTTGGTACACGTACAAAACCGTCATTTTTATTTCACTTACACGGAACTGGATTCCAAAACAATATTCTCATTGTTATTAGAACAACAAATCTGGTTTCAGAATTTCGGAGCAAAATGATACACATTCATAAAATAGGCTTGTCATGAAATAATACCCGCTACGATTAGCAGTTAAAAGCCACGCTCCATGTATATCGTCATTGGACGTACGGTGAGCACCCTTCCACCCAGCCCCATTAAATAATATTACTATTGTTTGTAAAAAATAAAATTGAGCTATAACAAAACTGAAAAGTGACTACAGTATGTTGGTTCAACATTAATCCCTTCGTTATGCGGTGTTTGTTTGGAAAATCGTGCTTTGATTTCCTTCAACTAGAATTATAGTCTTCTTCTCGTACACACGACACACGAAAACGTATACACGCAAACAAAAATACGTACACATGACACACGAATACGTAGACACGCAAACACAAATACGCATACACATAAATACAAATACGCATACACACAAACACAAATACGTATACACGCAAACACAAATACGTATACACGCGACACACGAATACGTATACACGCAAACACAAATACGTACACGCGACAAACGAATACGTATACACGCAAACACAAATACGTATACACCCAAACACAAATATCTATACACGCAAACACAAATACGTACACACGACACACGACTACGTTTACACGCAAACACAAATTATCTTTTAAACATATACACGCAAACACAAATACGTATACACGCAAATACAAATACGTACAAACGACACACGAACACGTGTACACGCAAACACAAATACGTATACATGCAAACACAATTACGTACAGACGACACACTAATATGTATACACGCAAGCATAAATACGTTCACACGAAACACGACAACGTTTACATGCAAACACAAATACGTACATACGACACACGGAAATGTGTACACGCAAACACAAATACGTACACACGACACATGAATATGTATACACGCAAACACAAATACGTGCACACGACACACGAATATGTATACACGCTAACACAAATACTTACACACGACACACGAATACGTAGACACGCAAACACAAATATGTATACACGCAAACACAAATACGTATAATCACAAACACATATACGTATACACGACACACGAATACGTATACACGCAAACACAAATACGTACACACGCGACACGAATACGTATACATGCAAACACAAACACACAGGCACACATTCTTCAACATTGCTTCTATATTCCTGTATGAAAAGTGTCAACTATAATAATTGTACCTGTCCTGTCAGTATCACCCAGCGTACCATAGTTTGTACGGTTTGTAGTAATTAAACAAGTTTGTTCAAGATTACCATTATATAGTATTAGTATTTGGTGCACACTAGTTATATATACTTCTGCTGTTTAGTGGCAACTTAATCTTCTATAGCAATTATAATAGCGAGTCTGTTTGGTACACGTACAAAACCATCATTTTTTTTTCACTTACATGGAACTGGATTCCAAAACAATATTTTCATTGTTATTAGAACAACAAATCTGGTTTCAGAATTTCGGAGCAAAATGATACACATTCATAAAATGAGCTTGAAATAATACCCGCTATGATTAGCAGTTAAAAGCCACGCTCCATGTATATCGTCATTGAACGTACGGTGGATCACCCTTCCACCAAGCCCCATTAAATAATATTACTATTGTTTGTAAAAAAAAAAAATCTGCAGAAACACAAAAGTGGGCAGTCACGTGGTCAGCTGCCCATACTTCCGATTAAATACACGTCCAGGCGGTTTTGGTCAAATCACCTTTATTCCTTTCCAAAACATTAGGTTGGGTCAAAGTTAAATTCAATTTTTGAGGGAATTATGATGGAAATGCATTTTAATTTTTTTTTCGAAACAGCAATTAAAATGATACAGTCGTATAAGTTTCATAAACACATAATTAGTTATACTGTAGGGCTCGTTGACTCCTTTGATGAATGAATAGACGCGGACTGGCAGTCTGTACAGCCGTTAAGACGATAAAAACTGCGATATTTGGAGTAAGCGGTCAACAAACACTCTTTCAACTGCGCATTCATTCTTCTTAGAACGTATTGTGCTCTTTAAGAGACTCACACCAATATTAAAGTCAATTTTACTTTCGATTCCGCATCAAACGGAACATTTCGTTATGAATGTATAATTACTATATGAAGATATTAATACTAGTATTGTTTATTTAAATATTAACGCCATTTTGTGCCATCGAGGGTTAATAGACGATAATTCAATCAAACCAGTCTTTCATCGATCTTAGAAGGTTGACCAATACTCGAACACAGTCATCTCCGCAAGAAACGGTTAACTTTTCACTTGGAATCAGCAGTGATCGACGAAGACAATGAGACGCAATGTAGTACATAGTTACATGTATATTAATCATCATGGAGATTTTGGCCGGCCGGTGAGTCAAATATTATAATTTTAACAAGTATAGTCATGTTAGTTTTTAGCGTACCATGCTTAAAAATATAAAACGATATTTCTTTGGATATGTTTTTTATACTGAGGTATTTAATTTCATATTTGACTCGATAAGGCAAAACAAAACATAAGTTTCCGGTTGGTTGATCCTTAATCTTTACTGCCGCTCCTATTTTTTACCAAATTAAAAAAAATCATAAACATTACATTCTTAATGTTATTTATATTTCATCTAAATCATTTCCGTTGAACAGACACTGTTTTATGCTTAACAAAATGTGGGTTTTTAATATTCTAATGTGTGTGCTGTACGATATCAAACATGGCCGCCCAGAGAGGCAGAGAATACTGCCCCGAACAAATGGTTATTTTGTTAGTCAGAATAGTACAATGAATCTTTAATGTACTTATCTCAATAATATAACCTGGTTAACACACAATTACAACCAATGATTGGCTTGCTCTGAACATTACTAGTACCTCGAGAGTGTAAAAAAGAAAAGACAATCATACGTGGTATACACTATTTTTACGGGCTAATCAGAAACGGATATATCATTTTGGCATAAGTAATTTTAGAAATTGCTTTAAGTGAAAATGTGTCAAAATAGCGATATGTCCCTTTGAAATAACAAAATTTATATAATAATATTTTAGATTTACAGTGAAGTGTTCGAAGATAAGTGGTCAGTGACCGACTTTCTATCGATTTTTGAGATACATGTGTATTACTTCCATCAATATTTGGAGGGAAGAAAAAAAAACTCTAACACAAAACGGCCGTGTGTGCAGGCGCCTTTTGTCCACTTAACGTATTTTGTCGGCAGAAAAAAAAAGAATACGTCAAATTTTGCCAACTTGTCGACTTATTTCCATATGTATGTAGATAAAAAGCGTTGCGAACAAAAAGCTCCAAGCAGACAAAAACGTCACAGGCATGCAAATAGCCGACATCTATTTACACATTATTGCAAACGCAGGTTTTTTCCTAACTGATTTTTTACATAATACTAATGATGTTCCATAGAGAATAGAAATATGAGTAAAGTAAAATGTTGTTGGTTCAAGGAAAGACGTAGTTTTGGATCTAGAGCGGCTTTTATGTAGAATAAAAAAATAAAACAAGGGATGTTAAGAACGTCTTAGCAAATGGCGATAACAATGACGATGACGAAAACAATGATGATGATTATGATGATGATGATGATTATGATGATGATGATGATGATGATGATGATGATGATGATGAAGACGGTGACGATGATGATGATGGTGGTGATGATAATGATGATGATAATGAAATTTTGCTTTTTTAATACAATGATGTTGATCACGATCTATCTTTATTCGGAACGTGTGTCGACAGGCTCAAAATAATATGCCACTAATTAGTGCAATCGTAGACATAACTAGTGTGCACAAAATACTAGTTTTTGTAGAATGAGGTTAAACGTCATTTGCAACACATTTATAAGGTTATGTTTTGTATATCTAGTTTCATTAAATGATCACAAACCCAACATTTAATGCGCTATACCAACGTTGATATAAAATCATATAAAAATTATGCAGAAATCGCTCAGTTTGTTTATTAGTAATTTTTATATGAAGCCGTTTTTTTTTTCTTCAGAATTTGACGTTCGTCGTACTTTTTTGCATTTGTAAAGCCAAAAATCCGTCAAATGTGTATGTGGTGATATATGTTTCTATTCTGTACAATTAGGTATAACTCAACTGAGGTCGAAAAATAAGCGATTTTGCTGCTATAAATTGGGATGTCAAAAAGGCTGAACATGGCCATTTTTACGACGTCACATATAAACATATATTCTATTTACCGCTGCAAAAATACAATTTCACATTAGCATTACTTCTAGTTTTATTAAATACTAACTATACCACCGAGTTTGAAAATAATTAAAAACGTATATTTCTCCTTAAATTAACAAAAAGGTGTTTTAATCAGGTACAGATTGAATAAATAAACATTTATTGAATCAATAATATAAATAAATAAATAAATAAATAAATAAATAAATAAATAAATAAATAAATAAATAAATAAATAAATAAATAAATAAATAAATGAATATATAAGTAAAATAGATAAGTAGATACATCAATCAATAAATCAATCAATCAGTCAATAAAGAAACAAATAAAGAAACAAACAAACAAATAAAAGGAAGCTACCCATCCAAAGAATCTCAAACCCTTATCCATTGTGGATGCAGTTCGGATGCGTAAAAATGTTTTTTAACTACACGTAAACGCGAGGAATGCGTAATGTCATATCAAGCAAAGTATCATGCAATTCCATTTTAAATTGTAAGAAAAAGACACAAAATCATGGCGCATGTGGAATAATTAGTAGAAACTACACGGTTTTACTGACGCAGATTATAGTAACCTACAATCAATACAAACAACACGGCTTCACTGACGCAGATTATAGTAATTACACGGCTTCACTGACGCAGATAACTACACGGCTTCACTGACGCAGATTATAGTAACTACACGGCTTCACTGACGGAGATTTTAGTAACTACGCGGCTTCACTGACGGAGACTATAGTAACTACGCGGCTTCACTGACGGAGATTATAGTAACTACGCGGCCTCACTGACGGAGACTATAGTAACTACGCGGCTTCACTGACGGAGACTATAGTAACTACGCGGCTTCACTGACGGAGACTATAGTAACTACGCTGGCTTCACTGACAGCAGACTATAGTTAAACTACGCTGCTTCACTGACAGGAGACTATAGTACTACGCTGCTTCACTGACGGCGACTTATAGTAACTACGCGGCTTCACTGACGGAGATTATAGTAACTACGCGACCTCACTGACGGAGATTATAGTAACTACGCAGCCTCACTGACGCAGATTATAGTAACTACGTGGCCTCACTGGACGCAGATTATAGTAACTACGCAGTCTCACTGACGGAGACTATAGTAGCTATACAGCTTCACTGACGCAGACTATAGTAACTACGCGGCTTCACTGACGCAGACTTTAATAACTACGCGGCTTCACTGACGCAGACTATAGTAACTACGCGGCTTCACTGACGCAGACTATAGAAACTAAGTGGCTTCACTGACGCAGACTATAGTAACTACGCGGCTTCACTGACGGAGATTATAGTAAATACGTGGGCTCACTGACGGAGACTATAGTTACTACGCTGCTTCACTGACGGAGACTATAGTAACTACGCGGCTTCACTGATGGAGATTAGAGTAACTACGTGGCTTCACTGACAAACACTTTAGTTACTACGCGGCTTCACTGACGGAGACTATAGTAACTACACTGCTTCACTGACGCAGATTATAGTAACTTACACGGCTTCACTGACGCAGATTATAGTAACTACGCGGCTTCACTGACGTAGATTAAATAAATTACGCGACTTCATTGACGGAGATTATAGTAACTACGCGGCTTCACTGAAGCAGATTATAGTAACTACGTGGCTTCACTGACGCAGATTATAGTAACTACGTGGCTTCACTGACGCAGATTATAGTAACTACGCGGTTTCACTGACGCAGACTATAGTAACTAAGCGGATTCACTGACGAAGATTATAGTAACTACGCGGCTTCACTGACGCAGATAATAGTAACTACACTGCTTCACTGACACAGATTATAGTAACTACGCGGCTTCACTGACGCAGATTATAGTAACTATGCGGCTTCACTGACGGAGATTATAGTACTACGCGGCTTCACTGACGGAGATTATAGTAACTACGCAGGCTTCATTGACGCAGATTATAGTAACTACACGGCATCACTGACGGAGATTATAGTAACTACGCGGACTCATTGACGCAGATTATAGTAACTACACGGCGGCATCACTGACGGAGATTATAGTTACTACGAGGCTTCACTGACGCAGATTATAGAAACTACGAGGCTTCACTGACGCAAGATTATAGTAACTACACAGCTTCACTGACGCAGATTATACTAACTACACGGCGGCTTCACTGACGGAGATTATAGTAACTACGTGGTTTCACTGACGGAGATTATAGTTACTTCAAGTGGGTTTCACTGACGGACATTACAATAACTAAGCGGCTTCACTGACGCATATTATAATAACTACACGGCTCCACTGACGGAGATTATAGTAACTACGCGGTTTCACTGACGCAGATTATAGTAACTATGCGGCTTCACTGACGCATATTATAATAACAACACGGCTCCACTGACGGAGATTATAGTAACTACACGGCTTTTCTGACGCAGATTATAGTAACTACGCGGCTTCACTGACGCATATTATATTAACTACACGGCTCCACTGATGAAGATTATAGTAACTACACGGCGGTTTCACTGACAGAGATTATAGTAACTACGCGACTTCACTGACGCAGATAATAGTAACTACGCGGCTTCACTGACGCAAATAATAGTAACTGCACTGCTTCACTGACGCAGCTTTTAGTTATAACACGGCTCCACTGACGGAGATTATGGTAACTACACGGCGGCTTCACTGACGGAGATTATAGTAACTACGCGGCTTCACTGACGCAGATAATAGTAACTACACGGCGGCTTCACTGACGGAGATTATAGTAATTACACGGCTCCACTGACGGAGATTATAGTAACTACAAGTCGGCTTCACTGACGGAGATTATAGTAACTGCGCAGCTTCACTGACGGAGATTATAATAACTACGCGGCTTCACTGACGCAGATAATAGTAACTACACGGCGGCTTCACTGACGGAGATTATAGTAACTACACGGCGGCTTCACTGACGGAGATTATAGTAACTACACGGCTTCACTGACGCAGATTATAGTAACTACGCGGCGGCTTCACTTTCGGAGATTATAGTAACTACACGGCGGCTTCACTGACGGAGATTATAGTAACTACACGGCTCCACTGACGGAGAATATAGTAACTACACGGCGGCTTCACTGACGGAGATTATACTAACTACGCGGCTTCACTGACGCAGGTAATAGTAACTACACGGCGGCTTCACTGACGGAGATTATAGTTACTACACGGCGGCTTCACTGACGGAGATTATAGTTACTACACGGCGGCTTCACTGACGGAGATTATAGTAACTACACGGCTTCACTGACGCAGATTATAGTAACTACGCGGCGGCTTCACTGACGGAGATTATAGTAACTACGCAGCTTCACTGACGGAGATTATAGTAACTACGAGGCGGCTTCACTGACGGAGATTATAGTAACTACGCAGCTTCACTGACGCAGATTATAGTAACTACGCGGCGGCTTCACTGACGGAGATTATAGTAACTACACGGCGGCTTCACTGACGGAGATTATAGTAACTACACGGCTCCACTGACGCAGATTAAGGCAACTTCACGGCGGCTTCACTGACGGAGATTATAGTAACTACGCGGCTTCACTGACGCAGATTATAGTAACTACGCGGCTTCACTGACGGAGATTATAGTAACTACGCGGCTTCACTGACGGAGATTATAGTAACTACTCGGCTTCACTGACGCAGATAATAGTAACTACACGGCGGCTTCACTGACGGAGATTATAGTAACTACACGGCTCCACTGACGGAGATTATAGTAACTACACGGCGGCTTCACTGATGGAGATTATAGTAACTACGCGGCTTCACTGACGCAGATAATAGTAACTACACGGCGGCTTCAATGACGCAGATTATAGTAACTACACGGCGGTTTCACTGACGGAGATTATAGTAACTACGCGGCTTCACTGACGGAGATTATAGTAACTACACGGCTTCACTGACGGAGATTATAGTAACTACACGGCGATTTCACTGACAGAGATTTTAGTAACTACGCGGCTTCACTGACGCAGATAATATTAACTACGCGGCTTCACTTACGCAGCTTTTAGTAATAACACGGCTTCACTGACGTAGATTAAAGTAACTGCACGGCTTCACTGACACAGATTAAAGTAACTGCGCGGCTTCACTGACACAGATTAAAGTAACTGCAATTAGCAAAATAATATGCAGGTACATAATTTAAGAGTAAATCATGATACTCAATGTGAATGCACCCCATGCAATCAAGGACAATTTCTGATCTGAAATCTTTATACCAAAGCGTCACCAATATCAAGATTCTGCAAGCTGTAGATAAATATGTACGATTTTAGTGTGCTTGTATATTATAATTATATTAACTTTAACAATCTTATTTGACGTAGTTTTACTCTTTGTTACCGACTGTAACGCCAGTAGAATATGAGAAGGAAAATGTAAATATTAAATGCCTACCGTGTATTTCAAACATGAGGCACCCTGCAATTAAACCATCTTCAGAAGTCTGCGTGAATGTAATTGTAATTGGTTCTACGTATTCTATTTCTATCGATGTGCTATCATCATCTTCAAGAGTCGATCCGTCTATTCGAAATGGATTTTTACTTAATTCATTGAATTCGCGATACTTCACCAATAGCTTCCGTGCATTGGAAGTAAGTATACATGTACAATAAACGTCTTCAAATCGAGGTACTCCAGCGGAATCTACGTAGCACTTCCTGTCCTGTAACTGTGGACCGCCGACACATGTGTGATGTGGCGTCTGTAAAAAATCAATAAATAAATACAGCAAATATATTTGGCATTTAGATATAAGATTCTAGTGCTGCATCATGGAACTATCTTAACATCTCACACAACAATTAATTTTGTACTGTTCTACATATAGAGACATGCACTTCTGGAACACTGGGTACATTACCGTATGTTCTAAAAGTCCAATGTTCTTTAAACTGTTATAGCTTCATCAAACAGTACCCAATGCCATTCAATCTTGAATCATGAAAATGTTCCAATATTCCAACATACACAAAGAAATTTTAAGAATTTTCAACAAAAAAATTGCCCGACCGCTTTGCAAAGTTGTAATTTCCTGGCTGTAAGAATCTTGCTACCGTCATGTAAGGGAGTTACTTCTTCAGTGAGACATTAAGCATGTTGAGAATGTCAGTATAATTGCTATTTATCAATATAAAGATGAAGCCATTGTTTAGATATTGCTGAGCTCTCACAACATTTGCTTTAAGAGAAAAACAAAGCAAGAAAAACGACATAAAACCATAACGTATGTGCAATATTTAATACAAACTACAAGGCTTCACTGAGGCAGATTATAGCAACTGCAATGAACAAGATAACATTCAAGCACATAATGTAAGAGTAAATCATGATACTTAAAGCATTGTAAATGTACCCCCATGCACTCCAGTACAACTTCTGATCTGAAATCTCTACTAGCAAAGAGTCACCAATATCAAGATATTATAATATATACATGTATTATTATATTATACATGCAGACGCTTGTATTGCTGTACAAAATACGATTTCGAGCTTCTTGGGCAGTAAGATGAACTAGATAACAATATAAATGGATCTAAAATTAATATTTGACTGATAAAGATTTTTTTGAACGCATTTCCGTTCGAATCACTATTAGACAGTATGCTCATGGTAGAGATGTCAGTCAGCATAATATTTAGAACTGGTTGCAATAATAAGTTGATGGATGCCTAATACTTAAACTTAAGTCGTTTTACATTAATGGGCTAACTCTCATCAACGGACACTAATACGATTGTTTCCACTGCAAAAACCAACCTGGAATAATATATACTAGCACGCAAGTTGCGGATTGATTTGTGTCAACAGGACGAGGATCTGGTCTGACCTACAGTAAGACGATAGTGGATAAACATAGTAAACTCAGTACAATGTTACTGACTGGAAAATAAGTATTATAAGCATTGTATGTAAATATACATGTACTAGATATGTTGCTAACCTCAAAAAGAAAATGGAATGATGGCGCAGATATCCGAAATGAAAATGAAATGTGTTGTTTAAAAGCCTTTCACAATAACGTCAGAAGCATAACACGCAGTTATGCTAAACATCAACATCCACAACGTACAGTTATGTGAAACCTAACCAATAAATATAAACATTTGTATGTATTAAGTTATATTTGAAAGCAACATTAAATATTTTCTCTCGATAGTCAAACAAACCCAATTTAAAGTTGCGAATTTAGGTCACGGGGTAGACTATATTGCTTCTCAAAATTGCACAATTTCTTTACAGAATTTTGGTAAAGATCATTGCAGTTGTATATTTCGGCAATTTTCTATAATTTTGAACGTTTGTAAGGAAAGCTAAACGTTGTTAACTAGCTCCGAATCATGAATCAAATCGAAGTGTTGCTGTCAAGTTTCGGGTCACAAACTATAAACATGTGGTAATATGTAGTGCTCAACAATAGGGATTTTTCTAAAAGTGTGTGCAGTTTCCAACGAACAATAAAGGAGTTTTACCCAGGTTTCTGCAATTTTATCAGGGTCGCCATAACATTGACCTTTGGCCTACCATTATTGTGTTACCACATGCTCATCTACATACTTATGGTTGATATGTTGTGCAAATTTGAAATAATTACACTTGCAAGTGTTGATATCACAAACAAAATAATAACGGATGGGCAGACGGGCACACTACGCAAGTACCTCTTTTCAAAACGAGCGTACATATACAACAATAGATTATTTGGTGGTACAGGGTTTTAAATCGAACGTTTAAGGACATATCTTTGTAGTATAAATAAGAATAATTTGTTTTATTATAATTGATGTTTACTGGTCACAATACCTGGACTTGGCTTATTGCTGAGCCTGGAACAGTATTCAGATCCCTGGACTGAAAATAGAAAAAGAAGAGACTATAGCTTGGAAAATGACAATTGAACAATTGAATTAACACTCATAACGACACTATTGTAAAAAGGTAATGTAAACATTCTCTCTAAGACTTGTTGAAAGCGGGTATAAAAGTAGTCAGTTTTTACAGCAAAACAAGGGAAAAAACCATCACTGTCAGAGTGAAACCGTGTATAAGAGTTGTCGGCAATACTGTAGCACAAGGGATTGAAAGTGTGCATAACAGTAGTCAATTATATTTTAAATCAAAGGATATATAAGGTGTATACTTTCATAATGAAACGGTATTTACTTCAAAACCAGGGATATATAAAGCATAAACTGACATATTGAAACAGGTATAATAGTAGTAGGAAATACTTTAAAAGGATATAAATCATTCACTGTAAGATTGAAAATGTGTATAAGTAATCGATAAATTATGGTATATTACGTATCACATAAAGAATGTGGGTATAAGAGTAGACTGCAATACTGCAAATCAAGGTATATTACGTATGACATACAAATGTGGATATTAGAGTAGACCTTAATACTGTCAATCAAGGTATATTACGTATGACATACAAATGTGGATATTACAGTAGACTGCAATACTGCAAATCAAGGTATATTACGTATGACATACAAATGTGGATATTAGAGTAGACCTTAATACTGTCAATCAATGTATATTACGTATGACATACAAATGTGGATATTACAGTAGACCTTAATACTGTCAATCAAGGTATATTACGTATAGCATATATAATGTAAGTATAAGAGTAGACCATAATACAGTAAATTAAGGTATATTACGTATGACATATAGAATGTGTGTATTAGAGCAGACCGTTATACTGTAAATCAAGGTACATGTATGTTACGTATGACGTTTAGAATGTGGATATTAGCCAACAGCATAATACTTTAAATCAAGATATATTACGTATGGCAAATATAATGGGGGTATCAGAGTAGACCATAATACTGTAAATCAAGGTATTTACGTATGGCATATAGAATGTGGGTATTAGACCAGACCGTTATACTGTAAATCAAGGTAAATAACGTATGGATTATGGAATGGGAGTATTTAGGTAGACCATTATACTGCAAATCAAGGTATATTACGTATGACATATAGAATGTGGGTATTATACTAAACCATATTACTGTAAATCAAGGTATATTACGTATGGCATAACTAATGTGAGTATTAGAGCAGACAATAATACTGTAAATCAAGGTATATTACGTATGACATATAGAATGTGGGCATTAGAGTAGACCATAATACTGAATATCAAGATAAATTACGTATGGCATATAGAATGTGGGCATTAGACAAGACCATAATATTGTAAATCAAGGTATGTTACGTATGACATATAGAATGTGGGCATTACAGTAGACCATAGTACTGTATATCAAGGTAAATTACTAATATGGCATATAGAATGTGGGTATAAGACCAGACCGTAAAACTGTAAATCAAGGTATATTACATATGACATATAGAATGTTGTTATTAGAGTAGACCATAATACTGTAAATCAAGTTATATAACGTATGGCATATATAATGTGGGTATTAGACCAGACAGTTATACTGTAAATCAAGTTATATAACGTATGGCATATATAATGTGGGTATTAGACCAGACCGTTACACTGTAAATCAAGTTATATAACGTATGGCATATATAATGTGGGTATTAGACCAGACCGTTATACTGTAAATCAATGTATATTACGTATGGCATATATAATGTGAGTGTTAAACTAGACCATAATACTGTAAATCAAGGTATATTACGTATGACATATAGAATGTGGGTATTAATCCAGACCGTTATAATGTAAATCAAGGTATATTACGTATGACATATAGAATGTGGGCATTAGAGTAGACCATAATACTGAATATCAAGATAAATTACGTATGGCATATAGAATGTGGGCATTAGACAAGACCATAATATTGTAAATCAAGGTATGTAACGTATGACATATAGAATGTGGGCATTACAGTAGACCATAGTACTGTATATCAAGGTAAATTGCTAATATGGCATATAGAATGTGGGTATAAGATCAGACCGTAAAACTGTAAATCAAGGTATATTACATATGACATATAGAATGTTGTTATTAGAGTAGACCATAATACTGTAAATCAAGTTATATAACGTATGGCATATATAATGTGGGTATTAGACCAGACCGATATACTGTAAATCAAGTTATATAACGTATGGCATATATAATGTGGGTATTAGACCAGACTGTTACACTGTAAATCAAGTTATATAACGTATGGCATATATAATGTGGGTATTAGACCAGACCATTATACTGTAAATCGATGTATATTACGTATGGCATATATAATGTGAGTGTTAAACTAGACCATAATACTGTAAATCAAGGTATATTACGTATGACATATAGAATGTGGGTATTTATCCAGACCGTTATAATGTAAATCAAGGTGTATTACGTATGGTATATAGAATGGGGGTATTAGAGTAGACATTTATACTGTAAATCAAGGTATATTACGTATGGCATATAGAATGTGTGTATTAGAGTAGACCATATTACTGTAAATCAAGGTATATTACGTATGAGATATAGAATGTGGATATTAGCCCACACCATAATACTTTAAATCAAGATATATTACGTATGACATATAGAATGTTGGTATAAGACCAGACCATTATACTGTAAATCTAGGTATATAACGTATGGCAAATATAATGGGGGTATCAGAGTAGACCATAATACTGTAAATCAAGGTATTTACGTATGGCATATAGAATGTGGGTATTAGACCAGACCGTTATACTGTAAATCAAGGTATATAACGTATGGCTTATAGAATGGGGGTATTAAGGTAGACCATTATACTGCAAATCAAGGTATATAACGTATGACATATAGAATGAGGGCATAAGAGTAGACCATAATACTGTAAATCAAGGTAAATTAAGTATGGCATATATAATGTTGGCATTAGACCAGACCATAATACTGTATATCAAGGTATGTTACGTATGGCATATATAATGTGGGCATTAGAGTAGACCATAGTACTGTATATCAAGGTAAATTAAGTATGGCATATATAATGTGGGCATTAGACCAGACCATAATACTGTAAATCAAGGTATGTTACGTATGACATATAGGATGTGGGCATTAGAGTAGACCATAGTACTGTATATCAAAGTAAATTAAGTATGGCATATAGAATGTGGGTATTAGACTAGACCGTAAAACTGTAAATCAAGGTAAATTACGTATGACATATAGAATGTTGTTATTAGAGTAGACCATAATACTGTAAATCAAGGTATATAACGTATGACATATAGAATGTTGTTATTAGAGTAGACCATAATACTGTAAATCAATGTATATTACGTATGGCATATATAATGTGGGTATTAGACTAGACCATAATACTGTAAATCAAGGTATATTACGTATGACATATAGAATGTGGGTATTTATCCAGACCGTTATAATGTAAATCAAGAGGTATTACGTATGGCATATAGAATGGGGGTATTAGAGTAAACATTTATACTGTAAATCAAGGTATATTACGTATGGCATATAGAATGTGTGTATTAGAGTAGACCATATTACTGAAAATCAAGGTATATTACATATGAGATATAGAATGTGGGTATAAGACTAGACCGTTATTCTGTAAAACAAGGTATATTTTGTATAACATATAAAATGTGGGTATTAGACTAGACCATAATACTGTTAATCAAAGTAAATTACTAATATGGCATATAGAATGTGGATATTGGAGTAGACCATTATACTGTAAATCAATGTATAACGAATGACATATAGAATGTGAGTAAAAGACTAGACCATAATACTGTAAATCAAGATATATTACGTATGACATATAGAATGTGGGTATTAGAGTAGACCATTATACTATAAATCAAGGTATATTACGTATGACATATAGAATGTGGGTATTAGGCTAGACCATAATACTATAAATCAAGGTATATTACGTATGACATATAGAATGTGGGTATTAGGCTAGACCATAATACTGTAAATCAAGGTATATTATGTATGACATATAGAATGTGGGTATTAGACTTGACTGTAATTCTGTAAAACAAGGTATATTACATATGACATACAGAACGTGGGTATTAGACTAGACCATTATACTGTAAATCAAGGTATATTACTAATATGACATATAGAATGTGGGTATTAGAGTAGACCATTATACTGTAAAACAAGTGATATAAAGCATGCACTTACGCATATAAAGAGGGTATAACAGAAGTCGGCAATATAAAACAAGGAACATAGAACATACACTATATATTGAAAGTGTGTAAAAGTGTTGTCGGTAATAGTCTAAAATAAAGGACACAAATCATCCACTGACATATACAAAGTGGGTGTAAACAGTGTTAGAACCACTGTAATTAAGTGATACAGCGCATGCAATGGTATATAGAGAGTGGGTAATATATAGAGAGTGGGTAATATATAGAGAGTGGGTAATATATAGAGAGTGAGAAATATATAGAGAGTGGGTAATATATAGAGAGTGGGTAATATATAGAGAGTGGGTATGTGAATAACGAATAATACTGTAAAACATAGAACGCATGCTCAAACAGATTGAAATTAGGGTATAAAAGTTGCCGATAATGCTATAAAACTAAGCAGTTAAATCCTCTACTCTCAGATGACATTTCAGCAAGGTTTTAGTTATACTGCGACGGTGTCTACTTGAGCGCTGTCACACAGAAATATCATGCCGCAAACACATGGTATGTGTGGTACACCACCCAGGCAAAAGCGGGAATAGGAACTGTAAAACAGGGGAAATAAATCATCCACTGTTAGATTGAAGCGGTAAGAGGAGTAGTCGGTGATACTGTAAAACAAGGCATATTAAAATATGCACTGATATATTACAATTGGGTATTGGAGGAGTGGCCAATACTGTAAAAACACAGTCTTCCACTTGTAGCCTGGTCCTACTCAAGGATGTGCTTTAATTGTAATACATGTACCGACATGTGATATAATAAGTAGTATACAATGTTTTTTGAAAACTGATTATATGGCCAGTATTGATTATTTTGATAATATTTATGACTGTTTTTATACAGTTTAATAAAATTATATAATTTGCACAGAGGGGTTAGGTAGTACGGGGTAACTGATATAGTTGAAAAAAAGAAATTAAGTATTTGGCAGGTGTTATCCTCCATATTATTTTACCAATTACAAGAGTTCAAAAGAAATACGTTACGCGACTGTACTGTAAAACACTGTTAGTTTGTGATAATTGTCTAAAAAAACAAACAAACATGTTCTGTAATAATTTGTATGAATTTGACTTCCGGCCGTTATATTAAATAACTGTGATAATACAATTATATTATAATTGATTAGTGTTGGTTTAAACATAATTTATTGCATAATTCACATAATAAGCAAACGGGTTGGGCCACAAGTTCTAGCAACATTAGTTAGGGCCTACATCTTTCAATATACAAATAACGTTAGAATTTATTTATGTTTCTTTTTGTTTTTGTGTTTGTATAATATGGCATTTGAGTTGTTGTGTTTCAGTTTTTATTGTTATGAGTTTGTTACCCGCTATTATGACTTTTCAATATGATAAAATACTTAAAAATCGTACGAAATACAAAACTATACCATACAAGTATTTATATGTAGTTTGCTGTGAGTACAAATGTACGTGTGTGCTGTGTCTACATGTAACTATACGTGTGTTTGATTTATCAACAAAGAAGTCATACTTTAGTATAGATGAGCGTGTATATAGTTATGCCATACTTCAGTATAGATGAGCGTGTATATAGTTATGCCATACTTCAGTATAGATGAGCGTGTATATAGTTATGCCATACTTCAGTATAGATGAGCGTGTATATAGTTATGCCATACTTCAGTATAGATGAGCGTGTATATAGTTATGCCATACTTCAGTATAGATGAGCGTGTATATAGTTATGCCATACTTCAGTATAGATGAGCGTGTATATAGTTATGCCATACTTCAGTATAGATGAGCGTGTATATAGTTATGCCATACTTCAGTATAGATGAGCGTGTATATAGTTATGCCATACTTTAGTATAGATGAGCGTGTATATAGTTATGCCATACTTTAGTATAGATGAGCGTGTATATAGTTATGCCATACTTTAGTATAGATGAGCGTGTATATAGTTATGCCATACTTTAGTATAGATGAGCGTGTATATAGTTATGCCATACTTCAGTATAGATGAGCGTGTATATAGTTATGCCATACTTTAGTATAGATGAGCGTGTATATAGTTATGCCATACTTTAGTATAGATGAGCGTGTATATAGTTATGCCATACTTCAGTATAGATGAGCGTGTATATAGTTATGCCATACTTCAGTATAGATGAGCGTGTATATAGTTATGCCATACTTTAGTATAGATGAGCGTGTATATAGTTATGCCATACTTCAGTATAGATGAGCGTGTATATAGTTATGCCATACTTTAGTATAGATGAGCGTGTATATAGTTATGCCATACTTTAGTATAGATGAACGTGTATATAGTTATGCCATACTTCAGTATAGATGAGCGTGTATATAGTTATGCCATACTTTAGTATAGATGAGCGTGTATATAGTTATGCCATACTTTAGTATAGATGAACGTGTATATAGTTATGCCATACTTTAGTATAGATGAACGTGTATATAGTTATGCCATACTTTAGTATAGATGAGCGTGTATATAGTTACGCCATAATTTAGTATAGATGAGCGTGTATAAAGTTACGCCATACTTTAGTATAGATGAGCGTGTATATAGTTATGCCATACTTCAGTATAGATGAGCGTGTATATAGTTATGCAAATAACATTTTGACTGACATGACACTTATAATATTGAAAACTTGATAAATTGATAAATAAAATTCAAAATTCAAAACGTAAAAACAAAATTATCCCAACAACAAACGATTCGACTGAACAAACTGTAACTACACTTCCATATAGTAAATGTTAGATATAGTTTTGTTTTCGTGAAACTCTCCCACTAAAACTTATGATTGTGAGGGTTTATTTTTTTCACTGGTTATACTTTAAATATATATTGTTATTTATGCGTTATTAAACATATTATTTCAGCCATTTTAACTTTTTCAGTTGTGCATGACCTCATGCATTCATGTATTAATTGAGTGAATAAAGGATATTGAACTGAATTGAATAGCAAGATACCTCTATCAATATATGAAAACAGTAGTAGTAGTCGGATGTAATCTTCCATATTATGTCTATTAACCAAACACAAGTATTCAATAAAAATGTTCTGTAAAAAACATAACCTGGTATACGCAAGATAAACAATAATAAAAAATATTTACCTAAATCAAGCCACACAATGCAAATTAATATACGAAGTAAAGATCCAACACTGGACATTGTGTCAATTTTATAATGTCACTAGACAGATAGACGTGAGTAATCTATACGGATGGTTGACGGTAATTCGACATAGTTCATATATTGCTAAATCTTAATACACGCCACCGCCTTAAGCTTACATATACACAAAATCCAGTCATGTGCAACGAGTAGATAAAATCACCCATATATCCAGTTTTCGTCATATTTATAGTAACTGAAGTAGGTTCAGGACACATGTAAATTATGGAGGATATTATCCGTCATAACTCAGATACTTAATTGCATATTTGAATTTTGTGTTGCCATTTTAATTCACTGAAATAGCAACTTCTAACGTCTGTGTGCATGAAGTATATATATATATATATATATATATATATATATATATATATATATATATATATATATATCATGTAGAACAGATATAAATGTCATTCACTGAAATGACAGTTTCTCACTTTAAATTTCCTACTTATGTATGTAGACATCATGTGGCAACTTGGTATATACAAATCTCATTCACTGAAAATACAGTTTCTTACTTTTATTTTCTTACTTATGTATGTAGACTTCATGTGGCAACTTGGTATATACAAATGTCATGCACTGTAACGACAGTTTCTTACTTTTAGTTTCTTACTTATGTATGTAGACTTATGTGGCAACTCAGTACAACTCCCATTCATTGAAACGACATTTTCTTCCTTTTAGTTTCTTACTTATGTATGTAGACTTCATGTGGCTACTTTGTTAATACAAATGTCATTCACCAAAATGACAGTTTCATTTTTTAGCTTCTTACTTATGTATGTAGACTTCATGTGGCTACTTGGTATATACAAAGCATATTAGATGAAATGACAATTTCTTATTGTTTGAAATAACAGTTTCTTCTTGACTTTCTTATTTATGTATGTAGACTTCATGTGGCAACTTGGTATATACAAATGACATTCACTGAAACGACAGTTTCTTCCTTTCAGTTTTTTACTTATGTATGTAGAATTCATGTGGTAATTTGGTATATACAATGCCATTCGTTAAAACGACAGTTTCTTCCTTTTAGTTTCTTACTTATGTATGTAGAATTCATGTTGCAACTTGGTATATACAACTGACATTCACTGAAATGACAGTTTCTTCTTTTATGTATGTAGACTTCATGTGGCAACTTTGTATGTATTAATTCTCGTCGTAGCATATACAGTCCTTCATATTTCCACGTTAAACAAATTCTGGATAGTTTTGCTTTGCAAAAAAAACACAGAATAAACTTAACACAATTTAATAACATATGTTACACTTCAAAATGTATTTTCCAATACTTCATTATAAACACATAATAAACATCTCAAAATACGTTTCTAGATTCCTCGGCCTATATCGTAATAAACCACTCTCAGTACTGCAGATATGAAATTAAATTCGCTTTATAGTCTAAATATATATCAACAATTTATACAAACATTTACTTAGATCTGCTTCTGTCGAAATATAGTTATCGGACATTTAAAATACTAAACTTCTAGAAAACATAATATAAAATGTACTCACCAAACAATACCGCATGTTATGGTTAGTATATGTTGTTAAACTCTGCCACAACGATCCGCAATGTTGGAATTTGCTGACAATGGTCTAAGCTTCTACTCATTTATTTTAACAAGAAATTCACATACCACAGGTTGATCTCAAGAAAATCATATAATTCAATTATTATTCGATGTCGTACGACTATAAATGTACATAGAAGGCTAAAGGTAAACTATAATTAGTTTTACAATGATATATCCCTTTACATTTCCTAATATACTTATTACTCGGCGGATTTTTATGAAATTAACGTCAAAATGACTAATTCTTTAGATCAAAAATGAATTTGTAAAAATGTCTTAAAATGTGCTGTCCCTATCTATAATGCGATAAGTTTACGCTACTTGACCGATACACGCCTATACAATGTACATACGTTTTTATTAGCTGACACTGATAATTCAGGCCACATAAACAAACTTATTGTGTTACAAATAGTAGGAATTCGTATTAGCTGCCCTATGAGAATTTCACATCAGTGTTGCGTGATTTTTAATAATATAATTTGATGAAATAGTAAGACTTGTTATCTGCTTTCCTATGGCGATTTCACACCAATATTGCGTGAGTTGTAATAATATATTTTGATGAAAAGTATGATGTGTTATCCGCTTTCCTATCAGGATTTCACATCAGCGTTGCGTGATTTATAGTTATATATTTTGATAAAACAAATGAATTCTTAACCGCTGCCTATGAAAATTTCACAACAGTATTGCGTAAGTTATAAAAATATATTTTGATGAAATAGTAAGAATTCGTATCAGCTGTCCTATGGGGATTTCACATCAATATTGTCTGAGTTATAATAGTATAATTTGATGAAATAGTAAGAATTGTTAACCGCTGTCGTATAGCGATTTCACACCAGTATTGCGCGAGTTATAATAATGTATTTTAATGCAATAGTAAGAATTGCCTTTAGCTGTCCTTTTGGAATTTCACACAAATATTGCGTGAGTTATAATAATATATTTTGGTGAAAAGTATTATTTGTTATCCTCTTTCCTATCAGGATTTCACACCAATGTTGCGTGATGTATAGTAATATAGTTTGATGAAAAAGGATGAAATCCTAACCGCTGCCCTATAAGAATTTCACAACAGTATTGCGTGAGTTATAATAATATATTTTTATGAACTATAAGAATTCGTATCGGCTGTCCTATGGGGATTTCACATCAATATTGTCTGAGTTATAATAGTATACTTTGATGAAATAGTAAAAAATGTTATTCGCTGTCCTATGGCGATTATACACCAATATTGCGTGAGTTATAATAATATGTTTTGAGGAAAAGTATGAGTTGTTATCCACTTTCCAATCAGGATTTCACATCAGCGTTGCGTGATTTATAATAGAATATATTGATGAATAACACGAGTTCTTAACCGCTGTCATATGAGATTTTCACATCAGTATAGCGTGAGTTATAATAATATATTTCAATAAAATATATGAATTGTTATTCGCTGTCGTATAGGAATTTTTTACATAAGTACTGCGTGATGTATTTTGATGAAATTGTAAGGTTTGTTATCAGCTTTCCGATGGGAATGTCACGCATATATTACAGATATAATAGGAATTGTTATCAGCTGTCTTTTATGAATTTTACATACGTATTATGTGAGTTATAATAGATCTATATAATAATAATAAGAAATGGTATCCGTCTGGCCTTTTGATATTTTACATCAGCGTTTTACTTAATAGGTATGATATTAACTGTTGGCATCTAAAAAAAAGTATCAAGCTTTTCAATGTATGAAGATTTTTTTTCTTATTAACAAATCCTTCATTTTACGCTGGCTGATTTTACCAATTTGGCAAGGATTTGGAAAGGATAGGGACAGAGAAGAGAAAATTAATTTTGTGTTTTACTATATATTTTAAATACTCAGAATAAACATGGTTATACAATATATAGTATCTTAAATCATTGTCACACACCGACACGTACACACTCTTATATACACAACACATCAGTACTGTACATTCCGTCAATAATAAGGCATGAACTGGATTTTCCAATCAGTTGATGTCGGTTTTAACTTTTCCCTTGTCAGGCATCACATCACTAAGGTCCTTATTTTTAGTTTCCTCTAAGAAACCAGACATAACTGCAGATGCGACACAAGCAACACCAGACGCAAAATATAACAATCCTGGGATGTCCATACTCTGAAATAGTGCAGAAAATATTAACAACCTACTGCATTTTAAAGCGGCATAACAAGTATTTATGTCCTTTTTAATCAATAAAAAACTGGAATAATTGTAATTGATAGTAAAAAGTACGGCTATCTGTATCATGTCTGGTGCAAGATACCGTTGTTTATCGTCGAAAACATGTATTTAAGCTCGCTTATATTTTTATCACTAATATTTGAATTAGATCTGAATTTAAGTAAATGATTTTGTACTCGTATTTGTTACCATCCTAAAATTTCCGGACATCTTCTATTAAATCTGTATTTATTTTAGAGAATTTTATCGCTGTAAAGCAGGTATTACATAACAATATCTCACATGTACCACATATTGTATAATCGTTGCAGAGCAGGTATAACATAACAATAGGTCACATGTACCACATATTGTATAATCGTTGTAGAGAAAGTATGACATAACAATAACTCACACGTACCACATATTGTATAATCATTGTAGAGCAGGTATTATATAACAATAACTCACATGTATCACATATTGTATAATCATTGTGAAGCAGGAAATACATAACAATCATTCACATGTAGCACATATTGTATGATCGTTGTAGAGCAGGTATTACATAATCATAACTCACATGTACATGTACCACATATTGTATAATCATTGTAAAGCAGGTATAACATAACAATAACTCACATGTACCACATATTGAATAATCGTTGTAGAGCAGGTATTACATAACAATAACTCAAATGTACCACATATTGTATAATCGTTGTAGAGAAGGTATTACATATCAATAACAATAACTCACATGTACCACATATTGTATAATCGTTGTAGAGCAGGTATTACATATCAATAACAATAACTCACATGTACCACAAATTGTATATTCATTGTAAAGCAGGTATAACATAACAATAACACACATGTATCACATATTGTATGATCGTTGTAGAGCAGGTATTACATAATCATAACTCACATGTACATGTACCACATATTGTATAATCATTGTAAAGCAGGTATAACATAACAATAACTCATATGTACTACATATTGTATAATCGTTGTAAAGCAGGTTTTACATAACAATACCTCACATGGACCACATATTGAATAATCGTTGTAGAGCAGGTATTACATAATCATAACTCACATGTACATGTACCACATATTGTATAATCATTGTAAAGCAGGTATTACATAACAATAACTCATATGTACTACATATTGTATAATCGTTGTAAAGCAGGTATTACATAACAATAACTCAAATGTACCACATATTGTATAATCGTTGTAGAGAAGGTATTACATATCAATAACAATAACTCACATGTACCACATATTGTATAATCGTTGTAGAGAAGGTATTACATATCAATAACAATAACTCACATGTACCACAAATTGTATATTCATTGTAAAGCAGGTATAACATAACAATAACACACATGTATCACATATTGTATAATCATTGTAGAGCAGGTACTACTTAACAATAACTCAAATGTACCACATATTGTATAACCGTTGTAGAGCAGGTATTACATAACAATAACTCACATGTATCACATATTGTATAATCATTGTGAAGCAGGTATAACATAACAATAACTCACATGTACCACATATTGTATAATCGCTGTAGAGCAGGTTTTACATAACAATACCTCAAATCTACCAAATATTGAATAATAGTTGTAGAGCAGGTATTACATAACAATAACTCAAATGTACCACATATTGTATAATCGTTGTAGAACAGGTATTACATATCAATAACAATAACTCACATGTACCACATATTGTATATTCATTGTAAAGCGGGTATTATATAACAATAACTCACATTTATCACATATTGTATAATAAGTGTAAAACAGGTATCAAATACCAATAACTCATATGTACCACATATACCATATATTGCATAATCATTGTAAAGCATGTATTACAAATCAATAACTCACAAGTGCCACATATTGTATAATCATTGTAGAACAGGTATTACATAACAATAACTCACATGTACCACGTATCGTATAATCATTGCAGACCAGGTATTACATAACAATAACTCACATCTACCACATATTGTATAATCATTGTAGAGCATGTATTACATAACAATAACTCACATGTACCACATATTGTATAATCATTGTAGAGCATGAAATACATAACAATAACTCACATGTACCACATATTGTATAATCATTGTAGAGCATGAAATACATAACAATAACTCACATGTACCACATATTGTATAATCATTGTAGAGCATGAAATACATAACAATAACTCACATGTACCACATATTGTATAATCATTGTAGAGCATGAAATACATAACAGTAACTCACATGTACCACATATTGTAAAATCATTGTAGAGCAGGTATTACATGTCAATAACTAACATGTACCACATATTGTATAATCATTGTAGAGCAGGTATTACATGTCAATTACTAACATGTACCACATATTGTATAATCATATTGTAGAGCAGGTATAACAAAACAATTACTCACATGTACCACATATTGTATACTCATTGTAGATCAGGTATTACATAACAATAACTCACATGTACCACATTTTGTATAATAATTGTAGAGCATGTATTACATAACAATAACACAAAAGTACCACATATTGTATAATCATTGTAGATCAGGTATAACATAACAATAACTCACATGTTGAACATTTTGTATAATCATTGTAGATCAAGAATAACTTAACAATAACTCACATGTACCACATATTGTATGATCATTGTAAAGCATATATTACATAACAATAACTCACATGTACCACATATTTTATAATCATTGTAGATCAGGTATTACTTAACAATAACTCACATGTACAACATATTGTATGATCATTGTAAAGAATGTATAACATAACAATAACTCACATGTACCACATATTGTATAATCGTTGTAAAGCTGGTACTTCATACCAATAACTCATATGTACCACATATTGTATAATCATTGTATAACAGGTATTACATAACAATAACTCACATGTACCACATATTGTATAATCATTGTAGATCAGGTATAACATAACAATAACTCACATGTACCATATATTGTATAAGCATTGTAAAGCAGGTATTACATAACAATAACTCACATATACCACATATTTTTTAATCATTATAGAGCAGGTATTATATAACAATAACTCACATGTACCACATATTGTATAATCGCTGTAGAGCAGGTTTTACATAACAATACCTCAAATCTACCAAATATTGAATAATAGTTGTAGAGCAGGTATTACATAACAATAACTCAAATGTACCACATATTGTATAATCGTTGTAGAACAGGTATTACATATCAATAACACTAACTCACATGTACCACATATTGTATATTCATTGTAAAGCGGGTATTATATAACAATAACTCACATTTATCACATATTGTATAATAAGTGTAAAACAGGTATCAAATACCAATAACTCATATGTACCACATATACCATATATTGCATAATCATTGTAAAGCATGTATTACAAATTAATAACTCACAAGTGCCACATATTGTATAATCATTGTAGAACAGGTATTACATAACAATAACTCACATGTACCACGTATCGTATAATCATTGCAGACCAGGTATTACATAACAATAACTCACATGTACCACATATTGTATAATCATTGTAGAGCATGTATTACATAACAATAACACACATGTACCACATATTGTATAATCATTGTAGAGCATGTAATACATAACAATAACTCACATGTACCACATATTGTATAATCATTGTGAAGCAGGTATTACATGTCAATAACTAACATGTACCACATATTGTATAATCATATTGTAGAGCAGGTATAACAAAACAATTACTCACATGTACCACATATTGTATACTCATTTTAGATCAGGTATAACATAACACTAACTCACATGTACCACATATTGTAAAATCATTGTAGAGCATGTATTACGTAACAATAACTCACATGTACCACATATTGTATAATCATTGTAGAGCAGGTATTACATGTCAATAACTAACATGTACCACATATTGTATAATCATATTGTAGAGCAGGTATAACAAAACAATTACTCACATGTACCACATATTGTATACTCATTGTAGATCAGGTATTACATAACAATAACTCACATGTACCACATTTTGTATAATAATTGTAGAGCATGTATTACATAACAATAACACAAAAGTACCACATATTGTATAATCATTGTAGATCAGGTATAACATAACAATAACTCACATGTTGAACATTTTGTATAATCATTGTAGATCAGGAATTACTTAACAATAACTCACATGTACCACATATTGTATGATCATTGTAAAGCATATATTACATAACAATAACTCACATGTACCACATATTTTATAATCATTGTAGATCAGGTATTACTTAACAATAACTCACATGTACAACATATTGTATGATCATTGTAAAGAATGTATAACATAACAATAACTCACATGTACCACATATTGTATAATCGTTGTAAAGCTGGTACTTCATACCAATAACTCATATGTACCACATATTGTATAATCATTGTATAACAGGTATAACATAACAATAACTCACATGTACCACATATTGTATAATCATTGTAGATCAGGTATTACATAACAATAACTCACATGTACCACATATTGTATAATAATTGTAGAGCATGTATTACATAACAATAACACAAAAGAACCACATATTGTATAATCATTGTAGATCAGGTATAACATAACAATAACTCACATGTACCATATATTGTATAAGCATTGTAAAGCAGGTATTACATAACAATAACTCACATATACCACATATTTTTTAATCATTATAGAGCAGGTATTATATAACAATAACTCACATGTACCACACATTGCATATTCATTGTAGAGCAGGTATGACATCACAATAACTCACACATACAACATATTGTATAATCATTGTAGACAATGTATGACATCACAATAACTGACACATACCACATATTGTATATTCATTGTAGAGCAGGTATTACATAACAATTACTCGTACCACATATTGTATAATCATTTTAGAGCAGGTTTTACATAACAATAACTCACATGTACCACATATTATATCATCATTGTCGAGCAGGTATTACACATCAATAACTCACATGTACACATATTGTATAATCATTGTAAAACAGGTATAACATAACAATAATTCACATATACCACATATTGTATAATCATTATAGAGCAGGTATTATATAACAATAACTCACATGTACCACATATTGCATATTCATTGTAGAGCAGGTATGACATCACAATAACTCACACATACAACATATTGTATAATCATTGTAGAGAATGTATGACATCACAATAACTCACACATACCACATATTGTATATTCATTATAGAGCAGGAATTACATAACAATTACTCGTACCACATATTGTATAATCATTTTAGAGCAGGTTTTACAAAACAATAACTCACATGTACCACATATTGTATAATAATTGTGGAGCAGGTATTACATAACAATAACTCACATGTACCACATATTGTATGATCATTGTGGAGCAGGTATTACAAAACAATAAATAACTCACATGTACCACATATTGTATTATCATTGTGGAGTAGGTATTACATAACAATAATTCACATGTACCACATATGTTACAATCGATGTGAAGCAGGTATTAACTAACAATAACTCACATGTACCACATATTGTATATTCACTGTAAAGCAAGTATTAACTAACAATAACTCACATGTACCACATATTGTATATTCACTGTAAAGCAAGTATTAAATAACAATAACTCACATGTACCACATATTGTATATTCACTGTAAAGCAGGTATTACTTAACAATAACTCACATGTACCACATATTTTATAATAAGTGTAAAGCAGGTATTACATAACAATAACTCACATGTACCACATGTACCACATATTGTATAATCATTGTAAAGCAGGTATTACATAACAATAACTCACATGTACCACATTTTGTAGAATCATTGTAAAGCAGGCATTACATAACAATAACGCACATGTATCACATATTGTATAATCATTGTGGAGCAGGTATAACATAACAGTAACTCACATTTACCACATATTGTATAATCATTGTGGAGCAGGTATAACATAACAATACCTCATATGTCTCACATATTGTATAACCATTGTAGACCAGGTATTACATAATAATACCTCACATGTACTACATATTGTATAATCGTTGTAGAGCAGGTATTACATAACAATAAGTCACATGTACCACATATTTTATGATAATTGTAAAGCAGGTCTTACATAACAATAACTCACATGTACAACATATTGTATAATCGTTGTAGAGCAGGTATTACATAACAATAACTCACATGTACCACATATTGTATAATCATTGTAGAGCAGGTATTACATAACAATAACTCACATGTACAACATATTGTATAATCATTGTAGAGCAGGTATTACATAACAATAACTCACATGTACCACATATTGTATAATCATTGTAGAGCAGATATTACATAACAATAACTCACATGTACCACATATTGTATAATCATTGTAAAAGTGTTATTACCAAACACTTACTCACATGTACCATACATTGTATAATCCTTGTAAAGCAGGTATTACATAACAATAACTCACAAGTATCACATATTGTATAATCAATGTTAGGCAGATATAACATAATAATAACTCACATGTACCACATAATGTATAATCAATGTAAAGCAGATATTACATAACAATAACTCCTTTCTACCACATATTGTATAATCATTGTATAGCAGGTATAACATAACAATGACTCACATGTACCACATATTGTATAATCATCGTAAAGCAGGTATTACACTCCAATTCTCACATGTACCGAATTTTGCATAATCATTGTAAAGTAGGTATTACATAACAATACTCACATGTACCAAATATTGCATAATCATTGTAAAGTAGGTATTATATAACAATAATCACATGTACCAAATATTGCATAATCATTGTAAAGTAGGTATTACATATCAATACTCGCATGTGCAAAATATATTGTATATTCAATGTAATGCAGACATTACATAACAAGTACTCACATATACCACATATTGCATAATCATTGTAAAGTAGGTATTACATAACAATACTCACATGTACCACATATTGTATAATCATTGTTAAGCAGGTATAACAAAACAAGTGCTCACATGTACCACATATTGCATAATCATTGTAAAGTAGGTATTACATAACAATACTCACATATACCACATATTGCATAATCATTGTAAAGTAGGTATTACATAACAATACTCACACGTACCATATATTGTATAATCATTGTTAAGCAGGTATAACAAAACAAGTGCTCACATGTACCACATATTGCATAATCATTGTAAAGTAGGTATTACATAACAATACTCACATGTACCAAATATTGCATAATCATTGTAAAGTAGGTATTATATAACAATACTCACACGTACCATATATTGTATAATCATTGTAAAGTAGGTATTACATAACAATACTCACACGTACCATATATTGTATAATAATTGTTAAGCAGGTATAACAAAACAAGTGCTCACATGTACCAAATACTGCATAATCATTGTAAAGTAGGTATTACATAACGATACTCACATGTACCAAATATTGCATAATCATTGTAAAGTAGGTATTACATAACAATAACTCACATGTACCACATATTGTATAATCATCGTAAAGCAGGTGTAACATACCAATACTCACATGTACTAAATATTGTATAATCATTGTTAAGCAGATATTACAGATCGATAACTGACATGTACCACATATTGTATAATCACTGTAAAGCAGGTATTACATACCTATACTCACATGTAACAAATATTGCTTAATCATTGTAAAGTAGGTATTACATAACAATACTCACATGTACCACATATTGTATAATCATCGTAAAGCAGGTATTACATACCAATACTCACATGTACCAAATATTGTATAATCATTGGAAAGCACGTATTACAGAACAATAACTCACATGTACCAACTATTTCATAATCATTGTAAAGTAGATATTACATAACGATACTCACATGTACCAAATATTGCATAATCATTGTAAAGTAGGTATTACATAAGAATAACTCACATGTACCACATATTGTATAATCATCGTAAAGCAGGTATTACATACCAATACTCACATGTACCAACTATTGTATAATCATTGTTAAGCAGGTATTACAAAACAATAACTGACATGTACCACATATTGCATAACCATTGTAAAGAAGGTATAACATACCAATGACTCACATGTACCACAAATTGTATAATCAGTGTAAAGAAGATATTACATAACAATGACTCACATGTACCACATATTGTATGATCAGTGTTAAGCAGATATTACATTACAATGACTCACATGTACCATATATTGTATAATCGTTGTAAAACAGGTTTTACATGAAAATAACTCACATGTACCACATATTGTATAATCATTGTAAAGTAGATATTACATAATAATTACCCTCATGAACCACATATGGTATAATCAATGTAAAACCGGTATTACATAACAAAAACTATCATGTACCATATATTGTATAATCACTGTAAAGCAGGTATTACATGACAATAAATCACATGTACTACATATTGTATAATCAGTGTAAAACAATGACTCACATATACAACATATTGTATAAATATCGTTAAGCAGATATTACAGAACAATGGCTCACATGTACCACATAGTGTATAATCATTGTAAAACAGGTATAACATAAAATTTACTCACGTGTACCTCATATTGTTTAGTCATTGTAAAGCAGGTATAACATAATAATAAATCACATGTACCACATATTGTATAAATAAAGTAAAACATGTATTACATGACAGTAACTCACATATACCACAAATTGTATAATTAATGGAAAGCAAGCTTTACATAACAATAACTCACATGTACCACATAATATATAATCATTGACATAGTCAGGATACATTATGTGGTACATGTTAGTTACCGTAATGTAATTCCTGTTTTACAATGATTATGCAATATGTGGAACATATGAGTTATTGTCATGTTATACCTGCTTTATAATGATCATAAAATATATGGTACATGTGAGTAATTGTTATGTAATGCTTGCTTTACAATGATTATACAAAATTGTACCATTGTATTGTTATACCTGATTTACAACGATTATACATTATGTGTACATGTGAGTTATTGCTATGTAATAACTGCTTTACAACGATTATATATTATGTGGTTCATGTGAGGTATTGTTATGTAATACCTGCTTTATAACGATTAAACATTATGAAGTACATGTGAGTTATTGTTATGTTATACCTGTTCTACAATGATTATACATTATGTGGTACATGTGAGTTATTGTTATGTTATACATGCTTTACAATGATTATACAATATGTGGAACATGTGAGTTATTGTTATGTAATACCTGCTTTATACTGATTAGACATTATATGGTACATGTGACTTATTGTTATGTTATACCTGTTCTACAACGATTGTACATTATGTGGTACATGTGAGTTATTTTGTCATGTAATACCTGCTTTACACTAATTAATCAATACGTGGTATATATGAGTTATTATTATGTTATACTTCATTAACTAAGATTATACAATATGTGGTACATGTGAGTTATTGTTACGCAATACCGGCTTTACAATGATTATACAATATGTGGTACATGTGAGTTATTATTATGTAATACCTGCTTTACAACGATTATACATTATTTGGTACGTGTGAGTTATTGTTATGTAATACCTGGTTTACAACGATTATGCATTATGTGGTATATGTGAGTTATTGTTATGTAATACCTGATTTACACAGATTATACTATATGTGATACATCTGAGAAATTGTTATGTTATACCTGATTTACAAGGATAATACAATAAGTGGTACAGGTGTTTTATTGTTATGTAATACCTTCTTTACACTGTTTATACAATATGGTGTGCATCTGAGTAATTGTTATGTAATACCGGCTTTACAATGATTATATAATATGTGGTACATGTGAGTAATATACAACTGTTTCATCTTACCAAAGTAATAATCTGCGGCGCTATCATAGATCCAACTCTGGACACTGAACTGATGAAACCACCGCCAATATTTCTGAAATACAAACAACTCTCGTACATGTATCTGTTTAAATAACATGCCGACGGTTTTGGAAGAAAACTGCATTATTAACACTTCTGACACTTATTATAGGAGACTGAAACATACGTTTCTACGCTTACAAACAGTTCGTTGTAATATATATTGTTATAGATTAACATTCCTAAACGAGTTATGATTTTTTGCCGTTGTAACGGTATCCATACCATTATTTGCAACGAATCAATTCTCATATACCTGTAATTTAGTCTGTTGAAACCAATGAATTGTACAAACAAGTATGATTTGGGAAGTGAATGTATTTTGATTGTGCATAACGTTTGTTTTTCTTTTGACCGTTATCGATTGATCCCTTTGACCATTATCGATATTTCTTTTTAATCGTTATCAATTGATCCCTTTAACCATTATCGAGTTATTCCCTTAACCGTAATCGATTTATCACTTTGATCATTATCGTATTCTCTATTAAACCTTATGATTTATTTCTTTAGTTGTTAACATTTTCCCCTCTGATCATCGACATACCACTTAAGTTGACTTTAATCGTTTTCCCCACTAACCATTATCAACATACCACTTTAGTTGACTTTAATCGTTTTCCCCACTAACCATTATCAACATACCACTTTAGTTGACTTTAATCGTTTTCCCCACTAACCATTATCGACATGCATGTACCACTTTAATTGGCTTTAATCGTTTTCCCCCTAACCATTATCGACATACTACTTTAATTGGCTTTAATCGTTTTCCCCACTAACCATTATCGACATACCACTTTAATTGGCTTTAATCGTTTTCCCCACTAACCATTATCGACATACCACTTTAATTGGCTTTAATCGTTTCCCCTCTAACCATTATCGACATACCACTTTAATTGGCTTTAATCGTTTTCCCCTCTAACCATTATCAACATACCACTTTAATTGGCTTTAATCGTTTTCCCCATTAACCATTATCGACGTACCACTTTAATTGACTTTAATCGTTTTCCCCACTAACCATTATCAACATACCACTTTAATTGGCTTTAATCGTTTTCCCCACTAACCATTATCAACATACCACTTTAATTGGCTTTAATCGTTTTCCCCACTAACCATTATCGACGTACCACTTTAATTGACTTTAATCGGTTTTCCCCACTAACCATTATCGACATACCACTTTAATTGGCTTTAATCGTTTTTCCCCTCTAACCATTATCGACATACCACTTTAATTGACTTTAATCGTTTTTCCCACTAACCGTTATCAACATACCACTTTAATTGGCTTTAATCGTTTTCCCCACTAACCGTTATCGACGTACCACTTTAATTGGGTTTAATCGTTTTCCTCACTAGCCATTTTCGACGTACCACTTTAATTGGCTTTAATCGTTTTCCCCTCTAACCATTATCAACATACCACTTTAATTAGCTTCAATCGTTTTCCCCACTAACCATTATCGACATACCACTTTAATTGGCTTTAATCGTTTTCCCCTCTAACCATTATCGACATACCACATACCACTTTAATTGGCTTTAATCGTTTTCCCCACTAACCATTATCGACATACCACTTTAATTGGCTTTAATCGTTTTCCCCACTAACCATTATCGACATACCACTTTAATTGACTTTAATCGTTTTCCCCACTAACCATTATCGACATACCACTTTAATTGGCTTTAATCGTTTTCCCCACTAACCATTATCAATATACCACTTTAATTGGCTTTAATCGTTTTCCCCACTAACCATTATCGACATACCACTTTAATTGGCTTAAATCGTTTTCCCCTCTAACCATTATCGACTTACCACTTTAATTGGCTTTAATCGTTTTCCCCACTAACCATTATCGACATACCACTTTAATTGGCTTTAATCGTTTTCCCCTCTAACCATTATCGATATACCACTTTAATTGACTTTAATCGTTTATTTCCCTTTAACCATTACCGTTTTATCCGTTTAACTACCATACTGTTGTCCTTATAATTGTTAACGGTTTATCCATTTAACAGTTATCGTTTTATTTAATCTTTATTGATTTACCCCATAAAAATCATTTTAATAATTTTAGCCATTATTTATTTTTATTCCTTTAGCCGTTATTGAATCGTTTCTTCAGTTAATATCGTTTTATCCCTTTAACAAATAACGTTTTATCCCTATAACAAATATCGTTTTATCTAGCGATTTAGCCGTTACTGTGTTATCCAGCTAACAGTAATCGTTTTATTCTTTTAATCTTTACTGATTAGCCTCATTGAAAATTATCATTTTATTATTTTAGTCTATTAGAACCAATGTGTCCATTTAACAAAGATGTTTTATCCTTTATAAAATTAACGTGTTATCCCCTTAGCCTTGAACAAAGTATCAAGTATCCGTTATCGTTTTATCCATTAAGCCGTTGTCGTTTTCTTTCTTTAGCCGTTATCGTTTTATTCCTTGAGCCATTATCGGGTTATCAATATTATGTACCACATATTGTTTTATCTCGCTAACAATACTTATTTTATAGGTTTTAATCATTCTGTATCATTGAATTCCTCCTTACCTTAAATCTTTATTTCATTCACCTGATGCGTGCAAGTTACTATAGTTATCTGTACACATACCTTACTACTGTTGGGAATGATTCGCTCGACCATAACGTATTTATGTCCCAGGCTGCAGCTACACAGAGTTTGGCTGCGAAGGCCAAACCATTCAACAGTTGACCAGATATCGAAATCCCTGAGTAACAAACAGATTTATAAAGCATTACCTATACAATGTGACATCACGTATCGTACATACCAAGTTAGCCAGCTGAATGTATCAATCAGGGTTTGAACAATAATCACAATACTATCTTTATCGTGATAACATACTTAACCTTAATTTAACTGAAAATGGTGGCAAACTTTTCTTAATATTATTAAATATTGTACTTACTTTTTTTAATATTAAATAAGACAGTTTATTATTTCCGAAACGTAAAATAAAATTACCTCTATTGACTTTATGTTTCGGGAAACAAACATTTATTTTTCACTAATACCTTGTCAACCCAGTTGTAAACGCATGTTAAGACACAGTTGTAACAATAGGTGTGGATTGTAAATATACAACGTACACACGTGCTCCCCTTTAAGAATGCGCAGTGAAAAGTAGTCCAGCATGTAATAATATGAACTTTATATGCATTTAAAGCTTATGATTATGAATGTTTAGAAGAAAAGACCAAGTAACGATGTTCAAACGATTTTGATAGACTTTAGATCTTAATGAAGCATTGTATAATTGACAAAATAATAAACGTTTATGTGCAATTGCATTTGCATAGCCTGGCCAGTCTACGTTCAAGTTGAGTTTCATGTTGTGAAACCACTCTTCTAATTACATTTGCGAATGTGAGTGTAACGAACGATAACTCTGCGAAGAGGATTGGTTGTGTAACACGTAAAATTGATGAAGAATAAGAGATGGCGATATTGTTATTTTCTTAGGTTTTTACAAACGGTAGTTAAAGGTGCAAATAAACATCATTATTTATAAACCGGTTTTAATAATGTTTATATGTTTAGAACGCTTACGATATTTTGTTTTTAAACGGAAAAAGTAAAATCCATTATCAAATGAATGGTATACAGAACATTGAACTGAGCTGGTCATTGCGATAACACACTTTTTTTCATATGAAAAACCTGACAGAACCATTTTCTTTTATTAATTATTCTATTTAATTTTATATATATAAGACACATAATGGAGTTCCGGGAAATCTAATCTTATTAAAAATCGACCAAGAATTATAAAAGATACATCCTTTCGAAATGCGTACTGAAAATAAATTAGTTCTAATTCAATTTCGCGGTTGTAAAATCTGACGTTACCGTCACGGTGATATAAACACAAACAAAATCGTTTAATATAAAGACAAATAATAAAGATGGACTACTGAAATCTGACTCATGTGAATCTTTACTCTTGCAGCCGCTGGGAGCAGAATCATGAATAATGTCTTACATACTTCTTTATCAAACCATCTGCTCACCCAGACTTTCAGCCGCTGGGAGCAGAATCATGAATAATGTCTTACATATTTCTCTATCAAACCATCTGCTCCCGCAGACCTTCAGCGCCCACAGCCGCTGGAAGCAGAATCATGAATAAAGTCTTACATACTTCTCTATCAAACCATCTGCTCCCCCAGACCGTCAGCGCCCACAGCCGCTGGGAGCAGAATCATGAATAAAGTCTTACATACTTCTCTATCAAACCATCTGCTCACCCAGACCTTCAGCGCCTACAGCTCCTAGGAGCAGAGCCATGAACAATGTCTTACATACTTCTCTATCAAACCACTCCCCAAACCTTCAGCGCCCACAGCAGCTGGGAGCAGAATCATGAATAATGTCTTACATACTTCTCTATCAAACCATCTGCTCCCCAAGACCATCAGCTGCTAGGAGCAGAATCATGAATAATGTCTTACATACTTCTCTATTAAACTATCTGCTCCCCGAGACTTTCAGCGCCCACAGTTGCTGGGAGCAGAATCATAAATAAAGTCTAACATACTTCTCTAGCAAACCATCTCCCCCGGACCTTCAGCGCCTACAGCTACTGGGAGCAGAGTCATGAACAATGTCTTACATACTTCTTGATCAAACCATCTGCTCCCCCAGACCTTCAGCGCCTACAGCTGCTTGGAGCAGAATCATGAATAATGTCTAACATACTTCTCTATCAAACCATCTGCTCCCCCAGACCGTCAGCTGCTGGGAGCAGAATCATGAATAATGTCTTACATACTTCTCTATCAAACCATCTGCCCCCCAGACCCCCCCCCCCCCCCCCCAGACCTTCAGCTGCTGGGAGAAGAGATATGAATAATGTCTTTCATACTTCTCTATCAAACCATTTACCCCCCAGACCTTCAGCTTCATGGAACAGAGTTATGAATAATGTCTTACATACTTCTCTATCAAACCATCTGCCCCCCCAGACCTTCAGCTGCTGGGAGAAGAGTTATGAATAATGTCTTTCATACTTCTCTATCAAACCATTTGCCCCCAAGACCTTCAGCTGCATGGAACAGAGTTATGAATAATGTCTTACATACTTCTCTTTCAAACCATCTGCCCCCCCAGACCTTCAGCTGCTGGGAGAAGAGATATGAATAATGTCTTTCATACTTCTCTATCAAACCATTTGCCCCCAGACCTTCAGCTGCATGGAACAGAGTTATGAATAATGTCTTTCATACTTCTCTATCAAACCATCTGTTCCCGCAAACCTTCCGCTGCTGGAAGAAGAGTCATAAATAATGTCTTACATACTTCTCTATCAAATCATCTGCTACCCCAGACCACCAGCTGCTTGGGAGCAGAATCATGAATAGAGTCTTACATACTTTCTATTAAACCATCTGCTCCCGCAGACCTTCAGCGCCCACAGCTGCTGGGAGCAGAATTATGAATAATGTCTTATATACTTCTTTATCAAACAATCTCCTTTCCGTACATTCAGTGCCCACAGCTGCAGGGAACAGAATCATAAATAATGTTTTACATACTTCTATATTAAACATTCTGCTTTCCATGACCTTCAGAGCCCACAGCTGCTGGGATCAGAATCATGAATAAGTTATTGCATACTTCTCCACCAAATCAGCTGCACCCCGGGCATTCATCGTTCCCAGTGCTTTGATTACACATGGCCTTTATTTCGGAATACAGTGATGGCACGGTACTACGACATGACTAGTTTACAAACCTGTGTATTGTATTATACCGACAGCCACAGCAAACGCACCGCTGAGTGCGTAAAAGCCCACACATGTCCACCGCCGTCCACCACTGCAAACATTAGCAAACACATGTATGCGACCATGCTAACTATATTAAGTGTTAAATTATATGTTATAAACATGTACATATACTTTTGAATTATATGCCTGTTGCTAATTTTAAACAATAGTATTACAGTGTATTGTTTTGATATATATGTTTTTTTTTCTTTATTAAGTATTTTATATTATATTTTTGTATTATATAAACATATATTTATAATATTGATGATTTCATATACACGATATTTACTGATATTTATCTATGTTTCCTAATTAAAATTTACTATTGAAATTAACAAATCAAAAACAGATTAGCAGATTAAAACCAACACACCATGTGTTAAAGATGATCATCAGCCAATTTCCCGGTACATCAACAATATTAATTAGAAGAAGGTTCAAGTACAAGTTGCCAGATAACTCCTGGATACCAAAGGCTATTCCGTAATAACTGTAGGCAGAAAATAACCTGGAATAGATATTGAGTATCCTTGTGAGTATTACAGTATATACTCCACAAAATAAGTTAGAACAAAGTAATGTAATATTGATCACACATTAAAATTATATATGTTTAGTTTTAAAAAACAATTTTGGAGCAGTTCAGATACTTTAAAAAACAATGCTGTACCAAGTATGCACAAAATTGATATATCAATATAAACCAGTAACAATTGATTCCTTTCATTTTGATACATTATAAAGGTAAAGGTGGATATATACGTCAATTAATATAATGAGAGTGATACTGCTAACGTAGATACATTGTAAATGTGCATATATACGTCGATTAATGAAAAAGCTGATACTACTAACGTTGATACATTGTAAATGTGCGTGTATTCGTCAATTAATAAAATAAAAATGATACTACTAACGTAGATACATTGTAAAGGTAAAGGTACATATCATCGTTGATTAATATATTGATTGTGATACCACTAACGTCGATACATTGCAAAAGTGGATATATACGTAACGGTCGATTTATATAATGAGGGTGATACAACTAAAGAAGATAATTATATTGTAAAGGTGGATATATACGTCGATTAATATAATGAGTGTAATGCAACTAACGTAGACACATTGTAAAGGTGGATATATTCGTCGATTAGTATAATAAGGGTGGTGCCACTAACGTATACACATTGTAAAGGTAAAAATGGATATATACGTCACTTAATATAATGAGAGTAATGCCAGTAACGTAGACATATTGTAAAGGTTGATATATTCGTCGATTAGTATAATGAAGGTGATGCCACTAACGTAGACACATTGTCAAGGTAAAAATGGATAAATACGTCGCTTAATATAATATAGGTCATGCCACTAACGTAGACACATTGTAAATATGGATATTTACGTCGCTTAATATAATGTGTGTAATGCCACTAACGTAGACACATTGTAAAGGTGGATATATTCGTCGATTAGTATAATGAGGGTGATGCCACTAACGTAGACACATTGTAAAGGTAAAAATGGATATATACATCGCTTAATATAATGAGGGTAATGCCACTAACGTAGACACATTGTAAAGGTAAAGGTGGATATATACGTCGATTAACATAATGAGTGTGATACCACTAACGTAGATACTTTGTAAAGGTGGATATATTCGAAGATTACTATAATGAGGGTGATGCCACTAAAGTAGATACATTGTAAAGGTGGATATATTCGTAGATTAATATAATGAGGGTGATGCCACTAACGTAAACACATTGTAAAGGTGGATATATACGTCGTTTAAGATAATAAGGGTAATGCAACTAACGTAGACACATTGTAAAGGTGAATATATTCGTGGATTAGTATAATGAGGGTGATGCCACTAACGTAGATACATTGTAAAGGTGGATATATTCGTCGCTTAATATAATGAGAGTAATGCCACTAACGTAGATATATTGTTAAGGTGGATATATTCGTCGATTAGTATAATGAGGGTGATGCCACTAACGTAGATACATTGTAAAGGTAAAGATGGATATATATGTCGCTTTATATATTGATGGTAAGGCCACTAACGTAGGCACATTGTAAATGTGGATATATTCGTCGATTAGTATAATGAGGGTGATGCCACTAACGTAGATACATTGTAAAGGTAAAGATGGATATATACGTCGCTTATTATAATGAGGGTAATGCCACTAACGTAGACACACTTTAAAGATGCATATTTTCGTCGATTAGTATAATGAGGGTGATGCCACTAACGTAGACACATTGTAAAGGTTAGATATATTCGTCGATTAGTATAATGAGGGTGATGCCACTAACGTAGATACATTGTCAAGGTAAAGATGGATATATACGTCGCTTATTATAATGAGGGTAATGCCACTAACGTAGACACACTGTAAAGATGCATTTATTCGTCGATTAGTATAATGAGGGTGATGCCACTAACGTAGATATATTATAAAGGTAAAGGTGGATATATTCGGCGGTAAGTATAATGAGGGTGATGCCACTAACGTAGACACATTGTAAAGGTAAAGGTGGATATAAACGTCGATTAATATAATGAGTGTGATGCCACTATCGTAGATACATTTAAAAGGTGGACATATTCGTAGATTAATGTAATGAGGGTGATGCCACTAACGTAGACACATTGTAAAGGTGGATATATACGTCGATTAATATAATGAGTGTGATGCCACTATCGTAGATACATTTAAAAGGTGGACATATTCGTAGATTAATATAATGAGTGTGATGCCACTATCGTAGATACATTTAAAAGGTGGACATATTCGTAGATTAATGTAATGAGGGTGATGCCACTAACGTAGACACATTGTAAAGGTGGATATATTCGTTGATTAATATAATGAGAGTGATACCACTTACGTAGATACATTGTAAAGATAAAGGTGGATATATTCGTATATTAATATAGTGAGGGTGATGCCACTACCGTAGATACATTTTCAAGGTGGATATACACCTCAAATGATACGATGAGGGTGATACGACCTACTTGTAAAAAAGGTTAAAATGAATGCAAATTTCATTGTTAAAGTTACTGATATATTTATATATACATATTAGCATGTTTATACACCAATTATTGTAGATATAAAGCAGTACTAGCTTATATAACCACTTTAACTAATTTCATCTGGATCATCTTCAACCTTTGTTTTTTTCTGATAGATGACCACTGTTTTCGACACTTTGAGCAGAAAAAAAATAAATCAGGAAATAAAATGTGTTTGGCTGAGACAAATATCCACAACGGTTTGTTAAAATAAGATTAAGAAAATGGTTTTATTCGGACGAAAATCAAAACTCTTAGAGATACATTTTTATAAGATATTGTAAAAAAAGCATCGAATAAGCAATACTCTAGATATAAATAAACATTTAAACGAGTTTTGCAATACTATGGAAATCGTCGAGATAGTCCGATTGTTTGAGTCAATCACAGACATCTCATCAGAATCCCGCAACTTTTCTTTTCAAAGGAGACCCTGTCATGCCGATTGTCTTTTAGAAATGCAATCATTTAAGATTACATAGTTCAATTTTCGGTCAATCTTTGTAGATATTTTGTAGAGACACATTTTCAAACGACAACTTTGTGAATCTTAAGGTACCACGTATCCAGTCATTATAACGGAATCTATTGATTAATAGTGAATATGTCTCTTTTTCCCAATGTATTACATATCAAAAGGCGATAACGAAGGAATATTTTGTTAAATTTGACTTGGTAGTTTTTGTATAACCAGCCTGTGATAACGTTATTTTTTACATAGTGCCATTACAACACCTATTGTTTTGGGCATTAACTTAGAAAAGAAAAATATATGCCATTCCTCTCCCTGGATTTTTGTTTATATTATGCGAGTAATAAAACAGATTCACAGTACAAGAACATGCAGATAACGCTGTAATTACCATATAAACGCGAACAGCAACGTAGTTTTCCGTATATATGGTGTTTTAAATAAGTCCAAAACTGTATAAACTTGTGCTGATAGTGTTTTTTCTTCAAGTTTCTTTTCATTATCAAGTGTTGCTTTCAAATAACTGAGATCTGGCGTTGGTTTTCCATTTACTCTAGCCACCCATTGTATGGCAGCCTCAGCTTCGTCGACTCGACCGTGAGAAATCAACCAGCGGAAACTTTCCGGAATAAAGCTGTTGAAATAGCGCAGATAAATGTAGTAGGCATTGAAATGTAAGTCAGAAGGATAAATATTCTCAAACCTCATTACAGAATGTAATAAAGTCTACACAAAGACAATGGGTTGAAATTTAAAATATTGCTGAGATGCTGAAAATAATAACCAAAGCTTGCATTAAATCCTATCAAAGAGTTGTGATGTATGGCGATTGTTTCTGTCTGAGTCAGTGGATCAGCACATGTAACACCGCGTTTTATAAAATCAACGTAGATGACTTAGGTTCTTAGTCAATATTTCATTGATGCTGTATTCAAATTAAATACTAGTTGGTTTGATTTGTCTACATTGTTTAAAAACATATTCGTATATGACACTATTGTTCCAACATCAACACAAAACTAAAACAGAAAGCAGCGTTCTTTCAATATATATTAATTCCTAAATTGTTATTGTACAAGTTCTCTTTTTCTCAAGCCTAAGCTTAAACTGACAGATTAGTTCTCCTTTACACAAAATATTTAGTATCAAAATTAATGATCACTATTAAAGACATATATATGCTTCAAAACATAGCTCAGACGAGATTCCCACATCTTTCCCCAAAACAGCCTTCTGATACTCTCGAACCCAAAACTCGACTTCCTCTAGCTTAGAGTGTCCGGTTCCATCTGAACCTCAAACTCTCTACTGTCCCGTTACCATCAGCTTTTACCAGACAGTCGTCCATTCGCACTATTCTAGTTGTCATCCAAGAGTGACCACTCATAAATATATAAAGTTCACAATTACTATATTTAGCCACGCTATTCTCTTGACAGACCATCATTCATCAGATGGTTGACCCTTACATGGGCAGTTAAATTTATAAAGGTTATAATTATATTTACTAATTTACTAAGTAAAGTATTATTTTCATTGGTTCAACCAATATTGAGATATTAAATTAATCTTATAAAATGACAATACTTCATGATTGACTTTAAAACACAATATTTACCAAATGACAACATCGTCATGTCTTCCAAGTACAAAATGATCTGGGATGTTTGCTATGGACACGTTTTGTGGACGCTTCCATATGGTAATATTTGAACATGTTAATGTACATACAACATATATAATTGTAAAGAGAAAGAAGTTATTACAGGTAATCTTACAAATACATTTAGGTGTTGGGTAGTAAGATTCACTTACAACCATAGAAGAAGACATGGCGCCGCCACTGCTGCTATAACCACGTGTATGTACCTCCAGTCTGGCAACCACCAACAAAATCCCGCCATTGCAGAAGCCCAAACTGCCCAACTAGGAAACAGCCAGAGATATAAACGCCATTTGTTTCTGATGTATTCAAAAGATACAGAGGACATCATAAAGCCAGCGGAACAGAAGCCAATTCCAAACCTCATGGCTGCAAACATCTCCCAGCTCACAGAGAAGTACGACACTGCGTTAAAGGCTCCAAGAAGAAACATATTTAAAAAGAACGTGGGTTTTCTTCCCCATCCGTCTGACACATGACCCCACAGCAGACCACCGACCAGCAGACCACTCATCTGTATTGTTGTTATTGTTTGAGATATCCACTTTTTGTCACAAACCAATTCCCACTGAAATACCAAGTTGATCATTACTCACGAGATTGCTATATTTATATCGGATTTCGGGAATAGTTACTGCTGTAACAAAATAGTTAGGTTGTTGTGGCCTAATTTAGTAATGTCAGCTAGTACGTGTCTATTGGAATGATATAGGCTTTATTTAGAGCAGATAGTATGGGTTTGTTAAAACGTATCGATAGATTGATAGGAGTAACGTTTTAAAGATCTTTTAACATATTCATTTTTTTAGTTAAAGAATAAATCATTTTGACGTTTTTTTTCATGGAAATCCATTTAGTGTTCAGAAAGTTAGAACAATTTTACAGGTTTATTATTGATAAAACTCATTTAAATTTACATTGAGCCTAATAGCGTAAAAGCCACATCGTACGATATCGTACGATATCTTGGAAGTTGTGAATTCATAATTTGCACGAAATTCACTAAGGTATGTGGAGTGTTTTACTATATATATATGACTGTATTATGAAAACTTCGTCCAGTCTAGCAGAAAACATCTTTCAGAATCGTTGTGATGAGAAAGATTTAGCATGCTACTGTTCCATTACATAACGGCAGATGGGTATGTGAATTTAATATTATGTTGTATATGGTCGAGTTATTTAACTGTCTGATTGATATATTTTGACGTTATCAGATCTAAGTAAAGTTGTATAAATTGTTCATATCCATTCTGACGAAAATGTCTGTAATTTAATTTCACATCCGCGGTATTGAGAGTTGTTTTGTTAGAATATAGGCCGAGGAATCTGAGAACGTATTTTGAGCTGTTGATATCGTGTTTACGATTGAGTAAAGAAATTCATCATGTTAGAATTGATTGATATGTGTCATTAAATTTTGTGGATGCTTATTCTGATACTCACAAAGTGAATAGATACAGGATTGGTCCGTGATTGTTTATATTATAAATGAGATATTATGTAGAGATATAATTGGTACTTTGAGATTGACGGAATTTCATATATGAGACGTTGTTTAAACTACCATGAAACTGCAGATAGTTAGAATTGAATGCACTGTTATCATATATTGATAAATCTGCAATGAAATTGATGAGTTGTCGGCCCGTTGGTCATTTTGCTACAATTGCATTGACGTAAAATACAATTGTCCCCGCGTCTACTAGTTTAAGTCGTGTTATTACATTATAGGAGACGATGGCCAGACAAAATATAGGGACCTCTCCCCGTTTAACATAACATCTGAACTCCTCACTCAACGTCATCCCTGGGATTGAAAAATAGATTAAGATTTTCTGAAAATAGATTTCTGCACTAGAATCTGAGTTAAAACTCGTCTTCTGAATACTCTTGAAACAAACACAAATACTGAGGTCACGTTATGTATGATGTACTGAGATGTACTGAGGTCACGTTATGTATGATGTACTGAGATGTACTGAGGTCACGTTATGTATGATGTACTGAGGTCATGTTATGTATGATGTACTGATTTCACGCTATGTATGATGTACTGAGGTCACGTTATGTATGATGTACTGGGGTCACGTTATGTATGATGTACTGAAGTCACGTTATGTATGATGTACTGAGGTCACGTTATGTATGATGTACTGAGGTCACGTTATGTATGATGTACTGAGGTCACGTTATGTATGATGTGTTTAGTTTAGTTTAGTTTAGTGAAACGGGATTTCATCTAAACAAAATATTGTCAACAGTTATGTTATTTACTTTAAACTACTTGTCTTTACAGTTGAAGTTTTATTACAAAATGAATATTTGACTGATATATACAGAAATGTTTGTAAACGTAACTATTTGTTTTGTATTTTTGTTCGCATGGTGTTTTTTTTCTTTCGCATCCAACAGTATTTCAGTTATTTAACAGCGGTCTGTGTACCTTATCATTATTCCTTGGACCACCATCATGATTAAACTAAACAACCTTATAGTCATAGATTAATTCTCGACATATTCAGAGATGGGAAGTTCATAGTTATAGAATACTGTTCATGATCAAACATCACAACAAAGACTGTAGTCGGGCGGGCATTCAAACTCACGACGCCAGACGCGTCTCCGAACATCACAACAAAGGCTGAAGTCGGGCGGGTATTCAAACTCACGACCCCAGACGCGTTTCAGAACATCACAACAAAGGCTATAGTCCGGCGGGCATTCAAACTCATCCCCCCCAACGTCTCCGAACATCACAACAAAGGCTGAATTCAGGTGGGCATTCAAACTCACCATCCCTAGGCGCGTCTCCGAACATTACAACAAACGCTGTAGTCGGGTGGCCATTCAAACTCACCACACCCAGACGCGTCTCCGAACATCACAACAAAGGCTGTAGTAGGGCGGCATTCAAACTCACCACCCAAGACGCGTCTCCGAACATCACAACAAATGCTGTAGTTTGGCTGGCATTCAAACTCAGCCACCACCAGACGTGTCTCCAAACATCACAATGAAAGCCGTAGTCGGGCGGCCATTCAAACTCACCACCACTAGACGCGTCTCTGAACATCACAACACAACAAAGGCTGTATTCGGGCGGGTATTCAAACTCACCACCCTCAGACGCGTCTCCAAACATCACAACAAAGGCTGTAGTCGGGCAGGCATTTTAACTTACCACCCCCAAACGCGACTCCAAACGTCACAACAAAGGCTGTGGTCGGGTGGCCATTCAAACTCACCAGCCTGACACGCGTCTCCGAACGTCACAGCAAAGGCTGTTGTCGGATGGGCATTCAAACTCACCACCCTCAGACGCGTTTCCGAACATCACAACAAAGGCTGTAGTCGGGCGGGTATTCCAGCTCACTACCCCAGACGCGTCTCCGAACATCACAACAAAGGCTGTAGTCGGGCGGCCCTTCATACTCACCACCCCCAGACGCGTCTCCGAACATCATAACAAAGGCTGTAGTCGGTTGGGCATTCAAACTCACCACCCCAAGACGCGTCTCCGAACATCACAACAAAGGCTGTAGTCGGGCGACCATTTAAACTCACCATCCCCAGACGCGTCTCCGAACATCACAACAAAGGATGTAGTCGGGTGGGCATGCAAACTCACGACCCAAGACACGTCTCCGAACCTCACAACAAAAGCTGTAGTCGGGCGGGTATTCCAGCTCACCAACCCAGACGCGTCTCCGAACATCACAACAAAGGCTGTTTTCGGGTTGGCATTCAAACTCACCACCCTCAGATGCGTTTCCGAATATCACAACAAAGGCTGTAGTCGGGTGGGCATGCAAACTCACGACCCCAGACGCGTCTCCGAACATCACAACAAAAGCTGTAGTCGGGCGGGTATTCCAGCTCACCAACCCAGACGCGTCTCCGAAAATCACAACAAAGGCTGTAGTCGGGCGACCATTCAAACTCACCATCACCAGACGCTTCTCCGAACATCACAACAAGGCTGTTTTCGGGTTGGCATTCAAACTAACCTTCCCCAGAAGCATTTCCGAACATCACAACAAAGGCTGTAGTCGGGCGGTCATTCAAATTCACCACACCCAGACGCGTCTCCGAACATAATAACAAAGGCTGTAGTCGGGTGGCAATTCAAACTCACCTTCCCTAGACGAGTCTTCGAATATCACAACAAAGGCTGTAGTCGGGCTGCCATTCAAACTTACCGACCAAGATGATTCTCCAAACATCACAACAAAGGCTGTAGTCAGTCAGCCATTCAAACTCACCACCCACAGACGCGTCTCCGAATATCACAACAAAGGCTGTAGTCGGGCGGCCATTCAAACTCACCACCCCAGATGCTTCTCCAAACATCACAACAAAGGCTGTAGTCGGGCAGCCATTCAAACTCACCACCCCCAGACGCGTCTCCGAATATCACAACAAAGGCTGTAGTCGGGCGGGCATTCAAACTCACCAACCCCAGACGTGTCTCTGAACATCACAACAAAGGCTGTAGTCGGGCGGCATTCAAACTCACCAACCCCAGACGTGTCTCTGAACATCACAACAAAGGCTGTAGTCGGGCTGCCATTCAAACTCACCTTACCCACACGAGTCTCCGAACATCACAACAAAGGCTGTAGTCGGGCGGCATTCAAACTCACCACCCCCAAACGCGTCTCCGAACATCACAACAAAGGCTGTAGTCGGGCGGCATTCAAACTCACCACCCCCAGACGTGTCTCCTAACATCACAACAAAGGCTGTAGTCGGGCTGCCATTCAAACTCACCATCCCCAGACGTGTCTCCTAACATCACAACAAAGGCTGTAGTCGGGCGGCCATTCAAACTCACCATCCCCAGACACTTCTCCAAACTTCCTAACAAAGGCTGTAGTCGGGTGGCCATTCAAACTCACCACACCCATACGCGTCTCCAAACAGCATAACAAATGTTGTAGACGGGCTGCCATTTAAACTCACCTTACCCAGACGAGTCTCCGAACATCACAACAAAGGCTGTAGTCGGGCGGCGATTCAAACTCACCAGCCCCAGACGCGTCTCCGAACATCTCAACAAAGGCTGTAGTCGGGCGGCGATTCAAACTCACCAGCCCCAGACGCGTCTCTAAACGTCACAACAAAGGCTGTAGTCGGGCGGACCTTCAAACTTACCACCCCCAGAAGTGTCTCCGAACATCACAACAAAGGCTGTAGTCGGGCGGCCATTCAAACTCACCACCCCAAGACGCGACTCCAAACGTCACAACAAAGGCTGTAGTCGGGTGGCCATTCAAATTCACCAGCCTGAAACGCGTCTCCGAACGTCACAACAAAGGCTGTAGTCGGGTGGGCATTCAAACTCACCATCCCCAGACGCGTCTCCAAACATCACAACAAAGGCTGTAGTCGGGCGGCATTCAAACTCACCACCACCAGACGTGTCTCTGAACATCACCACAAAGGCTATAGTCGGTCTGCCATTCAAACTCACCTTACCCAGACGAGTGTCCGAACATCACAACAAAGGCTGTAGTCGAGCGGCATTCAAACTCACCACCCCCAAACGCGTCTCCGAACATCACAACAAAGGCTGTAGTCGGGCAGCATTCAAACACACCACCCCCAGACGTGTCTCCGAACATCACAACAAAGGCTGTAGTCGGGCTGCCATTCAAACTCACCATCCCCAGACACTTCTCCAAATTTCCTAACAAAGGCTGTAGTCGGGCGCCATTCAAACTCAACACCCTCAGACGCGTTTTCGAACATCACAACAAAGGCTGTAGTCGGGCGAGCATTCAAACTCACCATCACCAGACGCGTCTCCGTACATCACAACAAAGGCTGTAGTCGGGCGGGTATTGAAGCTCACCACCCCAGACGCGTCTCCGAATATCACAACTAAGGCTGTAGTAGGGCACCCATTCAAACTCACCGACCCTAGACGCGTCTCCAAATATCACAACAAAGGCTGTGGTCGGGCGGCCATTCAAACTCACTTTCCCCAGACGCTTCTCCGAACATCACAACTAAGGCTGTAGTAGGGCACCCATTCAAACTCACCGACCCTAGACGCGTCTCCAAATATCACAACAAAGGCTGTGGTCGGGCGGCCATTCAAACTTACCACCCCCAGACGCGTCTCCAAACATCACAACAAAGGCTGTAGTCGGGCGACAATTCAAATTCACCACCCCCAGACGCGTCTCTGAACATCACAACAAAGGCTGTAGTCAGGCGGGCATTCAAACTCACCACCAGACGCGTCTCCGAACATCACAACAAAGGCTGTAGTCGGGCGGCCATTCAAACTCACGACCCCCAGACGCGTCTCCGACTTAGCTACCTGGACTCAATTGTTAACTATGAATTAAAATGAAACGAAATGGGTCAAAATACGTTTTCGTCTAAACTTGAAAAAAATAACTTGCAAAGTTCCCATAAATCTGATACATGTCATGTATATACATGCGGTTATACAATTCAACAACATTTTTCGGGCCACTTGGGTGTTTTCCAGGTTTATTATAAAGTTGTTCAGTGAAATTACCAGTTTTAGCCATTTATTTGTATGCTCGCAGTTATGAACCAATTTGACCGACCGGTCCTTAGTTAAGGTAGAAGGAATGTTGAAATTAAAACGCCCTCGTGGATATAAACTTAAACTGTATATCTCGGTCAAATCCCATCGGTGTTTAGCAACACACAATTGATATTTTGCCACTTTATATGCAAAGTTATGACCTCAATAACTACGAATATCAGCTGAATGTTAATGCGGGTAGAAAAGTAGAAACACTCGAGAAAAAACATATTGACAAACGAAATATATGACGTCATTTGAAAGAAAAGTTAACGCTTAAATATAATCGATCTAGAACCTGAATATTTGAACTTAAATTTTGTTTGCGACACACATTCATTTTTGTTTTAAACAATTCCCTTCAGGCGTGTTACTGTAATTTTGTCACTCAGAAACGTTATACCTTCAAAGATGACCTACACCTTCGAAGTAAGAACGTAAATTTTCCTATTGTCATAAGTTTATACTAATTCATTTTAGCTCGATATTGAAGAAAGCTAACGCGTGTAAGCCCTCGAGTACACTTCCTCGGTAGACCCAATACTGAGTGTTGCTTTTGAAAGAAATCAGGCCTGTCGAGATGGGTAACGAACCTGCAACCTCTGGCATAAGCGACCAACGCTCTATCGACAACACTACCTCCCTGCTTTTTATTGTTCTTACTGTTCTTAATATCTCGGCGAAGTAATAAAGTAATTGCCCAAAACACGATACTTTCATTTATAACTTTTGACTTTAAAACCTTGACAAACTTTGACTTTGGCACGCGGCATACTTTCTTATCGTCAGCGATATAGAATTCTCTTCAAAACAATCAAGTTAAAACCAAAATAGTCTCGCCAAAATGCTTAGAGCAAAGCTGCGATGGTAAATCAAATCTGCATATCACCATCAAAACGCGATTTGCGCGTCTTATAAACTTTCGACTTTTATAGATGACTTTGACCTTCATGCTTGAACGGACACTCTTAATTGTCAGGAATCGTTTTTGTAAGTTTCATTGCAGTTTAAGAGTAATAATTGAATTTAAGAGAAACCAATACGAACGTGTGTTGTGGAATTCGAGCACTATGTCATTTTCACTTAATCCTAAATAGATGTTTATACGAGTTTTTGAGAACGTTTTTTTTTTTTATAAATTTGATGCATTAACGTGCCAACAACGCCACGTACTAAATACACATCACAACATGTTTACATCTGGAATAATTATAGCAAAACCAGTCCATGAATCATAAGAAGCAACCGCAGTGTAAATATAGACGGTAAATGTAAAACTGTTCTTTCTATTTTCTAATTTTTAAATAGAATTTAACGACATTTTTACCACGTTTCAGGTTATATATGGCATATCAAGTTTTACTGAATGATGCATATCTCCGAGTGACCTTAAGTAGAACTTGACGAGTAAATGGCAAACATTCGAACATAAAGTGCGTCATTGTTAATATTTTACAAGGCATGTTTCTATTTGAGATATATTATTTAGGTTAGATAAAGAAAAAATCAACAACATGTGCTTTAAAACACTTCTTGCAACATGCAATATTTAATGATAGTCATGATAGGAGTAAGTAATAAATATGGCTGCATCATGTGGTGGAGTTTATCAATTATGAAGAATGTTGGAATATCCCTAACATTTGTCCGAGATCATAGACTCGTTTCACTAACCTTTGTCAGTCTTAAGAATTTCGTACGAACAACATCTCAGAACGTTTCTTTGCGCAGTAGTTTGGCAAATTTAGAAAGAATACTTTGTATAAGGCTTTCAAGATATTGTAAATGCACTTCCCGGCTGTTTTTTTAACAACTTCAATTTTACAATGAAAGGTAAACTTACGAAGATAAGAAAAATAAATATTCTCATGTTGGTGCATACGTACATAAATTATAGCACTTTGTACGTATACTATTGATTTGTACGCATCACGTGTCAGTACATGCGTATTCCCGCAATAACGTAACTAATCTAGAACGCTACCAGATCATTTGAAAATAGACTGTCGTCCATTATAGCTACATGTATACTGACGGGACCAATGTGACTTTATTAAGTCTGATTTCAATAGACTTTATCAACCGAATTGTCGAGCGTAATTATATCCGCGTTATCGACAAGTGTAATAAACTTAATGATAAACGAGCAGGAACGTGAGACGACTTTACTTATCAATTGAGACAGAGAAACGTTACATTTATTGTTAAGATCATTTCCATCAGAGCCTTCATTACATGTGTCGATATTAACGGTAAAATATAAAAAAAATGAATGGAAATTGTTCACTTTCAGACAGTGAAAATACAGAATACATCTTGAAAATAGTTTTTTACATGATATTTCTTTTTCGATTAACTTCAACTCACCTGTGCCAAAGGCTCAAGCTGAGCGTTTGTTATCCCACGGTGCCCGTCGTCTATCGTACTTTTGCTTCAAATGACTTCTTTTACGATACCACTTGACAGTTTTCATCAAAGCTGGTGTGAAGCATTTTAATGAGAATTTTCCCAAAATTATTCAAATTATTCACCTTGGCATTAGTGGCTTATCAGGTTCTATTTGCAATATTTAAAAGATCTTCTCTGAATAAACCAGGCTTGTAGTTTTGATATTCGCATGTATGTATAACACCACTACAAAATAAGGTCTGCATACTATTTGTTCTAACCATTTCCCCAGGGTAAAAATTGGCTCGTCCCCTGGGAGGGATTTCCTGTTAGAGAGTAATCAAAAGATATTTTTTCTGAAGAAACGACATAACTGACACATATGAGTAGGGGATTCAAGCGTTTTCAAATGAAGGGGTTATGGTCCATTGCGGTCCAGTAAGGGGAATTTTACAGGAATGATAAAGGAAAACAGGAACTTTTCCGTTTTTTTATCTAGATTAAGAACAATTTTAATCATCTTAAGATCTGGATTATTATTTAGTCTTAACTGTTGAGACTGGGTCCTTTAAACGATGGTTCAATATCCATAAAGGGCCAACAGGGGCTCAAAAAGATATAAAATTGTGAAATTTCAAAAAGATCTTCAAAAGAACTATTGAGTCAGATGTCTTCATATTGAAATGATATCTGTGAATTAAATATAAAACATATAACAGTGCCCATCAATGTTCAGTTTGATTAGTACGTTGATTATAATTACCTCACTAACAGCCGTCCTCATGTTGTTATCAAATATAAAAGCGTCACATGAGATGCCTTTGATATTACAGACGTTTGCCTCCGTCCAGTTTCCCGTGTTGTTTTGGCCATGCGAGTTTACGATACACTGCCAGTCTGGTACAGAGGCAGTAAACGCCATGGTCAGCATACTCCAGGTCAATACATGCAACGTGATGACAACGCATGCGTACAGCATTATCTGGAAACGCCCAAAGTCTCCAGAATCCTTTATAACCTGCCCAAGGTTAAGCTCCGTGTCAGTCGACATACTGAAAATGTCAAATATATTGATAATACACCGGCCGGAAGGCGTGTGTACATGCGCTTTTTGTCCGCTTGACGCTTTTTGTCTGCAACGCTTTTTATCCGCAGAAAAAAAAGAAAATCGTCGATTTTTGTCCGCATGACGACATTTTTCCGCAGAAAAATTGGAAAAATGACGCCTTTTGTCCGCAGAAAAAATAGAAAAATGACGCCTTTTTTCCGCATGACGCCATTTATCCGCAGAAAATTTAGAAAAACGTCGACTTTTGTCCGCATGACGCCTTTTGTCCGCAGAAAGTTTAGAAAAATGACGCCTTTTGTCCGCATGACGCCTTTTGTCCGCAGAAAAATCACAAAAAACATCGACTTTTGTCCGCATGACACCTTCTATCCAATTGTTGTAGTACAGTTTCATTTTAAAAATGTTTGGGTTACAGTGAGGCAGGGTAGACTGCGTAAAGTGAATCACGGGGTAAGTAGGAACAAGGACAGTAACTGATATATAGTATTATTCCCATTTATTCCATTTGACGAAGAGTAGATAGGCACCATCATTATAAGTGATCAACAAATATTGGAATGATGGAAGATGAAGAGTGCTAACGATATTTGTTAAGAAAAAATAATTTTCATTTCGTCAATAGTGTTTTCATCGTTTTAGCTGTACAAGCGTTTAGTATCAATTATATAGAATACAGTTATCTTTAATTTTAGTTTACACGAACTAAATCTGCATATCTGCAAGATAATATATATTTTGTTCAATCAAATGTCACAGATAATTTGTGGTCGAGGCAAGTTAGAGCAAAGTGGTGGAGGCATGTTGTAACAGTATTTCAACTCAGTAAATGTACTCCATTTATTTTTTTTATATGCATGTAATGACTTAAACAGTTGTAGATGTATTTCAATCGTAAGCACGTTATATACATGTATATGCATGTTCTAAGCGCATGTTGATCTACAGAAATCTAGACCATGGTGACACAACTATCCAGTTCAAGCGACCAATAGTGAATGCATTTTTTATTTAAAACATTCTGAATGGAAGATGTTCATATAAAGGCATATTTTAAAAGAGATCGTGCTTTTTTATAGCAATTTTACGGCTGGTGGTTATAAATGTAAAATTGAAAATACAAGCAGTTAGAAGTTAGTTTGATGTTCGTTTTTCTATCTTTTGATTTTTAAAGGAGAAACTCTTAAAATTGGAGGTTAGGGTTATGGCTAGAATTAGGGTTAGGGTTAGCGTTAGGTTCATGATGAATATCGAATATCAAAGATGAATATCAAACTAACTTAACTCCACCGAAAGAAAAAACACTATGTTAACTTCAGATCGTCAGTTTCTGGATGACCATGGGATTTATTTACAAAATAAAAGGATTATAAGTATATGAAAAAGGTATAGTTATGCTGTTTTAACTTGGATATGTCAATTAAAAATATAAACACTATTCCCCTCAATAACGTTATTGTCTCCATAGTAACTAGTTTCCTTTAAGAATTTCCAGACTTTTAAGTTCATTATTCCCTTTGCACTGACTCGTATAATATTTCTGATTGACTTGATATGGACGTAAATTCACTGCTTTGTGGTCCTTATTTTAATTTTTCATGAACTATGTATGCTCAATTTAAACAAAATTATATTTCCATTAAGTGTTTGTTTAATTATTTGAAGAAATGTTCTTTTCAAATAGTGAATGCTAGATGCACACTTGTTTTTATTTTTTTTAGAATAATCGAGAGCGCTGTCCTTCCGACAGCTTCTTTTACATTTTCCTCGGTTTTGTTTATTTATGTAAAACAGATAATTTGGTATATTTTCTATTAGTTTCCATGGTGAGATCACGGGGGTTGACATGTGTACAAAGTTTCGCGAAGTTACCTTAATCGGTTTTGGAGTTATGACCTGGAAGCTGCAAATCTTATAACTGTGGCTATTTGTTTCCATGGTAACTGAAAAAAAGAGAACTCCCTCAAGTTACTTTGAATGATTTTGTAGTTGCGCTCCGAAAACGGAAAATTTTGTAATTATGCCCCCACCCCCACCCCCGGTATTTCGTGTCCGGCCTGTAACTTTGTCACGTATAGATGGATTGTGTTAATACTTGCTACAAATGATCAACCTAGCATGACGACGTGTTGCAAGTAAGACTCACAACCGTACCTCAAAGGTCAAGGTCACACTTTGAGTTTGTTTCATAACACTTGGAGTCTGGGTGAGATTTCGTGTCCGGCCTGTAACTTTGTCGTGCAGAAATGGATTTTATAAATACTTGCTACAAATGATCAGCACAACATGACGACGTGCTGCGAGTAAGACCCACACCCGTACCTCAAAGGTCAAGGTCACACTTTGAGTTTGTTTGACAACACTTTGAGTCTGTGTGAGATTTCGTGTCCGGCTTATAACTTTGTCATGCATAGATATATTTTGCTACAAATGATCAACCTAAAATGACGCGCATTACAACGAGACTCCCACTTCAAAGGTCAAGGTCACAATTTAACTTTGTTTGATTACACTTTCAGTCTGAATGAGATTTCGTGTCCGGTCTGTAACTTTTCACCTATCGATTAATTTCATAAACACTTGGCTTAATTCATCAGCATGACATGATGACGTGTCACATGTAAGACCCACATGCGTACCTCAAAGGTCAAGGTAACACTTTGACAACACTTTGAATCTGTGTGAAATTTCGTGTACTGCCTGTAACTTTGGCATGAATAGATGGATTTTATAAATACTTGCTACAAATAATCAACATAACATGACGACGTGTTGCGTGCAAAACCAGACTCCCACTTCAAACATCAAGGTCACAATTTAACTTTGTTTGACAACACTCTCAGTCTGTTTGAGATTCCGTGTCTAGTCTGTAACTTTGTCACCTATGGATAAATTTAAAACAGTTGATCAACATGGAATTAAGTGTCGCATGTAAGACCCAGAACCATTCCTCAAAGGTCAAGGTCACACTTTCAATTTGTTTGATATTGCGTGTCTGGTCTGTAACTTTGTCTTTAAATTGGCTCAATTGATCAAGATAACAAGACGACGTGTCTCACGTAAGATCTAGAACCGTACCTCAAAGGTCAAGGTCACACTTTGAGTTTGTATGACACCCTCCTGTAATTTTATCAGACATGGATGGATTTCAAAAATACTTGGCTCTATTTATCAATTGCTCAACATGACATGACGACGTGTCATGTTAAGACCCAGAACTTTACCTCAAAGTCACACTTTCAGTTTGATTGATATTTCATGTCTGGTCTGTTACTTTGTCTTATATGGATGGATTTTAAAATAGCTTCAGACAAGTGAACAGCACGTGATTACGATGTGCCACCTGTATTCATCTGTATAAATACCAAGACCTTTACATCAGATGTCAAGGTTACACAAAGGTAAAGTTCGCGCTTTAATGTAAAAAAACATAAAATTGCGTGTCTAGTCTGAAACGTCAGTCCATTACTCTTGATATTAATGAATACATCGCTACCAATTATAACATATATTGTTATTTTCGCAGACCATTTGGGGGTATGCGACACTTACCAGTGACATTTCTTGTTTTTACTATGTTTTGATGGTAACAGAAAAAATATGTTGAAAATGAAAACTCCCTCATAGCAAAAGGCACTACTACAACTCATGGTTGACATGTATACAAAGTTTCGTGATGTTACCTTGAACAATTTTGGAGTTGTGCTCCGGAAACGGTGAATTTTGTCATTTTGACTATTGTTTTCATGGTAACAAAAACAAAATGTTGACAATAAATACTCCCTCATAGCAAAAACGCATTACTAGGCCTCTAGGTTGACATATGTACAAAGTTTCGTGAAGTTACCTTGAATGGTTTTGTAGTTGTACACCGGAAACGTAAAGTTTTGCAATTTGGCAATTTGTTTTCATAGCAACAAAAAACATATTGAAAATTAACTCCCTCATAGCAATTGTATCCTAAGTCAAATTCTGAAATGTTTCGTCATTCGTTTGCTTATTAACGGTCTTTTTTGTGGAACTTTATTCCATCATATATTGAAAATGCAAATAATATCAATTAGTTTATATTAATATTTTGAGGGCTTCAAGGAAGATTGATTTCAAATGAGATCTCTCGTTAATAAAAGTCGTGTGTGTGTGTGTGTGTGTGTGTGTGTGTGTGTGTGTGTGTGTGTGTGTGTCCTTAAGTACTACACGATCTTCGACGCTTGCTAAAGACAAACGACGTATGGAATATGATCAAGACTACGAAAATCTAAAGATATAATTACACAGCTTATGTCGTTACTAACGTACACCAACGGGCACGGTTAGCTCAGTCGATAGCGCGTCAAGCCCGGCAATAGTTTCCGCAAGGATTGATATACAACATTACGTCTTAGTATCGTTTGTCTCTCGCCGCTGATTTAAGTGGGAATGTTATCAGTCACTTACAGAGATGGGTATTTTCGCGTAATGATCGTCTGTTAGCCATGAATGACCTACAATTGCGCTTAATACTCAAACAAACAAATTACAGTGCACCGATGGCGATCCACTTTAAAAATATTTATAAAACGGTAATTTTAAGTCAAACGGAAGGATATGAAAATTCTCTCCAAAGACATTTGCCAGTATTATTCTAAGTTCAATGATACGCTGCAATACTATTTTGTAATATTAATTGTTTAACATTAGACACCGTGTGCGATTTACTGTAGAGAAAACCGGGACAAGTCGGAATGAAATTTGCATTAATCACAATGTATGCTTATTTGTTTTATATACATCCACGTATTATATGCACATCATAAGTATCTGGCTTCTCTTGTCATTTAAGTGTAACGATTTTATACTAATAAAATTTGTTTTTTCATAAAATGACACAAATGGCGAACTGAAATGTTCCAATTTGCCCAAGCATTTGGGTTAGTTGGAACATTGGAACGAACTTGTTCTATAGTGAATTGTAACCCAAATTAAATTTAAAAAAAAGATTTGAGACTATTAAACAGCATATTATTCAAACAGATTTTACACAAAACATTTAAAGATTGAGATCAGTGTGTTACATTCTAACATATACCTTAAGTAAATTTTATGTTATCCACGAAAATGTTTTCAGCAGATAAATAAGGTTCATTCGTGTTCGCTCCTTAGCTCCCACGTGACTGGAAGGGTTTTTATATAGCTAGGCACAAATGTTCTTATAAGGCGTTTTTAACAAATATCCGAACTATTACGGTATGTAACTTCTGTGTTAGTTTGGGACAAATATCGAATAATAAATGTTGGTGCAAGAGTCCACACAAGATGAAAAAAAAGCTCTTTCTTATGTATATAAAATGAGAATTATAAGTCAGGCTTTTGTTATTTGATTTGGCCAGTTCTAGAACTCGTCTGAGATATTATGTTTGTATAACTACTGTTAATGTTTGGTTAAGGTCAAGTGAAAAGAATGCGAGAATAAGTGTGCACATAATGTCAGATAATACTTTGAATACCAAAATAATATTCATACAAGGCCAATATACCGTTCCGTCAGTTCAAGAATTTGTCTGAGATCAGCGCCAGTTTAGTAAATATTCAGTGAAGAAATACGGTTGCTAGAGCTGCACATAAGGTCAGAGAGGGCAATATGTGACAATTAAAGGGCCGTAAACCATACACAAATGATTTAATTTGGCAAGTTCAAGAATGTGTATGAGATATAATCATTATCAAATAAATATTGTGTAGCATTGGTGAAGATCAACTGAAAACTACGGTTGCTAGAGTATACATTCTAATGTAATTATTGACAATTGAAAGGTCATAATTCAGAAAAATATTAGCTGATTTCACCGTTTTAAAATGCATGCACGTTACATTTCGTCTCGGTCACGTCTCGGTGGTTAATCAAACACAAACATATTATTTGGTGTTCTTAAGTCGGATACTTTTCAAAACAAAAAATAGCTTGTTTAATGCTAAATTCTAACTATGGATTTTTTCAATAATGGAAACAGTGATTGGCCTACTTAATTGACATATCCTAGTTAAAACAACATAACTATACCTTTTTCATATACGTATAATCCTTTTATTTTGTAAATAAATCCCAGTGTCATCCGGAAACGGACGATCTAAAGATAAAATAGTGTTGTTGTTTATTCGGTAGGGTTAAGTTAGCTTGATATTCGTCTTTGATATTCGATATTTATCATTCACCCTAACACTAGCCCTAACCCTAACCTTCAATTTGAAGAGTTCCTCCTTTAAATATCAAAATATAGAAAAACGAATATCAAACTTACTTCTAACTGTTTTTTTGTATTTTCAGTTTTACATTTACATCAATAAAAGCCGTAAAATTGCTATAATAAAAGCACGATCTCTTTTGAAATATGCCTTTATATGAACATCTTCCACATGCCCATCACAATATTTAAAAAACATGCATTCACTATTGGTCGCTTGAACTGGATAGTTGTGTCACCATGGTCTGGATTTCTGTAGATCAACATGCGCTTAGAACATGCATATATATGCATATAACGTGTTTACAAATGTTTAAGTTTATTACATAAATATGAAAAAAATAAATGGAGTATATTTACCGAGTTGAAATTATCTGTGACAGGATTGAACAAAACATATATTATCTTGCAGATATGCAGATTTGATTCGAGCAGACTAAAATTAAAGATAATTGTATTCCATATAATTGATACTAAAAGCTTGTACAGCTAAAACAGTGAAAACGCTATTGACGAAACGAAAAATATTTTTTTCTTAATAAATATCGCTAGCACTCTTCATCTGCCACCATTCCAATATTAGTTGATCATTAATAATGATGGCGCCTATAAATACTTCGTCAAATGAATTAAATAGGAATATTACTATGTATCATTTCCTGTCCTTGTTCCTATTTACCCGGTGTTTCACTTTACGCGATCTACCCTGCCTCAGTGTATCCCAAACATTTTTTAAAAATGAAACTGTACTAAACAATCGGATAGAAGGCGTCATGCGGACAAAAGTCGACGTTTTCTGATTTTTCTGCGGACAAAAGGCGTCATGCGGACAAAAGGCGTCATTTTTCTAAATTTTCTGCGGACAAAAGTCGTCATGCGGACAAAAGGCGTCATTTTTCTAACTTTTCTGCGGATAAAAGGCGTTATACGGACAAAAGTCGACGTTTTTCTAAATTTTTTTGCGGATAAATGGCGTCATGCGGACAAAAAGCGTCATTTTTCTTTTTTTCTGCGGACAAAAGGCGTCATGCGGACAAAAAGCGTCATTTTTCTAAATTTTCTGCGGACAAAAATCGACGTTTTTCTATTTTTTCTGCGGATAAAAAGCGTTGCGGACAAAAAGCGTCATGCGGACAAAAAGCACATGCACAGGCGTGCCAACCGCCCGGAGGGCCAAATCAGAAACTGAATATGACACTTTAAGGCGGACATATCATCACAAACATGAAATATGACATCGACATATGTCGTCACAAAAATGAATTATGACACAGACAGGAAGGCATGCCAACACATCAATGAAATAAGACACCGACATGAAAGCATGTCATCCTAAACATTGAATATGACATCGACATGAAGGCATGTCAACATTTGACACCGACAGGAAGGCATGTCAACACAAAAGTGTAAATCGACACTGACAGTAAAGCATGTCACAATTAAAATGGAATATGACACCGACAGGAAGGCCTGTTATCACAAAAACGAATATGACACCGACAGGAAGGCATGTCGTCACAAAAATGGAATACGAAACCGGCAATAAAGCATGTCACCACAAAAATGGAATATGACACCGATAGGGAGGCATGTCAACACTAACAAATGGAATACAAAACCGACCGGAAGGCATGTCAACACAAAATTGGAATATGACACCGACATGAAAGCATGCCAACACAAAATGGAATATGACATCGACAAAAAGACATGTCAACACAAAAAGGAATATGGCAACGACAGGAAGGTATGCAACACACAAACGGAATATGACACCAACCATCATAAATTTGACATGGAATATGACACCGACAGGGAGGCATGTCAAAACAAAAATGGAATATGACACCGACAGGAAGGCATGTCAACACAATAATGGAATATGAACAACGTCAAGAAAGCATGTTAACACAAACAAATGGAATATGACACATACCAGAAAGCATGTCAATACAAAAATGGAATATGACACCGGTAGGAAAGCATGTCAACACAAAAATAGAATATGACACCGACAGGAAGGCATGTCAACTCAAAAATGGAATATGACACCGATAGGAAGGCATGACAACACAAAAATCGAATATGACACCGACAGGAAAGCATGACAACACATCAACGGAATACGACACCGAAAGGAAGGCATGTCAACATAAAAATGGAATATGACACCGGCAGGAAAGCGTGTCAACATAAAAATGGGATACGACACCGACAAGAAGGCATGCCAATAAAAATGGAATATGACACCGACAGAAAGGCATGCCAATAAAAATGGTATATGACACCGACGGGAAGTTATGTGAAATAAAACCGGATTATTATTATTTCTTAAAAGTAATGACAGCATTGTTCCAGATCATCTTAAAAGCAAAATACCCCCATAAAACAGGTGAAAATGCAGATTATCATCTACGTAATTATGAAGATCAAGTTATAAATTAGAATTATCGTAGACATATTTTGTATCAATATAAATAAGAACATGGAATAATTAAAACCTCAATGTTACACATACACCATCATCATCAGTTTAAAACAGCAACAGCAAGTGATAATAATTCAATTTTTATGCAAGCACGATTAAGGTATCGCTGCAATTCTCTTGGGGGACATGATGATTATACTAACTATGCTGTTCAATGTCAACACATGTTTATACCCGCTTTAGAGTTGATGCTTTGTGGAAGTGCCAACTTATCTCAGGAAAACGTGCATATCTTTATATCGGTTCAGGGTGTATGGCAGCTTCTATACGTGCATATCTTTATATCGGTTCAGGGTGTATGGCAGCTTCTATACGTGCATATCTTTATATCGGTTCAGGGTGTATGGCAGCTTCTCAACGTGCATATCTTTATATCGGTTCAGGGTGTATGGCAGCTTCTAAATGTGCATATCTTTATATCGGTCCAGGGTATATGGCAGCTTCTATACGTGCATATCTTTACATCGGTTCAGGGTGTATGGCAGCTTCTAAACGTGCATATCTTTATATCGATTCAGGGTGTATGGCAGCTTCTAAACGTGCATATCTTTATATCGGTTCAGGGTGTATGGCAGCTTCTATACGTGCATATCTTTATATCGGTTCAGGGTGTATGGCAGCTTCTATACGTGCATATCTTTACATCGGTTCAGGGTGTATGGCAGCTTCTAAACGTGCATATCTTTATATCGGTTCCGGGTGTATGGCAGCTTCTAAACGTGCATATCTTTATATCGGTTCAGGGTGTATGGCAGCTTCTAAACAGTGCAAGCCTGTCAATTTAAGCTTTTGCAAGTTTTAAATTACCGTATGAAACCGAACATAGGTTGATAATGTTTGTTGCACATTCGGTACGTTAGATACTTAATCAAACTAGAACAGAGATCGGAAACTGCACATTTTTGTTTTCTATCTCTTTTTTTCATATGTGGCAAAATTATTCCACATTTGTGACCATTTTCAAAATTCATGAAAATGTGGAAACTTAGTAAATATGTGTAACATTCATTGCCCAACCTTATTGCGTATATGAACATATTTGCAATAAAATATGTTTAAATCATGAAGCTATTTTGTTCGATTGCGAGTAAGCTGGGAGCTTCTATTAATAGCTCTCGAGTTCGCTTCCTGTGTAGAACCGGTACTGAGTGTTTTATGAGAGGCCATCAGCTCGAACCCGCAACCTTTCATGTGGGCGGCCAACATTCTATCCACTGCGCTACCATCCCGCTTTTAATGCATGTCTGTGTTTATATTACAAAAATTTCATTTAAATAATGGCAGTGTTGATATATTCGTAAACCTGTTAATATTAAATAATTATATATTTTATACTTACTTTTATCAGTTTGTAACGCCAGATTTACCCAGACTTATAGTTTGACAAGTTTATTTCTGAAACCTATTAAGAAAAGTCACATATATATGATTACAAATATGGCGACACAATCTGATAAACATGATATATCATAATTATAGACAATATCATAAAGCACTTCATATATTATATAATATACAAATATGCAGATTGGAGTTTCAAGCTTTGTTCGACTAGGCATGCAATATGAGTTTGTAGGTAAACTCGATATCCATTTGATCATGTCCGATATCGAAACATAAATGACAACATCAAACAATGGAACATATACATTATCATCTGGATTTCATAAATAAGTTCATGTAGTTGATCTTGTCACTGGTTGTAATACGACCAATTTAGAGAAACATATCACATTCTAAATATAATATAATAGCATGGTTAAATTTTACAACAAAGTGACATTTGTTTCAGAAGTTCAAACTATTCATTATGCACATTGTTAAACAAAATACTGGTTCTAAGGGCAAAAGCTTTATGTATAAAAATTCCTAGATGTTTTATAACCCGTATATTTTATCGACATTTAAAAGTTCTTGCATATTCGATCTTTTCCAGTAATAACATTGAATAAAACATTTTCTTAAGTCATTATATAATAACACTCTAACATAAAATGAAATTCATCCTCTAAGATATTGCATATACTACAGTTTCTCTGATTGAATGGTTTACTTACAGGTTTAGCCCATCTAGCAGTTTCAATAACAAGTCTATGAGATAGAAACTCTTAATTTAGTAAAACTAGTTCGGAATTTTCTTAAATTTAATGTATTTAAATATGGTTGAAACATAAAGTTTGATATGTAATATAAAATGTAGCTCTACTAGAATCAGTGTCTGTCAGATCAATTTTGTACAAATTGATCTTAAATTCCTTGTTTAACATTGCATAAAAATATATCGATATTTCCAACATTTCTATATAGTGCACAGTTTGCAGATTAAAAATTTAAACAGTAGATATCTACCTGGTTTGTATTTGCTATTATCACTTATTTAATTTCCAAAATGCTGTTTATTTTATGAACAGAACAAAACCAATGTGATGCAAATCCATGACACATTGATACACACAAGGCTTTGAACTATGTTTAGGCTAGAAATTTATGGAATTTTCTATCCAGCTTATATGTTGATCTTGTTTCACGTTCCTGGGGTGATTTTATTGGCTGAAAAAGACAGTCTACTATAGGTCATGTCAATCTGCGGCTGATAATGTAGGGCATCAAAGATACGTAGGTGCACCATGTTATCATTAACATTATATAATTACAAACCGATCCTGGGGTAACAATTAGAACAGTTCAAGACGCGCGTTATTTATTCAGCATATGTTTACAAATAACATTGTTGGTTTTATATTTATATATAGCTAACATTCATGGTACACAGAGGATTTAAATTCCATAGTGCACTGATTATGCTCATTTCATAGTATACGGAATGTATACGTTGTATAGTACATGGAATATATACATTTTATAGATCATGGAATATATACATTTTATAGATCATGGAATATATACATTTTATAGTACATGGAATCAAGGGATTATATAGAGAAAAGGCTACTGGTAGAGATTTTGTGAACGCTCGCGTATTCACGTACAATCTCGCAATATCTCGTTTTGCAATTATCTTAACTCCATTCATCTCGGGAACATAAATCAAATTGTATACGTTTCAGAATGAAATTGTCATCAAAACAATACCATTCCCATAAATGTGTGTTTAAAATTGTTGAAGAACTTGAGGTTACAAAATGTGTATACAGCAGCTTAAATAACAAATTACAATAGTTTTCCCTTCGAACCTCAATATCATTAATTCAAGATTTTTTTGCGTGCTCGAAATATGTTTAAACTTCTAAGATCACATACAGCTTACATTTTATGTACAAAAAATCAGTTGCCTGTGAATTATGAATGATTAAGTTGCAAATTATGAATCCTTTGTTTGCTATTTCATTAACATTTAGTCAGGAGATGCAAGTTTCCTGTGCATCTATACAAGTCCTTGATGGTATACAAACATTTATAATACAGGTAAAATGTACATTTTACAGTACATGGTCATGTGCGTTTTCTAGTAAACGGAATATGAACGGACCATGTACATCATGCACGGAACATGTACAGCGTATAAACGGACCATATACATAATACAGAGAACATGAACATTTCACAGTATACGGTTCATAGCACACGGATCAAGTACATAATTTACGATATATGTTTATAACACATGGACCATGTACAAAATACACGGACCATGTACATAATATACGGACCATGTACATAAAATACGGAACATATACATAACATACTAAACATTTACAAAACACGGACAATGTACATATCACACGGACCATGTTTATGATATACGAAACATGAACATAACATAATAAACATTTACATGAAATACAAACCTTGTTTATAATATACGGAACATGTACATAACACAGTAAACATTTACAAAACATGGACAATGTACATATCACACGGACCATGTTTATGATATACGGAACATGAACATAACACAATAAACATTTACGTAGCACATGAACAATGTTTATAATATACGGAACATGTACATAACATAGTAAACATTTACATAACACGGACAATGTACATAACACAAGGACCATGTTTATGACATACGGAACATGAACATAACACAATTAAAATTTACATAACACACGAACCCTGTTTATAATATACGGAACATGTACATAACACAATACAAATGTACATAACACGGACAATGTACATAACTCACAGACCATGTTTATGATATACGGAACATGGACATAACACAATAAACATTAACATAACATACGAACCATGTTTATAAAATACGGAACATGTACATAACACAATAAAGATTTACATAACATTGACAATGTACATAACACACGGACCATGTACATAATATACGGAATATGTACATAACACAAATGTATTTATAATGGGTTTAAAGCAAATGAAACATATACGTGTAATGTTCAGTCAAGGGTATAAAGCACGAGCCAACTCGTGCGATACAGTCGGTATATAAGTGATACAAGTGTAGACCCTCTCCATTCCAGGTCATTGCGTTTGTCGAATAGTTACATTGTTTACGCATATTTTCATAAGGTTGACTATAAAAACTGAATTGTTTTTTACGTCGGAACTATGATTAAAACTTTTAAAATGTATTAGATATATGAATTTTATTGATTTAAGAATGAGCTTAGGTTTAATATCACTAGCTGCGGAGAACAATACAACTGTTGTAGTTTAATCATGATACTAGAAAAGTGACTTATGATGTTATAACCAAAACATCGCCTGGATTAACAGCGTATCAAACACCAATTCAGGAGCCGGACACAAATGCTGGACGGAGAGTAAGCATGAAACGACTGTCCATTGTCCGGAGCCGCACATAAGCACCATTGCTCGGACGAGCGGTGATATGTTACGATGAGAGCCCCAGCTCTAAGGTTAAGTATGAGACAACTGATACAGTCAGATACTTTCTAAGATAAGTATACTATTTTATTACCATAGGGCTTAAGTTACATAAAACTTAAGTAAGGCCAGTGTAAAATTATAGAAACATGGTATGTTATAGTAATGATACAAATATACAGTCTAAGACTAATGAAGATGTAAGAGATAAAGATGCGAAGTAGTTTTGTTTTGTTTTTTTTTCATATCTATTGCATGTAACAGTGTAAGACTAGTTTTTTATCTTTTTATTAGTTTGATTAGTACAAGGAGTGAAAAAAAGCTGCGTAGCTTGATAACTTTAAAAGTGCATGTCTATATGTACTGAACAAAATAAGTTACTTCAGCTGTGTTTAAGTGCAGATACATGTAAATATGAAAACAAGGTTAAATTATTTTTATATGTATTGCAAGAGTATTTAAATGTGAATTTGTGTTGAACATTTTATCACTCTACGTTTACGGAAAACTGATGAAATGGTTGATTAAATGTGGAAGGGGTCGTACACCAAAATCACACATTTATACCGGGTATGGCCACCTTGGGCATCGAGGACTGCCTGGCATCGGCGGCGCATAGAACCGACGAATGTGTTGATTTCGGCCTGTGGAATGTTGTTCAACTCCTGATTTAATGCTTGTGTTAGTTCATTGACGTTTGACGGTGGAACAGAGCGACGTCTAACACGCTTGTCCAAATTATCCCACATGTGTCCGATAGGATTCAGATCTAGGGTTTTGGCGGGCCAGTCATCAATAAATGCAATGTTATTCGTCCTGAGGAAAATTCACAGTATCTCTAGCTGTATGGCTTGTGGCATTATCCTGTTGAAACAGAGTGATATTGGCATTATTTTGAAACAGTGGGATGACGTGCCTCGCAAGAATCTCATCTCGGTAGCGTTGGGCATTCAAATTCCCATCGATCACGACGAGAGGTGTGCGATAACCATGCGCAATGCCTGCCCAGACCATGACGGAACCTTCATCCCCCAAAACGATCTCGTTCAAGTACACAGCATTCGACATAATGTTCATTTCTTCTACGGTATACTCGAACCCTTCCATCACTTCGATGAATGGAAAATCTCGACTCGTCGGAGAAGAGAACGCTATTCCATTGTTGCCTTACCCAGTGATGGTGTGTACGTGCCCAATTAACACGATTTACGCGGTGACGTCGCGTCATAACACAGCCAACGCACGGACGCCGTTTAAGTAGACCACCCTCGCGCAGACGATTGCATACAGTTTGGTCAGATATTCGGTTGTTATGTGTACCAGGGGTGTAAGCAGCAGTGGCAGTGGCAGTTTGGAAACGATTGCGTAGGTTGGTATTCATGATATAGCGGTCTTGCCCATGCGTCGTGACGCGCAGACGTCCACTACGTGGTCAATCTTCCGTACGTCCTATTGCTTGAAAACGTTGCCTAAGGTTTCGAATAGCACTGCTAGAACTGCCAACAAACCTAGCAACCTCATTCGTCGCAACACCAGCCTTAAGCATGCCTATGGCACGTTCGCGTAAATTTGGTGGAATTCTAGGTATATCAAAAAGAAAGAAAACTGTATAAATATCTTTTTTTTCAACGTCTTTTTCTTATTGACAAAAATGTCTATAAAATCAGACTGAAAGGTTTGATTTCATAAACACGGATTATGCTGGTCCGTGCATGCACGAGGAAATCGACGTAAACGTTTTCTTTTTTGTGTACTGCGTACAATCCAGTTACAATTGGTTTTATTTGACACATAATCGTTCGCCCGAACATATGTAGGCCATTTGACATGTTGATTTCTTTTTATAACCGTAAAAAGATACGTATAGAAATCGGAAGTTTCTTTTTTTGTTCAGTGTATATGTAAATTTCCATTTGCACATAATCAGGGGATATGTGTGTAATATAAGTAACCATGTAAAACATACCAGTTATTTGAGATTGATTGCAATTTCAATTACTTCAGATTGTTTTTATTTTTTCTTGGGAAAAGTGCAGGCCTGGGTCTACTTGTAGCTACGCCGGCGGGAAATATGGGGAACATAACATTATTAAAAAAGTTTACTTTTGCATTATAGAGTTCATGTCTTTCAGATTAAATTAAATAAAATGTATTGTCTGATATTGACAGAGAATACCTTGCAAATAGGGTTATACGGAATAAGTTGATAATATTTTTTAGTTTTACTCGAAATATGTAGGTACTGACGCGCTGAATAGCAGATTTATTCAAACTCCTAAAATACAAAGCAACGAGACAATAATCTGTGCGGTATGGTAATTTGATACAGTGTAGTTTAAAAGGGCAGGTCAAACGTTTTTAACTTTTCTGGGACTTAGGAGGGGGGGGGGGGGGGGGGGAGAGAGAAATTGAAGAATGAATACAATGGTACATGTAGATGCCCAGTTATGTATTGTTAATATGGATACGCTTCCTGTTATATGACAGAAATGCATGTCGATTATTAGTATGTACGTTGAATTCATCACAGACGTAGGATAAGGGCCCTTGGAGTATGGCTCATGTAGTTGTCTTTAAATTACATCTTATTATATACTTAAGGTTACCTATTTCACACTGTTTGCTATTCTATATTACAAAACACAGACTTGAATGGCGGAAACGTACATTGTGCATGTCGATTTTTTGTATAAAATAAAAATGCTTTATTTACATGCGTCTTTTTTAAGTTTACAAATTATGCATTATCTTTGTACTAATGTTGCTTTGTTCAGGGGAATAGGGGATGTATGTTGCTCGAACAGTCTTAATCCACTTGGTTTAGACGGCGTCCAAAGATCGCTTGATGCGGACTTTGTAATTGTCTAAGCTTTATTATGCTGATAGTTTATATGGAATATTATTCGCAAATCTCAGACTGTAGTCAACAGACCGTGTATTTGTCCTAAGTAATTTACGTAATGTTATAATAATAGGACATTAAATGAGGTATGTAAGTGCAAATATCGGCTTGTAACAGAAACTGTATATCGTTTGCTATCGTATATTATACAATCTAAATCTGCTTGGCGCAAACTTGATTTTAATGCTGCTGGGTACGGATTGGTATTTGTGCAATTAATGAACGTAATACAAAAAATAAGTATGTATTATTTAGCGCAAATATTGTTTTTACTGTTGTGAATATTTCGGTAGGGACAGCGCACATGCGTCAGTACTGTAATACTTATGATACAGTAAGTATTCTAGTGCAAATGTTGTGTTGTTTTGTCGGAAATATATAGAGAGAACGACCTAATGCCTCTCGATGCAGTCTGGAGTACGTGTAACTTGATACATATTAAGTATATTGTCAATGTACTATACTATTCATAGTTATGTAATTATTAAAGGCAACTGTTTAACTGTTTGTCAGGTATACTCGTATATGCCGCTAGGGTACAGACCTTAGACTAAGGCAGCTTGGTAGATATTTTGTATCTGTATATAATAGTAATGTTAATGATAATATATTACGAAGTAATTAAGTGCAATGGTTTACTGTTAGTCGAAAATATATGTTTTATTGGATACTGTATAATGAACAGTGAAAGTTGCTTGGTATATACCTGAATTCAATATCACTTGGTACAGATTATATATTTGCCTGTAATGTAATACTACTACATGTAATCCATCTGGGTTTGCCGACACGTGTCGTTATGTTGTTTGATATTGTATATTGTAAGTTATATATCGCTGGTACAGAGTGGAATCCAGAGCCGATTGGTGTGGGCCTGTGTATCTATCAAATTACTGTACAGTAACCATAACAATACATGTATATTGTCTTATGTAAGTGCAAATTTTGACTTTTGTCAGGAATGGATTTCGTTTGTTATGGACTGTGTATTTGTGTGAGTAAAGTATTACTAATAATACAGTTTCAATTAGCTTAGTGACACCTTTTGTCAGTAATGCATTAGATATTGTGCCTTGAGCAGTTTAAAGTTGCTTGGTACAGACTTGAATCTTAAGGTCATTTGGTACGAACTGTGTATTTCATTGAATATTTAAGATAATAATAATAGTTAATAATGATAAATAAAAGTTAAAAAAAAATGATAAAAGTTACAAAAGAATAATAATACGGTATAATATATGTCAATACAAATGTCGCCTTTAAACAGGAAATGTTTGTCGGTATTTATTCCATTTTTAATAGTATAAACCCACTTGTTACAGATTTGAGCTACAAGACTGGTTACGAACTGAATTTTACCTTAGTCCTGCTATACTGCTAATAATTATGTATGTCGTTAGTGCATATGTCTATTTTTACTGGGAATGCATATCGTTTTGGTTCAGACAGTGTATGATATTATGCATACTATTGTAAAACTAACTGTATTTTTATGCAATGTTAAATCATTTTGTCGGAAATATATATATATTGAACAGTCTAAAATTGTTTGCTACAGATTGGGTTCAGTCTATTTGTGTATTAAGCGTAAATAAGTAAGAATGTGCAAGTGTTTACTGCTTGTCAGGAATATATGACGTTTGGATAATGTGTTTTGATCAGTTTAAAGTTTATAGTCCAAGACCCCTTTGTATGGACCATGTATGTGTCTAAGCATTGTACTATTTATTAGTTGTGTATTATGAAATATGTAAGTAAACATAATAACTGTCAGGATTATACGTCGTTTGATATTGTATATGTCGTGTATTTCGGACCGTGTATTGGTACACGGACGATATTACATATAATACAATTTAATATAATAAATGTAACGTTTCGTCAGGAATGCACTAGCTATCGTGCATAGAACAGTTTAACGATTATTGGTCTAGAGTCGTTAGGCTGCTTTGTGCAGACTGTGTATTTGTCAGTGTATGACAGTATCAATTGGGAATGCAAATTGTTTGATATCGTATATTGATTGGGCAGTCCAAAACCGCTTGTTACAGCCTTGGGTTCAAAGCCGCTTGGTACGGACTATGTCCAATGTACATTAGACAGTTTCAAACTGCTTGGTACAGACCGGAGTCCAAAGTCATTTGGTACGGACTATCTATTATACAATTTTGTATATTAGGCTGTCCAAAACCGCTTGATACAGACCGGAGTCCAAAGCCATTTGGTACGGACTATATATTATACAATTTTGTATATTGGGCTGTCCAAAACCGCTTGATACAGACTTGAGTCCAAAGCCATTTGGAACGGACTATGTATTGTAATAGAAATAATACAGTATTAATAGGGAATGTAAATTGTATGATATTGTATATTGGGCTGTTTAAAGCCGCTTGGTACAGACCGTAGAATCCAAACCCACTTGGTACGGACTACGTATTTGACAATTTTGTATATTGGGCAGTCCAAAATCACTTGGTAGAGACTAGACTCCAAAGCCACTTGATACGGACTACGTATTTGACAAAATATTATAAAACTAATAATATATTATAAATTTCTAGTAAATGAGTGTAAATGTTAACTGTTTGACTGAAGTATGTGCCATTTGCTATCGTATATCAAATAGTATACAGTCATTTCGACACAGACTTGCGTCTGAGAATGTTTTGGTGCAGAATGTACCGTACTATTATTCTTACATTATGAAATAGGCTTATATACGCGCAAAATGTTGCATGTTTGTTAAGGATATATGTCGTTATGATATTGTGAACATAATATTATCAATTTGATCGGATCAGACTTGAACCTAACGTTGTTCATGTGGTTAAATTAGTGAATAGTTTAGATAAATAATTTAAATATTAGTAATATAATGACATTAGTTGCCCGTTCTTTGTTTTTGCTCGATGTTATAACGGCAATGCAAGTGACAATTCCTATACAATGTCTTGTTCTCTTTGATTCCCACAGAATGCTTTGAAAATAAAATAAATGATTTGTTTTCGTTTGAGCAAAGCTAATAAGAAAATAAATGTATTTATTATGGGTTTAAAGTAAATGAATACATATACGTCTAATGTTCAGTCAAGGGTATAAAGCACAAGCCAACTCGTGCGATACAGTCGGTATATAAGTGATACAAGTGTAGGCCCTCTCCATTCGAGGTCATTGCGTTTGTCGAATAGTTACATTGTTTACACATATTTTCATAAGAAATCCAGCACCACCCAAAAAGAGATCAAATTAGAGTATAAAAAAGAAAACATGGTGTTTTTGTCTTATTTAAAACTGTATATACAACTAAATGAGGTCAATGTTGTATTATGAAGAAACTATTTTTGAAAGTTGGTATACACTTTCTATCAGATGTTGGACATTATAACTTGAATAAGGTTGTACTTTATTTGAGTTTGTATATTGACAGATAGCTATTGTAATACAAGGGTGCTTCATGCGAATAAAACCTCCATGATATCAGCTGTTGCAGATCCTCCTATTATGACGGGATGTTTGACTGATCATTTTGTGCATCTTTATTGAAAAAAATATTATAACGGAATTGCAAGTGACAATTCCAATACAATGTCTTGTTCTCTTTAATTCCCACAGTTTTTGAAAAGGAAATAAATTATTTGTTTTCGTTTGAGCAAAGCGAATTAAAAAATAATAATCATGTACCTAACACACGGATCAAGTGCACAATTTAAGGAATATGTATATAATACACGGACCATGTACATAGTATACGGACCATGTACATAATATACGGAACATGTACATAACACAGTAAACATTTACATAACACACGGACCATGTACATAATACACGGTACATGTACATAATATACTAGACATTTACATAGCACACGCACCATGTTTATGATATACGGAACATGTATGATATACGAAACATGAACATAACACAATTAACATTTACCTAACATACGGACCATGTTATAGTATACGGAACATGTACATAACACAATAAACATTTACATAACACACGGACTATGTACATAATATACGGTACATGTACATAATACAATATACATTTACATAGCACACACACCATGTTTATGATATACGGAACATGTACATAATACATCCAACATTAACATAACACACGGACCATGTACATTATATACGGACCATGTACATAACAAAGTAAACATTTACATAACACATGGACCATGTTGATGGTGTACGGAACATGTACATAACACAATAAAATTTATATAACACACGGACCATGTACATAATATAAGGAACATGTACATAACAAAGTAAACATTTACATAACACACGGACCATGTATATAATATACGGAACATGTACAAAACACAGTTAACATTTACATAACACACGGGCCATGTACATAATATAAGGAACATGTACATAACACAATAAACATTTACATAGCACACGGACCATGTACATAATATACGGAGCATGTACATAACACAATAACCATTTACATAACACACTGACCATGTACATAATATACGGAACATGTACATAATACATTCAACATTAACATAACACACGGACAATGTACATAATATACGGACCATGTACATAACAAAGTAAACATTTACATAACACACGGACCATGTTCATAATATAGGGAACATGTACACAACACAATACACATTTACATAACACACGGACCATGTTTTCGATATACGGAACAGGTACATAACACAATAAACATTTACATAACACACAGACCATGTTGATGGTGTACGGAACATGTACATAACACATAAAAAAGTATATAACACACGGACCATGTACATAATATACGGAACATGTACATAACAAAGTAAACATTTACATAACACACGGACCATGTATATAATATACGGAACATGTACACAACACAGTTAACATTTACATAACACACGGGCCATGTTTATACTATACGTAACATGTACATTACACAATAAATATTAACATAACACACGGACCATGTTTTCGATATACGGAACAGGTACATAACACAATAAACATTAACATAACATACGGACCATATACATAATATACGGAACATGTACACGAACAGTTAACATTTACATAACACACAGACCATGTTTATAATATACGGAACATGTACATAACACAATAAACATTTACATAACACACGGACCATGTTTTCGATATACGGAACAGGTACATAACGCAATAAACATTTACATAACACACGGACGATTTTTATGATATACGGAACATGTACATTACACAATGAACGTTAACATAACACACGGACTATGTACATAATATACAGACCATGTACATTATATACGGAACATGTATATAACATAGTAAATATTTACAAAACACACGGGTCATGTCAATAATATACGGAACATGTGCATAACACAGTAAACATTTACATAACACACGGATCATGTTTATAATATACGGAATATGTGCATAGCACAAGAAACATTTACATAACACACGAACCATATACATAACATATGGAACATGTACATAACACAATAAACAGACCATGTACATAATATACAGAATATATACATAACACAATAAACATTTACATAACACACGGACATGTTAATAATAATCAGAACATGTACATAACATAATAAACATTAACACAACACACAGACCATGTACATAATATACGGAGCATATACATTGCACAATAATCATTTACATAACACATGTACCATGTACATACTATACGGAACATGTACATAACACACGGACATGTACATAATAGACGGACATGTACATAAAACACGGACCGTGTATATAACATAGTAAACATTTACAAAACACACGGGTCATGTCAATAATATACGGAACATATACATAACACAATAAACATTTACATAACATACGGATCATGTTTATAATATACGGAATATGTACAAAGCACAAGAAATATTTACACAACACACGGACCATGTACATAATATACGGAGCAATTACATTACACAATAAACATTTACATAAAACAAGTACCATGTACATAATATACGTAACATGTACATAACACAGTAAACATTTACATAACACACGGATCATGTTAATTACATACGGAACATGTACATAACACAATAAACATTTACATAACACACGTACCATGTACATAATATACGGAACATGTACGTAACACAATTAACATTTACATAATACACGGACCATGTACAAAACACACGGACCATGTTTATGATATACGGAACATGTACATAACACAATAACCATTTACATAACACACTGACCATGTACATAATATACGGAACATGTACATATCACAATAACCATTTACATAACACACTGACTATGTACATAATATACGGAACATGTACATATCACAATTACCATTTACATAACACATTGACCATGTACATAATATACGGAACATGTACATAACACAATAACCATTTACATAGCACACTGACCATGTACATAATATACGGAACATGTACATATCACAACAAACATTTACATCATCCGGGATACAATGGACACCTTTACCCAATAAAGCAATTATACACACTAGGTAAACTGCCCACAACACACACATCAATATATACGTGTATGTATGTATGTGATACAAACAGTAGATAGTTTAAAAATCAGAGACGATGTTCTGTATATTTCTTCCGTTATGTATAGTGAGGAATATAAATACAATTTCTTTAACGGGATTATATTGTCAAGTAACACAAACACGCTGTTAAACCAGACTTTACCTGTATGCAGGGTTCACAAAATAATGCTTATGTATCGACTTATGAACTTTATTTACTTCAGAGTTATTAAATTAACAGTAATTAAAAATTGGTCAAAACTTTAATACGTCCCGCAATAATAAAGTATTGCGCAATGTTTACATTGAAATCCGTAAACTTACCGAACAAAGCTTCGTATTGCCGCAGTTTACCTCCAAAAAACGAGGTCGGGAACGAGTTTTCACGATGTTATACGATGATTGATCGGAAACCCGAAAGCGATTCGTCAGAAATGGCGAATGTAAACAAAAACAAAAACGTGGCTTCAGAAACCCACTGCTTGTACACAGTTAGACACTTAAGACGCGTATATCTCTAAGTTACAAGTGTATCTTCATGCTGGACGAGGACAGGGAATTGACGGTAATATGCCAATATAATCCCTTTAAAAAATTTTGATCACGGTATAAGTTTATGAAGTACTGCTTTACTGACCATACGAGTTGCAATTTAATTACTAAACAGCTTATCAGTAAGATTTGACTGGGTTCACCGGCCAGGAGAGGAAATATTTAATTTTAATAATTGTCAGGTAAGGTGCGTGCTATATAGAGATAGTGCCTAAATGCTGTCTAACTGGTGTCTCATTGACATAACGATGATCAAAGAAACACACTGACAACGGAATAATGCTAGATTAAAACTATAAATATTTATGTACCAAATTATTACCGATATACATAACTAGAACATGACAGAACGACGCAATGATCGTACTCTATAAAACACGTACGTGTTGTGCTGGAAACCATATAGGACGTGACTCCGTAATATGGCTTTTTCCTCAATATAATTCCAACGTCATTATCATATATGTATTTAAAGCATTTTCATTGGACAACGTCAATTTTTTTTAAAGACTTTTATTTTTCGATAAAACCCTGGAATCGGACTACTTTTACGTTTCTCGCGTAAACACAGAAGCATCGATATTTTGATGGTCGGTTTAACAATCATGAAACTACGAACTTAAATGACGTTCACTACGGTTCCACGCTTATTTTAATAATAAAATACAACAAAAACAAATGTTAGATCTAGTCCTAGCTGTTTTCATCCGTTTATTGTTTTATGGATTTCTTTGGTTCAACGATTTAGCCGGGCGTCACAATCAGACCAGAAGTTGTTTTGAGAAACAATGAAGTAAGTCATAAAATGTTCAAATTTGAGACGTGTAGTATACCATTGAACACAACCATGGTTTACCGAACGTGAATACTAGTCGTTGACAAAAATTTCCACAGACAAATTTATTCTACAGGAAAAATGAAATAAAAACATGTACATGTAGTTTAAGTTCAGAAGCAGATGATCGTGAGACAATGTAAATACACAAACCTTGCACGTAAAAGTCGTTTAAAATGTTCCAAATTCGGATTCTCCGTCAATGCGCGCGGATTTATATGACCTTCGTAAAAAGTGACACATTTTTTAAAAACAAGCGTGTAGACAAAAACTTAACAATGACGTCAGCGTCTACACTGTGTGGATATCTCCTGGAATTATAAATTTTATTTGCCTAAATCGAGAGATAAAAGGCGGGTGTTTAATTTTTTCACCGCAAAATATTTCGTCATTTTACAATAAACCAACTAATGTTCATTTGATAATGGAAACAATAGCCGTTACGATATTATTGGATATTAGATCTCGAGAAAGGACAGAGGTAATGTAAAGTATAGTTATTTTTGTTTTGTTTTGTTTTTTCATTCACTTGTCGTCTCAAATTAAATATAATCATCAGGATTGGAATTATAAGGATTAAATGCATTTTTTTCTGGTTTTTATGCATGTGTAAAGAATGTCGAATCACGCACAAATCTGACATAAAATCTGAAAGATATTTATCAAACAGTAAAGAAAAATCAAGTATATCTAAATAAACTGTGAGTTGGAAACATTTAAATGCCTATACAAACTATCTCCACCATATTTGCATACTCTTGTAAAATTATAAAATTCTAAATAATCTTTCAGGTATGAAATTCCATCTGTCAAAACTGCTATGTATGGGTTTTAGGCGACTCAGGTTTGTAACAACCTCCCAAATGACATCAGGAAAATAGAAAAATTCAAGGAGTTTGGGAGGCTGTTCCACACCTGTACCGGTCCAGTCTGTTATATGTATACATAAATGTGCCTCTTACACTTGCCACATACTCTCACGCTAACGATATATAACATATTATATGTGCTTTATTGTCATAACTTTGCTTTAGTATGCTTTATTTTTTTGTAAATGTCATCTGTTCTTTAACTGCACTGCCTAAGTCAACTGCAAATCTGCACTTAAGATAATTTACTGATTTATCCTCTGGTTTAAATTCTAGCTCTGTATTGCTTTATTATTAACCTGAGATAGAATTATTTTACTACATTTCAAATACTCGTGTGGCTATGTGTGTGTGTGCATGCAAATGCGTGTTTGAATGTATGCAGGTGTGTATGAGAGGGTATGTACTGTATATATGTATGGTAATTTAGGCTGTGTATGCACGAGTACTTTGTATGTGTGTGTGCTGTTTATATGCATATGAAGGTGTGGGCAATGTGTATATGAATGAGTATGCATGTTTGTATATATATAATTATGCGTGCGTGCGTGCGTGCGTGCGTGCGTATGTGCGTGCGTGCGTGTGTGTGTGCTTTGCTAAATGCATATAAGTAAAATACATGTATAATAAAAAAAAAAAAAAAATGTTAACATGTTATGTAGATCTTTATTTGTTACTGTCGGCAAATAGCTTTACAGCTAGTGTTTTATATTTGTATATCCTACACAAACGTCATCACAACGTCATCGTCATGTGGAACATTTTGTCGGTTATTTGTTTTTATCGTTGAAATTTACTAAATTTCTTTTCTTTTTTTTACAGTCGCCATCGTTGTTGTTGTTGTTTCTTGCCGTCCACTGTAGGACAACACCTCTGTACCCAGAGTGGTATCTAGAGTATATCCTTCACCGTCAATCCTTCACCAGTAGATGGAATACAATAACCCGCCTTCTAATATTCTTTGTACCGGACATTTTATGTATTTTCTTGCAATTTGGACTTGAATTAGAAAGAACACTGCTCAGTAAAACCCATACATAATTGTCTGTTTGTGTCGTATACATAATTGTCTGTTTATGTCGTATACATAATTGTCTGTTTATGTCGTATACATAATTGTCTGTTTATGTCGTATACATAATTGTCTGTTTATGTCTGTTTATGTCGGATGAAAATTTGCACAACGCCACTAAATATTTTGACGAAGATATCAAAAACACAATAGCCGTGAGATAGCTGTTCCGTTCAGTAAACTAGTAGTTTTAAATCCAGTGTACCTGATGTTTGTATGTTTTCAGAATTATACAATTAGTCCAGGCAATAATGTTTAAATCAACCTCTCCGATAGACACCACGATGTAACTTGAATTTTCAAGGACATGAAGCAGTGTATTTGTTTTCATATAATTGCAAAATTGCAATTAAAAACTTCAATCTAGCAAGAAAAATGAAGTATCAACTATTGAGATAAAAAAAAATCGCCATTGTAATCACATCTGATAAGGTATACACACGGGTCATGCATTATTACCTACGAAAAGCGGTCCAGGTTCTTATCATGACCACATCCAGAACCTCCTTTCTTCAGCATACATGTAACCGCTTTATGAATGCTATGAGCGACTTATTCGTTTTGTCGTGTCAAGGGCAAGCATTCACACCACTATTATCTCCCTTGAAAACTTGACGGAGGTAAAAGTAAAACTTTAGTTTTCTTTTTCTTCTTTTTTATCATGGTTTTGTGTTGCAAAGATTTATATTTTTCCTACCATGTGTTAAATGGTCAGTATTTAAGCAGTCGCCACTGAAAACCAGATATCAGCTTTTTAGGCAACTCTGTGTCCTTTTACAATTGATTGTTTGAAACGCATCCCGGGCGAAAAGTTTACATATTACTACTCTGATATCACAAAACCATCGAATTAAAAAACGAAACCTGGTAAATATATAAGATTTTTTCTTTATTAATGCAGATCTTGAACCAGTGAATACACATGCTTCAGATTTTGTTTTTGCAATGTTCTGAGGTATAAATGTTACAATGAAACCCTTAGGGAAATGTAATATCGAGGTGAGACGTACGGTCTCGAAAAACACTCAAAATCTCTATTGTACACTATTCAGCTGATTTTAAGTATGTGGGATTTTGTATTTACTATATTCTGCGGTTCATGTTAGTTTAGATCGAGTACGATGTGCACGCTTGTACATCTATATATGAAATGCATGAGGCTCCGGGAATTCCCGTTTACTTTTTTTAGAATCTGAGTTTGGTAAACACAAAGCAGATGAACATGTTTAGCGTTGATGGTTCTTTTTTAATTATTTAGGAAATTTTTTAGTGAAAATAGACAATTATTCAAAATACTTTTATTTAAGAATAATAAATCTTATAAATAACTTGCCTTTAATAACCGACCCAAACCCCACCTTCAATCCAGAGTCTCCTTTATACAATATAGGAAGTTGGTATTGCAACGCTGTTGGTTTAAGGGCTGGTGGACCCCGCCAGTTTTTCGAATTTCATTCTAGTAAAATACATTGACCTGTTTCCTATCTCTTCGTAAATGTATACATTTTTGTTTGACTTCTTCGCTTGATTTTTTTGTATTGCCGACCTGGTTGACACTGTCAGCGATCACTTCCGAGATTTTTCCCTTTGCTGACCCCTCCGACATTTGAATTATCCATGTTTTATGCTAATTTCTGAAACAGATAAAAAACCTTTTCATTTAATAGCACAGATTCACTTCACAGCATCACTCAAAAACTTGTTAAGGGGCTAAGTATATATAATAGTATGTAGCTGTTGTTATAATCCCAGTATATATAATAGTATGTAGCTGTTGTTATAATCCCAGTATATATAATAGTATGTAGCTGTTGTTACAGTCCCAGTTTATATAATAATATTTAGCTGTTGTTACAGTCTCAGTATATATATATAATAGTATTTAGCTGTTGTTACAGTCCCAGTATATATAAACGTATGTAGCTGTTGTTATAATCCCAGTATATATAATAGTATGTAGCTGTTGTTACAGTCCCAGTTTATATAATAATATTTAGCTGTTGTTACAGTCTCAGTATATATAATAGTATTTAGCTGTTGTTACAGTCCCAGTATATATATATAAACGTATGTAGCTGTTGTTATAGTCCCGGTATATATAATAATATGTAGCTGTTGTTACAGTCCCGGTATATATAATAGTATTTAGCTGTTGTTACAGTCCCAGTATATGTAATAGTATTTAGCTGTTGTTACTGTCCCAGTATATATAATAGTATGTAGCTGTTGTTACAGTCCCAGTATATATAATAATATGTAGCTGTTGTTACAGTCCCGGTATATATAATAGTATTTAGCTGTTGTTACAGTCCCGGTATATATAATAGTATGTAGCTGTTGTTATAGTCCAAGTATATATAATAGTGTTTAGTTGTTGTTACAGTCCCGGTATATATAATAGTATATAGCTGTTGTTATAGTCCCTGTATATATAATAGTATTTAGCTGTTGTTACAGTCCCAGTATATATAATAGTATTTAGCTGTTGTTATAGTCCCGGTATATATAATAATATGTTGCTGTTGTTACAGTCCCAGTATATATAATGGTATTTAGCTGTTTTTACAGTCCCAGTATATATAATAATATTTAGCTGTTGTTACAGTCCCAGTATATATAATAGTATTTAGCTGTTGTTACAGTCCCAGTATATATAATAGTATTTAGCTGTTGTTATAGTCCCGGTATATATAATAATATGTTGCTGTTGTTACAGTCCCGGTATATATAATGGTATTTAGCTGTTGTTACAGTCCCAGTATATATAATAATATTTAGCTGGTTACAGTCCCAGTATTTATAATAATATTTAGCTGTTGTTACAGTCCCAGTATATATAATAGTATTTAGCTGTTGTTACAGTCCCAGTATATGTAATAGTATGTAGCTGTTGTTATAGTCCCTGTATATATAATAGTATTTAGCTGTTGTTACAGTCCCAGTATATATAATAGTATTTAGCTGTTGTTATAGTCCCGGTATATATAATAATATGTTGCTGTTGTTACAGTCCCGGTATATATAATGGTATTTAGCTGTTTTTACAGTCCCAGTATATATAATAATATTTAGCTGTTGTTACAGTCCCAGTATATATAATAGTATTTAGCTGTTGTTACAGTCCCAGTATATATAATAGTATTTAGCTGTTGTTATAGTCCCGGTATATATAATAATATGTTGCTGTTGTTACAGTCCCGGTATATATAATGGTAATTAGCTGTTGTTACAGTCCCAGTATATATAATAATATTTAGCTGGTTACAGTCCCAGTATTTATAATAATATTTAGCTGTTGTTACAGTCCCAGTATATATAATAGTATTTAGCTGTTGTTACAGTCCCAGTATATATAATAGTATTTAGCTGTTGTTACAGTCCCAGTATATGTAATAATATGTAGCTGTTGTTACAGTCCCAGTATATATAATAGTATTTAACTGTTGTTACAGTCCCGGTATATATAATAGTATGTAGCTGTTGTAATAGTCCCGGTATATATAATAATATTTAGCTGTTGTTACAGTACCGGTATATATAATAGTATGCAAATATTTTACTTATTGTGGCTACATTGACAAAGTAATGTTTTGTTTGTATAGTATCACATGCTGTAACATGGGAAAAACTTCCATGTGACGTTTGACTCAATTTGAAACAGCTGACCAAGTGTTTGGATAAAACAGTACTGTTAGTACCAGGCTACAACCAGATTGGTCAATTTCTTATAGCCTTCTAACCGTACAGCAGCTGATAACTTTATGTGAAAAATGTAAGTTTAAACATGTATTGTGTTCATAAATTTTGCTTCACTCAACATGTATTATATTAATATATTTTGCAGTATGACCCTAAAACTGCATTTTCCGATACAACTGTCGGTGGTTGATCTCAGCTTTCGTCTATACCCAAATCCAATACATGTGATCCAGAAACAACTGTTCAGGTAATTGCTATTGATATATATTACTTTTCTGTTAAAGGTTGACTATTATAATTCAAATATTTTAATATTTACTGAGTACATTTAAAAAAGCACACAACAATTTATGCATATGGAATCCTAGTGACAACAGTTCAGACACTGCGCGTTACCACAATACCGGAAATTAATTGCTGAAATTCACTAACAGCAATAAAAAAATCGTCTTTAAATGTTGATGGTGAAACAAATTCAAAAACATGATTGTGAAACACTTTTTATGACGTTTTCAGTTGTGTTCTTTATTCAATGAAAACGGAGATAATTTAAAATTTAGGAATGATTACATCAGCCAATTTTATTTTTGACAATGAATGTGTTTTTCGACTCAATGTTATTTTGTTGTAAAAATTGAACAAATAATAAACAATGTAATCATGTCAGTAAAAGCAGTGTATTTCAGTTAGAGGAGTAACTTCTGTTGAGTTTAAGTTTCTTGCAATCTCATACCCACGTTGTGTACTATTGAAAAAAAATTCGTTGAGTAAACTTGTAATAACAAAACATTTATAAAATTAATATAGAATGCTGATGAAAATGTTGCGTTTTTAAATGAACTAAGTGTACAATGGTAAGTTTATTGCTTTATATGATTAATACATTATTTCTAAAAGTATTTTTTTTAATACAATATTATGTTGACATAAATATTTTACATATTCAAATATTTTGTTGATGGTGATAATACAATGTTCAAATAATGCTCACATGGGTCTGAAAAGCACATGTTAACTATTTTATGATAGTCAGGTGTGCTACCAACTGAGCTAACCATGGCTGGTCAATAACAGAAATTAATGTTGTCATCAATTACTTCAAATATATGCTCAATGAGAACTGTAAAAATTGAAACAAACTTGTATTATAAATGTGTATTTATATTTCAGTCTCATACTGTTTCTGGTATAAATGTTCAGGTGACTATATCTGAGGAAACAGCATGCGCTCAGCCAAGCACTAGCACTGCAAGTACACATGTGGTATGTTTTACCCCAAAAGGGTACATTTTTTAAAATATCAATTGTTTAACAAAAGGCTTTCATGCTTCCAATGAATCTTTTTCATTAGCTTACCTGGTCATGTGAGGTCTTGCTATCATATAGTGTCCTTTGTTGTTGTTGTCTGTAAACTTTTTTACATTTTAATTTCTCCAAAACCACTTTGACAAATTTAATTAAACTTAACAGGGATATTCCTTTTATGTTTCTCTACTTAGTTTGGTTTCATAATGACATCCAAAATGCTGCAAGTGTCAATAATACTTTATGATTGGACGATTTTAAAAAGACTTTTCTGTGTAACAGCTGATATAGAATTGAACCAATTGTTCATTGAATGGTTTTTGATACATTTGTTTGTGTTTACTTGTGATACTGAGTTATATATGGCACAGTGAATTATGAACAACCATCAAAACAACTTATCCACCAATCGGTAAAAACTAAACAGAACCAAATGTTTTACGAATGGTAATCGACTACTGTGTTTGGTCTACTTTGGATGGAATGTTATTCAAGATTTAAGTAATTGCGTTTTTAAAAATATATCATGTATATACTTAGAATTTTGTAAACACCACTCATACATCATTTACAGGCTCGTAACAGGTCCAGTTCCAATGTTTTTACTACGACTGGGTTTTATCTATTTAAAATGTTTTGTATTAAAGTACATCTCATGTGAATAAACCCCTAGCATGTATCAGATAATGTGGAAATTAACAAACACAGGGACGGTTATCGGAGGCATTTGTAGACAAATAACACTGGTTGAAGAAATTTTGATTCAGGTTTGAAGTGCAGATGGAAAATTCCGTCTCGAGACATAACAGTTATCCTGAGTGACAGAGTTTTCCAACCACACCTCAAACCGTGAAAGACATTTCTTCTTGTCTACAACCGTAACTGTGTGATTTTTAACTCAACTGTTCTAAGAATGAAGGTTTTCTTCTCACCCAGGCGTCAGCGCCACACCTTGGTTAAAGTTTTGCAATAACTAAGTTAGATAGCTCTTGGATTAATAGAATGCAAACTATTGCCCTTCTTTGACTTTGAAAATGTAGTTAAAGTTTTGCATGCATCAACCATCAAGTTCATATCACAACAAACACTCAGAGTATTTGACTGAAACTCAACACCCTTTGCAAGTATTGGATTGAAACGTCATACAGAGTATTGCATGCCTAGTCAATTGAGTTAGTTAGATAACTCTTGCTTGGATTTGTCATCAGTCTTAAGCAAAGTTTGTACTTTTGTGACACATATACGAATAGTCGAGCGTGCTGTCCCTCCTACAGCTCTTGCTTAAGATGATTATTTCGGTATATTTTTAATATTAGCGAAAATATACCATATAAATTGTGACAGAATATATCATATTGGAGGATTTTATGAATGGAGTTATGTCAAAGCGCAAGGAGGGAAGGATATGTGTGTCTACGATGAATAATCCTTATCCAGTAAAATACGCAGAAATCCATATCCAATATATCCAATGCATGAACAAGTCTTATTATGGCTTATATCATATTTTTAAAAAAAAACATGAAAAGTGGGCAGGGTATAACTGAATTTTATTTTCTTAATCAAAAGTATATACCATAAAAGAAATACCAAGTTTGCAGTTTATTTTTTTTAAAATTATATATTAATTATCCATTATCATTATCATGGTGCTCATTTTCATTTCAGTTTCACATGATATTTATAGATTAATTTTTCATTAACATTTACAAAATGTTAGACTTGGTTGTATAGCGTTCACCTTAAAAATGAAATAGCAAACAGACGAGCAGACAACATACCTTTTTCATGATCAATTTCATCTTAGATTATAATAAATGTGTTTTTTAACTGAATTAAAAACAAACATCTTAATTAATTACTTTCAATTTGACATCTTTTAATCATTCAATGTATCCAATATCCATTAAACTGCATCAAAGTTAGTCTTAAATTTAAGATTATTTATTTTACTTGCAAACAGTAAGGTTTGATTTTAATTATAACAGTTAATTTGGTTGTTTTTGCCAAAGCAAAAACAATCTTTCAAGACAGCGGTAAAAAATAAGGTTGTCGGGTTAGATGAAACACAGGTATTTTTTCGGCCTTATATAAATATTGAAAAAGTAATTGTTTGTGTGTTTAACTGCTACTTGAGTTTTAAATACACATACAATTGTATTCCTGAGACGGAGTACAAGGAGGAATGTATGCACCAAATGTGTTGGAAGGCAAATCAGACACAAGTGGGAAAAAGATGCAAAGAAACCCAATGGTTCAATGGTACTGTACTAAAAGTACTGAAAGGAAAGACGGCACAAATACAGCTGTATATGAAGTGCAGTATGACAAACAAAAACGAACCATGTGAAGTTGAAAAACCTGCATGCAGATTATACAAGTTGTTCTGTTTACTTCATTGATATATAATGTACATAATATTTATTAACATTTGAACTATTTAATATAAAGACAAATCATGTGCATGCAACTTGTAATCAGAGTGGAAAGTCAAAGTGGTGAAAGAGGACAGTCTAGCTTACCATTTCAAAGTTGAATATCAAAGTGACATTGACCATCAATACCTCAAACTGTATTGTGTCTTAGTACTGTATAGCATTGATAAATGTGAATTGTCGTGCTTACTGAAGTGTCGTCATCAGCATATGCAGTCGTACTCTTGTCTCGGTATTCTACAGCATCGGTGATTGCGAATTGTCATGGTTGCTGTTTAGAAGGTATATACTGAAGTGTCGTCATCAGCATATGCAGTCGTACTCTTGTCTCGATATTCTACAACATCAGTGATTGTGATTTGTTGTTGTTGCTGTTTAGAAGGTATATACTGAAGTGTCGTCAACAGCATATGCAGTCGTACTCTTGTCTCGATTTTCTACAAAATCAGTGATTATGATTTGTTGTTGTTGCTGTTTAGAAGTTATATACTGAAGTGTGGTCACCAGCATAATTATGCAGACATACACTTGTCTCGGTATTCTACAGCATCAGTGATTGTGATCATAAGCATAATAATGCAGTCGTACTCTTCTCTCGATATTCTACAGCATCAGTGATTGTGAATTGTTGTTGTTGCTGTTTAGAAGTTATTTACTGAAGTTTCATCATAAGCATAATTATGCAGTCGTACTCTTCTCTCGATATTCTACAGCATCAGTGATTTTGATTTGTTGTGGTTTCTGTTTAGAAGGTATATACTGAAGTGTCGTTGTCAGCATGATTATGCAGTCGTACTCTTCTCTCGATATTCTACAGCATCAGTGATTTTGATTTGTTGTGGTTTCTGTTTAGAAGGTATATACTGAAGTGTCGTTGTCAGCATGATTATGCAGACATACACTTGTCTCGGTATTCTACAACATCAGTGATTGTGAATTGCCATGGTTGCTGTTTAGAAGTTATAAACTGAAGTGTCGTCACCAGCATAATTTTGCAGTCGTACTCTTCTTTCGATAATATACAGCATCAGTGATTGTGATTTGTTGTGGTTGCTGTTTAGAATGTATATACTGAAGTGTCGTCATTAGCATAATTATGCTGTCGTACATGTACTCTTCTCTCGATATTCAACAACATCAGTGATTGTGATTTGTTGTGGTTGCTGTTTAGAAGTTATATACTGAAGTGTCGTTACCAGCATAATTATGCAGTCTTACTCTTCTCTCGATATTCTACAACATCAGTGATTGTGATTTGTTGTGGTTGCTGTTTAGAAGTTATATACTGAAGTGTCGTCATTAGCATAATTATGCAGTCGTATATTTCTCTCGGTATTCTACAACATCAGTGATTGTGATTTGTTGTGGTTGCTGTTTAGAAGTTATATACTGAAGTGTGGTCATCAGCATAACCATGCAAACATACACTTGTCTCGGTATTCTACAACATCAGTAATTGTGAATTGTCGTGGTTGCTGTTTAGAAGGTATATACCGAAGTGTCGTCATTAGCATAATTATGCAGTCGTACTCACTCGATAGTCTACATCATCAGTGATTGCGAATTGTCATGGTTGCTGTTTAGAAGGTATAAACTGAAGTGTCGTTGTCAGCATAATTATGCAGACATACACTCGTCTCGGTATCCTACAACATCAGTGATTGTGAATTGCCATGGTTGCTGTTTAGAAGGTATATACTGAAGTGTGGTCATCAGCATAATTATGCAGACATACACTTGTCTCGGTATTCTACAGCATCAGTGATTGTGAGATGTCATGGTTGCTGTTTAGAAGGTATATACTGAAGTGTCGTTGTCAGCATGATTATGCAGTCGTACTCTTCTCTCGATATTCTACAGCATCAGTGATTTTGATTTGTTGTGGTTTCTGTTTAGAAGGTATATACTGAAGTGTCGTTGTCAGCATGATTATGCAGACATACACTTGTCTCGGTATTCTACAACATCAGTGATTGTGAATTGCCATGGTTGCTGTTTAGAAGTTATAAACTGAAGTGTCGTCACCAGCATAATTTTGCAGTCGTACTCTTCTTTCGATAATATACAGCATCAGTGATTGTGATTTGTTGTGGTTCCTGTTTAGAATGTATATACTAAAGTGTCGTCATTAGCATAATTATGCTGTCGTACATGTACTCTTCTCTCGATATTCAACAACATCAGTGATTGTGATTTGATGTGGTTGCTGTTTAGAATTTATATACTGAAGTGTCGTTACCAGCATAATTATGCAGTCTTACTCTTCTCTCGATATTCTACAACATCAGTGATTGTGATTTGTTGTGGTTGCTGTTTAGAAGTTATATACTGAAGTGTCGTCATTAGCATAATTATGCAATCGTATTCTTCTCTCGGTATTCTACAACATCAGTGATTGTGATTTGTTGTGGTTGCTGTTTAGAAGTTATATACTGAAGTGTGGTCTTCAGCATAACAATGCAAACATACACTTGTCTCGGTATTCTACAACATCAGTAATTGTGAATTGTCGTGGTTGCTGTTTAGAAGGTATATACTGAAGTGTCGTCATTAGCATAATTATGCAGTCGTACTCTTCTCTCGATATTCTACATCATCAGTGATTGCGAATTGTCATGGTTGCTGTTTAGAAGGTATAAACTGAAGTGTCGTTGTCAGCATAATTATGCAGACATACACTCGTCTCGGTATTCTACAACATCAGTGATTGTGAATTGCCATGGTTGCTGTTTAGAAGTTATATACTGAAGTGTGGTCATCAGCATAATTATGCAGACATACACTTGTCTCGGTATTCTACAGCATCAGTGATTGTGAACTGTCATGGTTGCTGTTTAGAAGGTATATACTGAAGTGTCGTCATTATCATAATTATGCAGTCGTACTGTTCTCTCGATATTCTACAGCATCAGTGATTGCGAATTGTCATGGTTACTATTTAGAAGTTATATACTGAAGTGTGGTCATCAGCATAATTATACGAACATACACTTGTCTCGGTATTCTGCAACATCAGTGATTGTGAATTGTCATGGTTGCTGTTTAGAAGGTATATATTGAAATGTCATCATCAACATGATTATGCAGTCGTACTCTTGTCTCAGTATTCTACAATATCAGTGATTGTGAATAGCCATGGCTGCTGTTTAGACGTTATATACTGAAGTGTGGTCATCAGCATAATTATGCCGACATACACTTGTCTCGGTATTCTACAGCATCAGTGATTGTGAACTGTCATCCTTGCTGTTTAGAAGTTATATACTTTAGTGTCGTCATCAGGATATGCAGTCGTACTATTGTTTTGGTATTCTACAGCATCAGTGATTGCGAATTGTCATGGTTGCTGTTTAGAAGGTATATACTGAAGTGCCGTTGTCAGCATAATTATGCAGACATACACTTGTCTCGGTATTATACAACATCAGTGATTGTGAATTGCCATGGTTGCTGTTTAGAAGTTATAAACTGAAGTGTCGTCACCAGCATAATTTTGCAGTCGTACTCTTCTTTCGATAATATACAGCATCAGTGATTGTGATTTGTTGTGGTTGCTGTTTAGAATGTATATACTGAAGTGTCGTCATTAGCATAATTTTGCTGTCGTACATGTACTCTTCTCTCGATATTCAACAACATCAGTGATTGTGATTTGTTGTGGTTGCTGTTTAGAAGTTATATACTGAAGTGTCGTTACCAGCATAATTATGCAGTCTTACTCTTCTCTCGATATTCTACAACATCAGTGATTGTGATTTGTTGTGGTTGCTGTTTAGAAGTTATATACTGAAGTGTCGTCATTAGCATAATTATGCAGTCGTATTCTTCTCTCGGTATTCTACAACATCAGTGATTGTGATTTGTTGTGGTTGCTGTTTAGAAGTTATATACTGAAGTGTGGTCATCAGCATAACCATGCAAACATACACTTGTCTCGGTATTCTACAACATCAGTAATTGTGAATTGTCTTGGTTGCTGTTTAGAAGGTATATACTGAAGTGTCGTCATTAGCATAATTATGCAGTCGTACTCTTCTCTCGATATTCTACATCATCAGTGATTGCGAATTGTCATGGTTGCTGTTTAGAAGGTATATACTGAAGTGTCGTTGTCAGCATAATTATGCAGACATACACTCGTCTCGGTATTCTACAACATCAGTGATTGTGAATTGCCATGGTTGCTGTTTAGAAGGTATATACTGAAGTGTGGTCATCAGCATAATTATGCAGACATACACTTGTCTCGGTATTCTACAGCATCAGTGATTGTGAACTGTCATGGTTGCTGTTTAGAAGGTATATACTGAAGTGTCGTCATTATCATAATTATGCAGTCGTTCTGTTCTCTCGATATTCTACAGCATCAGTGATTGCGAATTGTCATGGTTACTATTTAGAAGTTATATACTGAAGTGTGGTCATCAGCATAATTATACGAACATACACTTGTCTCGGTATTCTGCAACATCAGTGATTGTGAATTGTCATGGTTGCTGTTTAGAAGGTATATATTGAAATGTCATCATCAACATGATTATGCAGTCGTACTCTTGTCTCAGTATTCTACAATATCAGTGATTGTGAATAGCCATGGCTGCTGTTAAGAAGTTATATACTGAAGTGTGGTCATCAGCAAAATTATGCAGACATACACTTGTCTCGGTATTCTACAGCATCAGTGATTGTGAACTGTCATCCTTGCTGTTTAGAAGTTATATACTTTAGTGTCGTCATCAGCATATGCAGTCGTACTATTGTTTTGGTATTCTACAGCATCAGTGATTGCGAATTGTCATGGTTGCTGTTTAGAAGGTATATACTGAAGTGTGGTCATCAGCATAATTATGCAGACATACACTTGTCTCGGTATTCTACAACATCAGTGATTGAAAATTGTCGTGGTTGCTGTTTATAAGATATACACTTGTCTCGGTATTCTACAGCATCAGTGATTGTGAACTGTCATCATTGCTGTTTAGAAGTTATATACTTTAGTGTCGTCATCAGCATATGCAGTCGTACTATTGTTTTGGTATTCTACAGCATCAGTGATTGCGAAATGTCATGGTTGCTGTTTAGAAGTTATATACTGAAGTGTGGTCATCAACATGATTATGCAGTCGTACTCTTGTCTCGGTATTTTATAATATCAGTGATTGTGAATTGCCATTGTTGCTGTTTAGAAGTTATATACTGAAGTGTCATCACAGCATATTTATGCAGTCGTACTCTTGTCTCGGTATTCTACAACATCAGTGATTGTGAATTGCCATGGTTGCTGTTTAGAAGTTATATACTGAAGTGTGGTCATCAACATGATTATGCAGTCTTACTCTTGTTTCAGTATTCTACAACATCAGTGATTGTGAATGGCCATGGTTGCTGTTTAGAAGTTATATACTGAAGTGTGGTCATCAGCATAACTATGCAGACATACACTTGTCTCGGTATTTTACAACATCAGTGAATATGAATTGTCGTGGTTGCTGTTTAGAAGTAATATACTTAAGTGTCGTCATCAACATGAGTATGCAGTCGTACTCTTCTCTCGGTATTCTACAACATCAGAGATTGTGAATTGTCGTGGTTGCTGATTAAAAGTTATAAACTGAAGTGTCGTCACCAGCATAATTATGCAGTCGTATTCTTGTCTCAGTATTCTACAGCATAAGTGAATATGAATTGTCGTGGTTGCTGTTTATAAGTTATATACTTAAGTTTCGTCACCAACATAATTATGCAGTCGTACTCTTGTCTCAGTATTCTACAGCATAAGTGATTGTGAATTGTCGTGGTTGCTGTTTAGAAGTTATATACTGAAGTGTCGCAATCAGCATACTTATGCAGTCGTACTCTTGTCTCGGTATTCTACAGCATAAGTGATTTTGAATTGTCATGGTTGCTGTTTAGAAGTTATATATTGAAGTATCATCATCAGCATCATTATGCAGTCGTACTCTTGTCTCGGTATTCTACAACATCAGTGATTATGAGTTGTAGTGGTTGCTGTTTAAAAGTTATATACTGAAGTGTGGTCATCAACATGATTATGCAGTCGTACTCTTCTCTCGATAATCTACAGCATCAGTGATTGGGGTTTGTTGTGGTTGCTGTTTAGAAGTTATATACTGAAGTGTGGTCATCAGCATAATTATGCAGACATACACTTGTCTCAGTATTCTACAACATCAGTGAATATGAATTGTCGTGGTTGCTGTTTAGAAGTAATATACTGAAGTGTCGTCATCAACATGATTATGCAGTCGTACTCTTCTCTCGGTATCCTACAACATCAGTGATGGTGAATTGTCGTGGTTGCTATTCAAAAGTTATATACTGAAGTGTCGTCACCAGCATAATTATGCAGTCGTACTCTTGTCTCAGTATTCTACAGCATAAGTGATTGTGAATTGTCATGGTTGCTGTTTAGAAGTTATATATTGAAGTATCATCATCAGCATCATTATGCAGTCGTACTCTTGTCTCGGTATTTTACAACAACAGTGATCGTTAATTGTCATGGTTGCTGTTTAGAAATTATATACTGAAGTGTCATCATCGGCAGTCATATCGGTATTCTACATAAACATTGAACATATGTTTTTTTTCACGTACGGTATAAAATATATATATCAATGTGACATCGTCATCCCATTTGTATCATTAAAATGAAATGAATATACATTATGGACTAGTAATTGTTGTGAATTCGCTATCGAACTACAGTGCTGAGGAATAGTGTCCTTTTTCACAGTTTCACAGTATTTGCTAAAGTAATAAGGCAAATATCGACTATTTCATTCATAGAAGATCATTAGTTTTCGATGTACCCAAAGAACTTATTTATATGATATATTCTCGCTCACTATAAATCTGTTTTGGGTTTTCACAATATTGTGAAATTAAGAATTGTTATTACCTTCTTAAAACAATTTGTATAAGTGATATAACCTCCTGTGCCAATCATAACAATCGAAAAAAGAATTGTTCCGTCATGTCATAAAGCCTTGTTGTTAACTTGATCATAAGACAATTACCAATGGGCCACCATATGCATGCGAGGCGGACGCTCTACCCCATGACCACCGCTGCGGTTACAAATGTAACACAATATGATAGGCATGCACAGATGCATTATTCAAACTATTTTTTATATTGAAAGAAAATGTTTATATCTGTATATGCTGATGTTTCCGCTGGAAACTTATGTTCGAACTAAGTTTGTTCATGATTTTGTGTCGACCTAGGTCTGATGATGGGCTAATAATCGATTTTGGCCTGATATATGCTTGTTAGCTATGTACATGGTCACAGGCTCTGTAATGAGTGACATAAAACATAGCGTCTTATTATCATTCGTCTCTCACCGCTGATTCAAGTGGGAAAATGATCAGTAACTTGTGGAGATGGGATGTTCCAGAGTACTGATTAACCTTCAATGATCACAGGAAAGAGTGGTTAGATTAAATGATCGTCTGTTAGCCCTCGATGGCATAAATTACACTAAATTGTCAATCAATCTAGTACCGAACGCATTGAATTATTATTTTAATTCAATTATTTATAATATTTTAACATCGATTGTTTTAAGGCTGTTAACTAATATAAATGATGTCACTTATATTAATACGTATCGTCATAGATGGTTCCACATCACAGTGCGAGAATCGAAAACTGGCACGGAGCTCCAGCGCCACCATTTTCGTTAGACAACCTGATGGTCGCTAAGTAAACACTACATAGTATTTACTTGGACAAACACCACGTAACTTGTTACCGGAACGGTAGTTGTTTTCTGGTCAGGCCAATTTTAACTCGACCCTTGGATGGCATTTCTCAAACATATTTGTTTCATCATACTAAATAGTGTTGAACAACAGTTCTAAACATTAATCATTCAATTGTGTTTGAAATTTACGCATCATGAGGCAGAAAGCCTGGGAAAAACTTAGATGCATTAGATAGTTTGAACAAAATGTATTTAAAACAGTTTCAAGCTAGACTGTTTCACAGTTTAATCCAGTAAAGACACAGTCGTCTTGCAGAAGATCCCGTTTTAGATTCAATATACTTACACTAACCTCTTGACAAACATTATTTTAAAAATGTACTATTTCGTGTTTATTGATGTAAACGTAAATGATGTATGAGTATTATTGCATTTTGATTGGTGGTACAGGCGATACTTCACTCACGGAACTAGACTTATGTTACACGTGTTTACGTTGGGTTATCAATCACCTTTTTAAGGTATCGACTATAGCTGATAAAATTCAGGAACGCGTGTGTTGTAATATACGTACGTTTATGTCTGGCTGTTCACAAATAATGATCTTCACATATATCATACATTGTGAATGTACACCTGAAAAAATCATAAAAATCGTAAATTCCGTTGTTGTGATTTTAATTATCTCCCTTTAAGAAACAAATACATATGATTTCACTGTATCTTCATGAATCAACGTTTTTTTTATGTCTGACTTTATATCTTTATAAAGCATATGAGTAGTCACGAATCCTTTACTGGATCCTACTCATATAAAGCTATCAGCTCATGTTTGTGATTGTCCGTCAAATCCAGATGTGTTGCTAGTAAAGCCATAGTATATAAGTCATGGTTGACATCAAATTTGTTGGGTTCGAAGATACATTGATATTGTATCTATTGTTTGCATTGTAGCTAGGCGCGCTTGCCGTAGTCTTTACATTTATGTCTGGTTGTTCACAAATAATTGTCTAAATTTCAGAATAAAAACAGACTAACTATTACTTATTACCAGAATATTTCAAAGTTTGTGGAGTTTATTTACCCCCCCCCCCCCCTTTTTTTAAGCCTAACAAATTAAAATTTATATTATGTATTGTATTGTTTTATGTAAAAATAATTCAAAATAATGACCCCTTGTGATTTACTGTACATGGTACAAAAAAACACCAAACACTCCATTGACAGAACATGTTTTGTTTACAATCTTCATAGTTGGAAATCTCGATATCTAAAAATAAACCATTGTTGAAGTGGTAAAGCCGCTTGCTTCAAGAAAAAATCCCAGATGTCAGGGTTAGTAATAGTCCTGGTCCCCTTCGACGCCAGTGTTCAATCTTTATGGTTTTATCTGTGCAGAAGAAGTGAAAAACTGGATTCTTTCAGTGCCATTCTGATTCATTCAAATGCAATATAGCACAGATTTAGAGAGTACTGCATTAACTGATCGGTTAGAAAATTAATGTTAATTTATATTTTTCTTCGCTCGATTACTTTTTTTTATTATCTTGGATCATCTTGGGAATATATTATGTTAATCTAATAAATGATTAAATGATAAAGACAGAGCATCAGCTATTTAATCATACGTAAACATAATTGTGTGGATATAAGTTCGTAACTGTAAATATTGGACGCCTTGGCGTCAAAATGCGTTGTATTCGCGAGTGAGCGAGCGCAGGTTTTGACCAGGACTAGATAACTACCGCTGATAGCTATAACAAAATTATAAAAATATCACTGGTTCTCTTTTCGTTCATAACAAAATTCGTGAAACGGGCACCGCTAAAACAACTTCAAGTTTATATAGATATTAGTTTGCTGTTTACGATAAGTATTCAACCTTTCAGTCACACTCTGCCATTGCAATAATTAGGCTTAAATACATTTTTTTTATATGATATGCACAGAACTAAAAAAATATTGATTTGACCTTAATTGCATTTGTACACAAATTTATGTGTTGTTTCAGACTTTGTTTTTCGAAGCTAGACGATACTTGATAATTCCATTTTTATACATTATAATGTTTTCGATTTGCAAAAAGTTTGTTTTTTTTGTTTGTTTTGCATGTTTGGCATAACCCGGTGTTTAATATTTGCTTACCATGTTTTGTATATCCTTCATTATGTGGCACACATGTATAAACTTTTTAGCAAGGAATATTATTTTTTTTGTCTGTTATTATTTACTTAATATAATGGCAAACAATCTTCTTTGTAGGCCGGTTTATATGGTGGCGGGAGAAAGGAATGGGATGGAACTACATTTACATATAAGTATTGCCTGTATGTTGTTGCTTAATTTCCCCTGGCTACAATCAATATAATATTGTTTCTCTCTTATTATTGTCGATATGATGTAAACTCTACATTGATATAGACTTTCTTTTATATGTTAGATTTTTTCAATATGGCGCAAGCTCTAATTCTATATATATATATTTCAAACATATTGCCTATAGATATATATTATATATATTCATCCTCGTGTTTTACTTTCGGCGAGAATGAATAAGTGAACGATGATAATTTGAAATATGGCACAACACTGGATAATTTTTAAACATAATTATTGTATATCCGATATTCTTTCTCGTGTTTTATTTTCGGCGAGATCGAAAAACTGGATGAAACTAGAATTTAGTCATAAGCGGCAATTATAATAGAAACTGACGAAGATGCTGTTATTTATGTTGTGATTGTGTTCCTTCTTACTTTCAGTTTACTTGACACATTTATTAAGATTGTGTTAAATACATCTGCTAGAATATGATATAAATGGAAAGTTTATATTTCAGATTTATAAATTGAAATATTGAAATAGTATCGTGAATCTAATATGAATACTTGATTTTTTATTCAGTTTTTATCTCTTTTTTTCCAGAATGACATATGTTACCAAGTACATGTCTCTGTGAGAGGGAAGGTGTCACATGCTCCCGAATAATACATACTTGCAGGTGAAATGAACTAACACTGCTGCATATAAAGGTCTTTGTGTAAATTTTAATTTGAACATTACCACACACGTTATGGTTGCAATTATGAACATTGATGTTTTGGAAGTTCGGATAGTAATCAATTTATATTGATTCAGAGTATAAACAATGCATGTATATCGTTGGCTCGGTGCAAAACCCCAGTAACTAACATTTATCCCAAAATGACTTTTTTCAATAATTTGTTATATAAAGGTAAGTTACACCTCCTATCAAAATATGGAGGTTGAAATTTTTGTTTTTATGTTTTAATTAAAAAAATAGCAAAATCCAGTAACTGCATTTATGATTTTTCTCAGCGCAAAACCCCAGTAACTGCACTTACTGAGTTTTTGCACTAAGTTTTTAAAGTACAATACAAAAAAATCAATAATGCAAAAAGCCAGTATTATCTATGTTTTTATAACTTTCCTGCACTATAATTTTTTTATTGACACTCCCTCCCCCATAGAAAAGAAAAAAATATCTGGATCTGAATAACAGCAGCATGTTTTTAAATTCTATAGACATAAATGAACGGTTTTTTCTACTTCTGAAATAGAGGATGGTAGTGAGATTAGTGATAGAAGCGATGATAGTGAGATGAATTATTATAGTGGTAGTGTTGGTAAGTCTGGTGATAGAGAGGATGGTAGTGAGATTAGTGATAGAGGTGATGATAGTGAGATGAATTATTATAGTGGTAGTGTTGGTAAGTCTGGTGATAGAGAGGATGGTAGTGAGATTGGTGATAGAGGCGATGGTAGTGAGATGAATTATTATAGTGGTAGTGTTGGTAAGTCTAATGATAGAGAGGATGGTAGTGAGATTAGTGATAGAGGCGATGCTAGTGAGATGAATTATAATAGTGGAAGTGGTGGTTAGTCTGGTGATAGAGGGGATGGCAGTGAGATTAGTGATAGAGACGATGATAGTGAGATGAACTATTATAGTGGTAGTGTTGGTAAGTCTTGTGATAGAGAGGATGGTAGTGAGATTAGTGACAGAGGCGATGATAGTGAGATGAATTATTATAGTGGTAGTGTTGGTAAGTCTGGTGATAAAGAGGATGGTAGTGAGATTGGTGATAAGAGACGATGGTAGCGAGATGAATTATTATAGTGGTAGTGTTTGTAAGTCTGCTGATAGAGGGGATGGTAGTGAGATTGGTGATAGAGGCGACGGTAGGGAGATAAATTATTATAGTGGTAATGGTGACAAGTCTGGTGATACAGGGGATGGTAGTGAGATTGGGGATTGAGGTGATGGTAGTGAGATTTATTGTTATAGTGGTAGTGGTGATAAGTCTGGTGATACAGGGGATGGTAGTGAGATTGGGGATTGAGGCGATGGTAGTGAGATGAATTATAATAGTGGAAGTGGTGGTTAGTCTAGTGAAAGAATTGATGGAAGTGAGATGAAAAGTGATAGTGTTGGTAAGTCTGGTGATAGAGGCGATTGCAATGAGATGAATAATGGTAGTGTTGGTAAGTCTGGTGAAAGAGGGGATGGCAGTGAGATTAGTGATACAGGTGATGATAGTGAGATAAATTATTATAGTGGTAGTGTTTGTAAGTCTGGTGATAGAGGGGATGGTAATGAGATTGGTGATAGAGGCGATGGTAGTGAGATGGAATTATTATAGTGGTAGTGGTGACAAGTCTGGTGATACAGGGGATGGTAGTGAGATTGGTGATAGAGGTGATGATAGTGAGCTGAACTATTATAGTGGTAGTGATGACAAGTCTGGTGATACAGGGGATGGTAAGTGAGATTGGTGATAGAGGTGATGATAGTGAGCTGAACTATTATAGTGGTAGTGGTGACAAGTCTGGTGATACAGGGGATGGTAGTGAGATTGGTGATAGAGGCGATGATAGTGAGATGAACTATTATAGTGGTAGTGGTGACAAGTCTGGTGATACAGGGGATGATAGTGAGATTGGTGATAGAGGTGATGATAGTGAGCTGAACTATTATAGTGGTAGTGGTGACAAGTCTGGTGATACAGGGGATGGTAGTGAGATTGGTGATAGAGGCGATGGTAGTGAGATGAACTATTATAGTGGTAGTGTTGGTAAGTCTGGTGATACAGGGGATGGTAGTGAGATTGGTGATAGAGGCGATGATAGTGAGATGAATTATTATAGTGGTAGTGGTGACAAGTCTGGTGATACAGGGGATGGTAGTGAGATTGGGGATTGAGACAATGGTAGTGAGATGAACTATTATAGTGGTAGTGGTGACAAGTCTGGTGATACAGGGGATGGTAGTGAGATTGGTGATAGAGGTGATGATAGTGAGATGAACTATTATAGTGGTAGTGGTGACAAGTCTGGTGATACAGGAGATGGTAGTGAGATTGGTGATAGAGGCGATGATAGTGAGATGAACTATTATAGTGGTAGTGGTGACAAGTCCTGGTGATACAGGGGATGGTAGTGAGATTGGTGATAGAGGTAATGGTAGTGAGATAAACTATTATAGTGGTAGTGGTGACAAGTCTAGGTGATACAGGGGATGGTAAGTGAGATTGGGGATTGAGACAATGGTAGTGAGATGAATTATTATAGTGGTAGTTGTGACAAGTCTGGTGATACAGGGGATTGTAGTGAGATTAGGGATTGAGACAATGGTAGTAAGATGAATTATTGTAGTGGTAGTGGTGACAAGTCTGGTGATACAGGGGATGGTAGTGAGATTGGGGATTGAGACAATGGTAGTGAGATGAATTATTATAGTGGTAGTGGTGACAAGTCTGGTGATACAGGGGATGGTAGTGAGATTGGGGATTGAGACAATGGTAGTGAGATGAATTATTATAGTGGCAGTGGTGACAAGTCTTGTGAAAGAATGGATGGTAGTGAGATTGGGGATTGAGACAATGGTAGTGAGATGAATTATTTTAGTGGTAGTGGTGACAAGTCTGGTGATACAGGGGATGGTAGTGATGAACTATTATAGTGGTAGTGGTGGTAAATCTGGTGAAAGAATGGATGGTAGTGAGATTGGTGATAGAGGCGATGATAGTGAGATGAATTATTATAGTGGTAGTGGTGACAAGTCTGGTGATACAGGGGATGGTAGTGAGATTGGTGATAGAGGCGATGATAGTGAGATGAATTATTGTAGTGGTAGTGGTGACAAGTCTGGTGATACAGGGGATGGTAGTGAGATTGGGGATTGAGACAATGGTAGTGAGATGAATTATTATAGTGGTAGTGGTGACAAGTCTGGTGATACAGGGGATGGTAGTGAGATTGGGAATTGAGACAATGGTAGTGAGATGAATTATTATAGTGGTAGTGGTGACAAGTCTGGTGAAAGAATGGATGGTAGTGAGATTGGGGATTGAGACAATGGTAGTGAGATGAATTATTATAGTGGTAGTGGTGACAAGTCTGGTGATACAGGGGATGGTAGTGAGATTGGGGATTGAGACAATGGTAGTGCGATGAATTATTTTAGTGGTAGTGGTGACAAGTCTGGTGATACAGGGGATGGTAGTGAGATGAACTATTATAGTGGTAGTGGTTGTAAATCTGGTGAAAGAATGGATGGTAGTGAGATTGGTGATAGAGGTGATGGTAGTGAGATGAATTATTAATAGTGGTAGTGGTGACAAGTCTGGTGATACAGGTGATGGTAGTGAGATGAATAGTGATAGTGGTGGTAAGTCTGGTGATAGAAGCAATTGCAATGAGATGAATAATGGTCCTGTTAGTAGTCTGGTGATAGAGGCGATGGTAGTAAGATGAATAGTGATAGTGGTGGTAAGTCTGGTGATAGAAGGGATAGTAGTAAGATTAGTGATAGAGGCAATGGTAGTGAGATGAATAGTGGTAGTGTTGGTAAGTCTAGTGATAAGAGGCGATGATAGTGAGATGAATAGTGGTAGTGGGGGTAAGTGTGGTGAAAGAGGGGATGGAACTAAGATTGGTGATAGAGGCTATGGTAGTGATAAGAATAGTGGTAGTGGTGGCAAGTCAGGTAAAAATGTTAGTAATGGAAGGAATTCTACTGAGATGAATAGTGAAATAAATGGTACTTTTGATAAGAGTTGTAATATAGAAATGAGTGAGAATACAGTTGATGATGATGATGACAGACCATTGATTTACTTTGCATGACCCATTAGGAATTTAATCCCTCACACCTCTGAACTCAATAGCCCCTCTAATGAATGTCAAATGGGAAATGTCTTAAATGTAGGAAATCTAAGTAGGGGAAGAAAAAAAGAAACAGGAATCTAACTGAAAAGAAATATTATAAAATATAAAAGAAACAGAGGTCTTAGCTATACAAGTCATCGAGGGGTGAATAAATATGCTAAATCAGTTAAAAAAGGTTGTTGATTGCTTTGTAAAAGAAATGTCAACTTCATATTACAGAAACCCAAAGGGAAACTTTATTCAATGATTTCTGGGACCTTGGTAATATTGATCGCCAAAGAGACTATATGTCTCGAACAATTCTAGAACAACCAGTTCTAAATAAAACCAATAGTAAAAGGAAGGTTTCAAAGAAATACTGTTTGTTTATTAATAGTAATAAAGCAGCCAACTTGTCCGTTAATATATTATTAATTTTTAGCATAACTGGCAAATATATTTATAGTTATTATTAATGTTGAATGACTTCTATTGTAATTTAATTAATGAAAAACGACAGGTTATTTGTAATACGATGACTCAAAGCAACACATTTTTAGATAAAACACTGCTAAAAGATGAAAATTTTTGCATTTTTTTTTTAAATTACTAAAGATTATAATTGATAGATACTGCTCAAATAATCTTAAGAATTTTTTTTTTAATTGCGATATGAAGTACAGAAATAGTGTTTATAAAAGAGAAATATGAATCATTCTGTTTATGGTTTTAAAACAGTAATAATTCCACAGAGCTTTCTATTCATGCCTATTGTGAAGCTTAATAAATATCAGTGTAAGAAAAGAAATGTTTCATATTGATATTATTTGATTTTTTTAATTTAAAAACTAATAAAAAAAACAAAATTAATTTTATAAGAAGCAGTTACTATAAGTTATTGCAAGTCATTTCTTATGTGCATGTTTACTATGTATATTTTGAATTACTTTTGAATAAAATAGTGTTTGAATAAATATTGTTTATTGTAAAAGTCAAATAAACTCTTTTTTCCATTAAACTAATGTTATTATACTAGTTGTACTGTTTAGTAAATCTTTGGCCATTTTAATTGTACAATATACCTTTTAGAGTTAATATTGATGTTTTGCACAAATAAATTTAAAAGCAGAAAACCAGTAAATGCACTTACTGGAATTTTGCACAAATATATTTCAGAGCAAAAAATCAGTAAGTGCTGTCACTGGAGTTTTGCGCCCAGTTTTTCAACGCAAATTTCCAACTTAATTTTTCAGATTACTTTTAATACTTTGTTAATATTTTTTTTTATACAAGATACAAATGCGAAGAACTGTTTTTAAAGAATATGCTTAATTATAAGATTAAACTTAAGTCTTTTAACTAGTAATTGATATAATCAGTTTTTTGTCTCTCCTGAAAAGTAAGAAAAATGCAGTTACTGGGATTTTTGCGCTGAGCCAACGATATATACTTTTTTGATTGATTTTTATTTTACTTTGCTGTTTGTTTGTTTTGGTACATACAGATTTTTATACAAACACTTATAAACAAATATACTATTACACATAAAAGTATAGCTAAAACATTGATAAAGAATAGAAATCAAATACATATCTATTGTCTGTATGCATCTTGAATCTAGTTTTTATTTCATTTTCGTAGAAATTTCAAAAGAAAAAGCATAGTTCTGTACTATAAATACATATTATCGAAACTGCCAAAATTGTTATTATTCACTGTATTGCACCTTATGTAAAATTTAAAAAAAAAACACAATTTATATTATATACAAGCTATGATTGCACAGAATGGTACCAAGCATAGAGGCTTGGGAGGACATATGTATGCATATGGGCAGGATACAACATGACTTGTGTTCTACTTTTATGCATTATAAATACTTTTTTCGATATTTATATACAATGTTGACTTCTCCATTTTGCAAAATGTTGAATTATGAATCCTAAAATTACTTTTATTTATTTTTAATTATTGAAATTTCCATCAAATAAACCTTTGTCATTTCATTACAGACATGAATCTGTTTTCAAATCGTTTTACAAAATTTACAAATATAAAATAGAACATTAACATGCAATGAATATTGAAGGTCTAAAATGTCTACTTTTTCAATTATATGTTGTGGGTCCTTGGTGTCTGGAGTGTTGATGATAAGGGTAGCATGCAGCAAAATTATTTTACCCTCACCAAAACAGTATGACAAATAAAATAACTATATATTCTATGTATGTACAGGGTCTTGGCGACAAAATAAAAGAAGGGACACCTTTAATTTGTATACTTATTATAAGACACACATTTTACCGAAAAAGATGAGAACATTATAAGTATAGAATGCGGGGTTTGAATGTGTTTTAGTAACTACTCTAGTCAATCTCGAGGAGTGGCCATTCTTTTAAATAATAACTTTGATTTTAAATTACATTGAAAAAAAACACAGATAATAATGGCAATACATTTATTTTAGACTGTACCATCAATGATAAAAGATTTAACTTAATAAATATATATGGTCATAATAAAGAAGACCCAGACTTTTATAAACAATTGAACAATGGAATTAAAGATTCAGATAATTCATCTTTAATTGCAGGTGATTTTATTCTAACCAACAATTTTTTTTTTGCAATTTGGAAAAATAAAAATTGTGTCAGAAGTAATGCTACATCTTATGTCTAAAAGCAATGTTCTTATTGATACTCAAGAAGGAAGTTTGAAGGAAACTATGAAATGTTATAAAAACTCATATATTCTTTACATGATACTGAAACAGTTATTTTATTTGAAATTCTCTCAAATTTTAATATTTCTTAATTAAATGAAAATAAAAAGAATCAATGTAAGGGCAAATATCATATGAAGAATGTTTTTACAGTTGAAAGAAAATGAAAGAACTCAAAAAGCCCTGGACACTAAGGATTCACAGTTTAATTTTACAAGTTTTTTTGGCGTTATAAAGGACATGTTTTGGTAGGATCTATCAATGCAGGTTCCAATAAAGGAGAATAGTATATATCACAAAAACAAGGTATAATAACATGTATCCCAAAGGAAAATAAAGATAAAAAATACTTAAAAAAATGGCGTCTCATTTTATTACTAAATATGTCTTATAAAATTGCATCAGCAAGTATTGCGAATACATTTCAAACTATTTTGGGAGGCATTATAAATGAAGATCAAACAGGTTTCATCCCAAACAGATATATAGGAGAAAATACAAGACTATTATATGATTTAATGTTTTATACTGAAAATAATGATATACCTGGACTATTCTTTTTAATTAATTTGAAAAAGCCTTTGACTCGGTTGCATGGCACTTTATTCACCAAGTATTAAATTTTATAACTTTGGTCTAGATTACAAAAAATGGATATATATATTTTATACAAACACAGAATCGTGCTGTATTGTAAATGGACATCTCTCAGAATGCTTTTTTCTTCAAAGAGGATGTCGTCAAGGTGACCCAATATCACCATACGTCTTTATTTTGTGTGCTGAAACACATGCTGCTCTTGTTAGGAACAGTCGAAATATTAGGGGAATAAAGGTAGGATCCACAGAATATGTAATATCTCAGTGTGCGGACGATACATCTTTAATATTAGATGGTTCTGAAAAATCACTTAGAAACGCATTAAAAGTGTTCACATTCTATGCAAGAATCTCCGGCCTTATTATCAAAAACGATAAAACTAAAGTTGTATGGATAGGTGCAAAACGAAACTGCCAAACAAAATTAACTGGGATAATAAGTTTACTGTATTAGGCATAAACTTTTCAATAAATTTTGACTCGATTGTTAAGCTTTATTATGACAATAAGATTAAGAAATCAAGAATCTACTTATTACATGGTCAAGAAGAAATTTAACACTTATTGGAACAATATGGTTATTAAAACTTTGGCCATTTCAAAAATTATTCACCTTATTTTTGCATTTCCTAACCCAGATTCCGAAACTATAAAACTTTACTTGCTATTTTTTTTTTATGGAATGGAAAACCAGATAAAATAAAAAGAACAATTATTTATAAAGACTACTCACGAGGGGGACTTATACATTTTAGCATATTTGGAACTGTATTGTTGAAAAACATATATATAAAGTTAAAAGTCCCTTCTGGAGAGATGTTTTCAATTGTTATATGACATTTTTAAAACAAATTACACCATATTCATGGCATGAATTTCAAGTGATACCACTATGGCATTATCCTAATGTTAAGGTCGGAGATTCGAGTGTTTATATTGATATATGTTTTAAAAAAGGCATATGCTTTATCAATGATTTATTAAACAGTGATGCAAATTTTATGACAATGTGCTGAAATGACACAACAATATGGTGTTGTAACACGCTTTTTAGAATACTCTGGACTCATATCTGCTTTAAGGACTTATCTGGGTACCTTTTCTTTTTCACACTCTAGCTCTAAAACAAAGAATCCATTGTTTCCTTTGCCAATATCAAAAAAGGATGTAGATACACATATGATAGAATTCAATAAAAACCTGAATCTTCATTAGCATCCAAAAAGTGGGCAAATGGAGAATTAGTCATTATTAAGAAATGTAATTACCCGTTTAAATGCAGAAATGACACTAATCTGCAATGGTTTCAATGCAGAATAAATCCTCGAATATTTGGTACAAATGATATTTTAGAAAAAAATGAATATTAGTATCTCCAGCCTTTGTTTATTTTACAAAACAAACGATGAGACAATAAAACACTTATTCTGTGAATGTAGGGTCACAAAATTTTCTGGGTCAATCTTGAATACTTTTTAAATAAAAAATGCGAACAAAAGATATAAAATGGCAAGATATTGATATAGTTTTGGGCAACAAAAAGTTCGATGATATTATAAATAATATACTGTTTTCAGCATAGTATTATATATTTAAACAAAGATTAAAAGATTCAGAGCCTGAGATAACACAGTTAAAAATATACTAGGACACAATACAACATAGGAAGATGTATCGCTCAGAAAAAAATAGACGTACAACAATTCGAAAACATGTGAACTCCATATATGAGCATTCTAGATTGATGTATACACTTAAACATATTCAACATACCATAGTAGAAGTCTATGGGCGTATGTATATATATAGTATATATGTATGTGTATGTTAACAGATTTTTTGTTTTAAAATAAATTAATTATAACTACTATAGATTTTTCCCCAGTATTAACAATGAATGATATATACTTTTATGAACAACAAAGGATATAAAGACATATTTGTGCAGAATGTTTTCAGGAATCATTTCAAACAGTTCTCAATTATATTTAAATATGTGTATACATGTATGTGAAAACCAATATGGTGCATTCTATTTTTTGCGTTTCATGTTTTTGCAACATCGATTTTTTATTTATTTCATAGGCAGTAAATCAAAAGTATTTTTTTACAGAAGATCTAACATGATTCTTTCAAAACATCTTGCTTTCATAAAATACCAAGCGTTAACATAGAAAAAAGATTTACATCTCCAAAATTTAATTCACTTTTGTAGAGACAATTTTCATTTTTATGCGTTTTGATGCATTATGAAGTTTTCTAGTGAATAAGATTTGATAATTCCAATGTTAAATGTAAACAGCAATATAACCAGAAGATGAATTATGAAAAAAAAAGATTAAAAAAAACAAACGGTCAAGATTATTTTTTAGATTTTGCTATTCTTAACTGTATGTTGTGTTTTGTGTTTTTTTTTTGTTTAACTTTTTAATTATTTAAGAGGAAAAAAAAAACACTCAAAACATTGATTTACAGCCTCAAAAATTGATACTAACTTAATAGCACCATATGGTAAAATCCAATGTTATTCACTAGTTCAAATAATTTAATCAAAATAAGATTTTATCTGTAGAAAATAATCTGTTATGTATATATGTAAATACTATACATATTGTTAATTGAAATTGTATTAGCCTATTGTAATAGCTCATGTATTGGAGAATCAAAATAAAAAAATACAAAAAGTTAAAAAAAAAAAAAAAAAAATCTCGATATATTTATCAGACATTGTAAATGTGCACTGAAAAGATCCCATAAAATCAATTCCGTTGTTGTGGTTTCAATTGTCTCCCTTTATGAAAAAAACATATCTTATTTCACTGTATTTTCATGATCCAACGGGTTTCTATGTCTGTCCGTTATAGAGCATGTCAGTAGTCATGAATCCTGAGTTGGTAGTGGTCTATCGTTTGCATTGTAGCTAGGCGCGGTCGCCGTATTCTGGTATGTACATCAATGTCTGGTTATGCCTTATACATATTTTGATAACTCTAATCAATACTTGGATCATATATTGGAAATACAAATGTGACGGGTAAGCTGTTCCGTTCAGTATATTGGAAATACAAAAGTGGTGGGTTAGCTGTTCCGTTCAGTATATTGGAAATACAAAAATGGCGGGTAAGCTGTTCCGTTTAGTATATTGTAAATGCAAAAATGGCAAAATGCTGTTCCGTTCTGTATATGGGGAAAACAAATGTGGCGGGTTAGCTGTTCTGTTCTGTATATTGGAAATACAAAAGTGTCGGGTTAGCTGTTCCATTCAGTTTATTGGAAATACAAATGTGGCGGGTTGGCTTTCCGTTCAGTATACTGGAAATACAAATATAAATGTGGCGGGTTAGCTGTTCTGTTCAGTATATTGGAAATACAAAAATGGTGGGTTACCTGTTCCGTTCAATATATTTAAAATACAAAAGCGTCAGATTAGCTGTTTCGTTTTGTATATTGGAAATACAAAAGTGGCAGATTAGCTGTTTCGTTCTGTATATTGGAAATATAAATGTGGCGGGTTAGCTGTTCCGTTCAGTATATTGGAAATACAAAAGTGGCGGGTTAGCTGTTCCGTTCAGTATATCGAAAATACAAAAGTGGCGGGTTAGCTGTTCCGTTCAATATATTGGAAATATAAAAGTAGTGGGTTGGCTTTCCGTTCAGTATATTGGAAATACAAAAGTGGCGGGCTAGCTGTTCCGTTCAGTATATTGGAAATACAAAAATGGTGGGTTACCTGTTCCGTTCAATATATTTAAAATACAAAAGCGGCAGATTAGCTGTTTCGTTCTGTATATTGGAAATACAAAAGTTGCTGATTAGCTGTTTCGTTCTGTATATTGGAAATATAAATGTGGCGGGTTAGCTGTTCCGTTCAGTATATTGGAAATACAAAAGTGGCGGGTTAGCTGTTCCGTTCAGTATATCGAAAATACAAAAGTGGCGGGTTAGCTGTTCCGTTCAATATATTGGAAATATAAAAGTAGTGGGTTGGCTTTCCGTTCAGTATATTGGAAATACAAAAGTGGCGGGCTAGCTGTTCCGTTCAGTATATTGGAAATACAAAAATGGTGGGTTACCTGTTCCGTTCAATATATTTAAAATATAAAAGCGGCAGATTAGCTGTTTCGTTCTGTATATTGGAAATACAAAAGTTGCTGATTAGCTGTTTCGTTCTGTATATTGGAAATATAAATGTGGCGGGTTAGCTGTTCCGTTCAGTATATGGAAATACAAAAGTGGCGGGTTAGCTGTTCCATTCAGTATATTGGAAATACAAAAGTGGCGGGTTAGCTGTTCCGTTCAGTATATTGGAAATACAAAAGTTGCGGGTTAGCTGTTCGGTTCAGCTATTGGAAATACAAAAGTGGCGGATTAGCTGTTTCGTTCTGAATATTGAAAATACAAAAGTGGTTGGTTAGCTGTTCCGTTCAATATATTTAAAATACATAAGCGGCAGACTAGCTCTTTCGTTGAATACAAAAGTGGCAGATTACCTGTTTCGCTCTGTATATTGGAAATACAAAAATGGCGGGTTAGCTGTTCCGTTAAGTATATTGGAAATAGAAAAGTGGCAGATTAGCTGTTTCGTTCTGTATATTGGAAATACAAATGTTGCGGGTAAGCTGTTCCGTTTAGTATATTGGAAATACAAAAGATGCGGGTAAGCTGTTCCGTTCAGTACATTTAAAATACAAATGTGGCGGGTTAGCTGTTCCGTTCAGTATATTGGAAATACAAAAGTGGCGGGCTAGCTGTTCCGTTCAGTATATTGGAAATACAAATGTGGCGGGTTAGCTGTTCTGTTCAGTATATTGGATATACAAAAGTGGCGGATTAGCTGTTTCGTTTTGTATATTGGAAATACAAAAATGGTGGGTTACCTGTTCCGTTCAATATATTTAAAATACAAAAGCGGCAGATTAGCTGTTTCATTCTGTATATTGGAAATACAAAAGTTGCAGATTAGCTGTTTCGTTATATATATTGGAAATATAAATGTGGCGGGTTAGCTGTTCCGTTAAGTATATGGAAATACAAAAGTGGCGGGTTAGCTGTTCCATTCAGTATATTGGAAATACAAAAGTGGCGGGTTAGCTGTTCCGTTCAGTATATTGGAAATGCAAAAGTGGCGGATTAGCTGTTTCGTTCTGTGTATTGGAAATACAAAAGTGGTGGGTTAGCTGTTCCGTTCAATATATTTAAAATACAAAAGCGGCAGATTGGCTGTTTCGTTCTGTATATTGGAAATACAAAAGTGGCGGGTTAGCTGTTCCGTTCAGATATTGGAAATACAAAAGTGGCGGATTAGCTGTTTCGTTCTGAATATTGAAAATACAAAAGTGGTGGGTTAGCTGTTCCGTTCAATATATTTAAAATACATAAGCGGCAGATTAGCTGTTTCGTTCTGTATATTGAAAATACAAAAGTGGCAGATTAGCTGTTTCGCTTTGTATATTGGAAATACAAAAATGGCGGGTTAGCTGTTCCGTTCAGTATATTGGAAATAGAAAAGTGGCAGATTAGCTGTTTCGTTCTGTATATTGGAAATACAAATGTTGCGGGTAAGCTGTTCCGTTTAGTATATTGGAAATACAAAAGATGCGGGTAAGCTGTTCCGTTCAGTACATTTAAAATACAAATGTGGCGGTTTAGCTGTTCCGTTCAGTATATTGGAAATACAAAAGTGGCGGGCTAGCTGTTCCGTTCAGTATATTGGGAATACAAATGTGGCGGGTTAGCTGTTCTGTTCAGTATATTGGATATACAAAAGTGGCGGATTAGCTGTTTCGTTTTGTATATTGGAAATACAAAAATGGTGGGTTACCTGTTCCGTTCAATATATTTAAAATACAAAAGCGGCAGATTAGCTGTTTCGTTCTGTATATTGGAAATACAAAAGTTGCAGATTAGCCGTTCGTTCTGTATATTGGAAATATAAATGTGGCGGGTTAGCTGTTCCGTTAAGTATACAAAAGTGGCGGGTTAGCTGTTCCATTCAGTTTATTGGAAATACAAAAGTGTCGGGTTAGCTGTTCCGTTTAGTATATTGGAAATACAAAAGTGGCGGGTTAGCTGTTCCGTTCAGTATATTGGAAATACAAAAGTGGCGGATTAGCTGTTTCGTTCTGTATATTGGAAATACAAAAGTGGCGGGTTAGCTGTTCTGTTCAGCTATTGGAAATACAAAAGTGGCGGATTAGCTGTTTCGTTCTGAATATTGAAAATACAAAAGTGTTGGGTTAGCTGTTCCGTTCAATATATTTAAAATACATAAGCGGCAGATTAGCTGTTTCGTTCTGTATATTGGAAATACAAAAGTGGCAGATTAGCTGTTTCGTTCTGTATATTGGAAATACAAAAATGGCGGGTTAGCTGTTCCGTTCAGTATATTGGAAATAGAAAAGTGGCAGATTAGCTGTTTCGTTCTGTATATTGGAAATACAAATGTTGCGGGTAAGCTGTTCCGTTTAGTATATTGGAAATACAAAAGATGCGGGTAAGCTGTTCGGTTCAGTACATTTAAAATACAAATGTGGCGGGTTAGCTGTTCCGTTCAGTATATTGGAAATACAAAAGTGGCGGGTAAGCTGTTCCGTTCAGTATATTGGAAATACAAATGTGGCAGGTTAGCTGTTCCGTTCAGTATATTGGAAAAACAAAAGTGGCGGGTAAGCTGTTCCGTTCAGTATGTTGGAAATACAAAATGGCGATATAGCTGTTCTGTTCAGTATATTTGTAATACAAAAGTCACGGGTAAGCTGTTCCGTTCAGTATATTGGAAATACAAAAGTGGAGGGTTAGCTGTTCCGTTCAGTATATTACTTAAAGACTAACGATCCTGATCGAATTTGGCTATTTCTCTTCATTAAATATGTTTTTTGTGATGTTATGATATGGCCACGACACTTATTTTCCTAAGAAAATTATCTTCGATCTCCATGTGTCATAATTGGTAATCGGTCATCAATTTGAATTAACGAATATTATAAAAGAAGAGTTTCCTTTTTTATGCGGATGTGTCACATCTGTATATTAAATCAGTTGACCAAATCACTTTACCAACCGAATGCATTTTTGTGTGAAAATCCGGTGTAGCACTTACTTTATAAGATCTGATATACCACGTACACAACTATTCAATTCATGTTATAAGTCGTTTTGTACAAGTCTCTGTAATGTCTCATACGATTAAATTGACTCATCGCTGTATATACGAGCTTTGTGGCAACCCTTGCTAACAACTAAGGGTTGTTACCGTTACCGCTCTTCCGCCATGATCTTTAATTTATTTTAATCAAGTGATGATGACACTTCATAATTAGTCCAATCAAGTTATCCCAGGACTAAAAGAAACATTTGGTTTCTAAGTGGTTTTGAGATCGTTCATTACACCTCGATACTATATAAAAGATTAGGAAAATCGAAGGATATAAAAGTGTTTTTTTTTTCATGTTTTTATCCTAAGGGTTTTCATAACATACCATCATCAAAAAAGTAGATAGTACAAATGATATTTTTTCTATGCCCCAGTTTCGATTTTCGAAACACTAATTAATAGTTTAACGAGTAAACAACATATTATTACACAATTGAATGTAAGAAAACTTTGTACTTTACTTTATAAAATGAAATTCTCTACAAAACGAGACTTTTCCCAGCAACTAATGTTTTAAGATGAAGTACTTATGATTTCAAAATGTGCATACTAGCTGTAACTTATAAAGTACTTTGAATCTTGTATCAAACTTCAATTCGTTTATTTCAAGACCATTTTGCGGGATCAAAACGTCACAAAATATTCAAGGTTACATACTATTTACATTCTGTGCATAATAAATCAGTTGCCTGTGAATTGTGAAAGATAGGTTTGCCAAATAGATTATCGTTCGCGCGCTATTTGATTAACAAAACATTCTTGTAACTTTAATTGCATATGACCTATGTCGATGATTACTATGTAACCAAGGATAGTAAATTTGCATCTCCAGACTAAATGTTGATAAAATAATACACGAAAGATTAATTATTTGATAAATAATCATTCATAAAATGTAAGTTGTATATAATTTAAGATGATTTAAAATGTTTCGATCACGAAAAATGGTCTTGAATTTAAGATATTGAGGTTTGAAGTAAGATTTCTCGTAATTTGTTGTTATTCTAGCTGCAGTATATAAATTATGAAATCAGAAGTACTTCAACAATATTTAAACACAAATTGCTGGAAATTGTATTGTTTTGATAGGGATTTCATTCTGCAATGTAACAATTTTGATTTGTGTTCCTGAGATGAATGGAAGCTAAAATAATTGATAACGAAATATTTCGAGATTTTGTGTGAATACGCGAGCGTTCACAAAATATCAATCAGTGCCTTTCCTTCTATATATATTCCTTTGATGGAACTCGTATTATTTTCAAGATGAACTTTTTAAGCGAGCATACTATATACTACATTTATATTTGCTTTTGGCCAGCCTTTATAGAAAAAGACATTAGAAATAACACAGAATGAGCCTGTGAAAGTGAAACATTATACTAAGAATGGGAGGACATCAGATTCAAAGTTGAAATCAGCTTTTTAGGGAGCATTGGTCATCTGATCAGAGGTTCGGAGCTTCAAGAATTTTTCGAGTTCATTTATGACGATAAAACTGTAGGGCATATACTTAGCGAAAAAGCTATGATAAGAGGAATAAGGGCACATACTCGTAAGGTAGCAGTTCTTAGTAGTATTTTGCAACCAAAGGTTTATAACACAACCTTTGAATTTCAAAACACGGACAATACCACTGCCACATTTCAAGGAGTGACTTAACTTGAATAATATAAGAGACATTGTCCCCCGAAGAATGCCCATTTGAAGATTTGTTGAAGAACACTGTAGAGGTTCTAATTAACTCTGAATGTGAAACACACACTGATATAAAATTTGCAACCTTCAGCCTAAAGCATTTACTAAAGAAGAAACAAAATGCTGGTTAATAGAAGAACAGCACTGTTATTGATGCAATACTTAGAGATGATTGAACTTTTTGAGACGTTGAACATCAAACTCAGACGCAAGGAAATTCTGCTTATTTTCTGCACACTTGTTGTGTGTTAATTAAGGTACTATAACAAGCGGTGGTCTCATTAAGATAATGTTTAATACTAATTAAATGAAAACAAACTACATTTAAAATTTAAAAAAAAAAACACCATTGAATTACATTGGAAATGACATTAAAAACATCAATATACTCAAGCCATTTATCAGTATCATTTCTTGTGTACATTTTAACGGGAAACAACTCTCAAGTCAACACTTGTTTTGTATATGTAACATTGCCAGTTAATTGAAATATGTTTATTGCGGTTGGCATGGAGAACATACACATATGATATGATTATTTTGTTAAAACTCAATAATATCTAAATCCAGTTTTTGCAAGTACTTATGATACTTTGATTATTTTGTTTTGTGGTTCAGAAATTCCCATATAAAGATAATTTTACAAGATAATGATAATTTTAATAAGCAAGTATATATATTTCATTGAAATACATACCCAAATACAGTCTGTTAACGTCGAGACATTCAAAATGTAAACCTTTTTGCACAAAGTGACCTTTAACCCAACTTTTTGCGTTTAAATACTTTTTTTCTTGTTAATCGACGAAAGATGGTCAAGTATAGTCTAAAATCACTTTCTATTACAACAGACTTCCGTGAACATTCGTATTTCATGCGATGACTTTTGGAAGAAAAAAATAATAATAGTGGCTGAGTGAATGATGACCTTGAATGATCAGAAATCCGTATTTATAAGTGTCAACTCCGATAATTTATGGCTGAATTCTGGGTATTGAATTACATGTATTGAAAATTACTTGAAATTTAAATCTGTTTATATTCTAGCACTTTTAATTTTTATCAGTTTTGGATTTGGTCATCCCAGACTGAAACAAAATGTAATCCTATATATCGGCATATGTTGCTTTATAAAATCTTGAAATTGTGATATTTATTTTAAATCCAAGCTCACAGACATTTTGGTATGCAGTTTGTTTTATTAAAAGGTTAATATAAGAGATTGCCATTTTATTATGTACAATTTCTTGTACATAATTATATTTATAAAGGTTTTTTTTTTTAAAGAAGGACATTTTATTAAAATCTTAACTTTTAATCTTGTACCTATATATTGCCTCATTGAGTAAATGCGTGTACATAAAGTCACACGTAGTTGTATCAGTGACTTAAATAGACCTCGCTTATACATTTTATGTCCACGAAATGATCCAACTGTACATAATCTGAAAGAAATTTCGAAGATTTATTATTGTCAATAGACATGGAAAATCAAATGTCTATTGGCACGAAGGTCGTGCTCATTATTACCCTTGTCTGCACGACGGTAATGACGATATTGTTTCTTATGGCAGGACAGTGTGCTCGACAAGAGAATAAGTCACGGCAATAAGTCAAGAGGAGTAAGTATATATCCGGGCATTTTCCACTTTTTCAAGATTAGGTTGAGATTTATAGGATCTGACACTCGTCATTTCATACATAATTTTATTAAACGAGTTCAGAATAAAGCACTTTTACTGGAATGAATTTCTGTATGAATTGAAAGCAAGTGTCAGATTCTATTTATGACATTTCCCACGTACAGATAAAAATTCAAGTTAGTAACTTACAAAAGAACATGTATGCAGACCCCCTTCATAGGCCGAATAACCATAACGAGATGTGTAAGGCTGGCCATAAAAAATAATCCTAACTAAAAAACACATTTATCGATTCAACTATACATTATTATTAAACAACAACACTCATTATACTCGCCAAGCACATTTATTAAAACTTTCGTGGACGAGTTTAAAGTCTCATTGAACTTCCGAAATGCACACTTTTTGATAATAACAAAAATGACTGCAAGTTAGATGTGTTTATAGTATTGTAAACCTATTAGTGACCTTTTTTTTAAAAGAGAGAAAATAAAAAACTCCGATCGAAACGAGCGGACCGCTTTTAACTTTTGTTTACATTTTTTTGTAATTCCATAATGACTCGGTTGCTTTCCGACTTACTTCCGCCAATGTTCGGAAGTACACAAATGAATACATGCATTTTGATGCGCACATTATCCGGATTCTCATATTCGACAAAGAAGATAAAGAAAATAGAGATACATCACTTTGTTATCATCATAACATTACAATGTTAGAAAATAAGACAACTTTACTGTCTGAATTTTTATTGTTACAAAGTTGGGGCATAATGAAGTGTTATATATTTAAGTGACGTACCAGCTTTATTTTTAAAATAAGGTAACTGCAGTGGTTGTGTACGAATTAAGACCGTTAGATTAGGAAGGGTTTTATTAACAAGATTAGAAAAGTTATGGCTTGACTAACATTATGCATCGATATTGGAGTTTTTTTGTTTTTTTTAAATAAAATATTGATGTCTGCAATAAAACTGCATCGAACGTTATAAACATTTTATTACTTATACGCACTGAGAAACAAGGAGTACCGAATACTAGTTTGATCTGGTTGCTCTTGCTCAGGATACACTCTTGCATATATACTTGATAATATCACACGCGCTATGACGTCACGATCCACTTACTGAGAGGCTACCAAGAGTCGTTTTTAAGTACAATTATTAAAAAGGTAATTTTATTTTTTAATATATATGAACGATTCGTCGCTTGCGTGCAATAAATTAGCTCGTGAGTTCGAGTGCATTAATACACTGAGGGGATAAAAGGAATGTTCTTAAAAACTATCTAATGCAAGCAAACCGCATCCCCCACAGTTCCCCATACTAAGTGAAACTGACCGAACAAGCTTCACAACTCCCCGTTTTCTGCCAAAGGTGTTATCGGAAAGAGACGAACATTATTTTGTAAACAAAATCCCGTACTTAATTATGTACTAATAGTCATAAGTAGGGGCAATATTATGATTGAAATACAAAGAACAGTTAGCCTGTGCTGAGGTACATCACAGTATGAAAAAGCTATGTATACATCATGTGAGAAGCACAAACCAATAGCAAAGCAAGACATTCACAGAATGAAACAAGTTGCCAGCTTTGTCAAATTATGAAATCCATTCAATGGTGATCCATCACTAAGCAGTATTGATGTTATGGAAGATAAAAATGTAAATATTGATAACTCCTGGGATACTGGTAGTGATAGTATAAAATCCATGGAAGAACAGGACCCAAATGAGTATTCTTTTTCAAGAGTTGTCAGAAGACAACAAAACTCGCCCCTGAGTGTCTATGTCCCAAAAACTGTTCCAAAATGCAATCCAGAGTTATGGTTCTTGTCTGTGTGTGTTCCATTGATAATGGTGAATACACATGCAAAGTTTCATTCACATCCAATGAGTGGTTGCATAGATATCTTAAACTTAAACGCAAAAGTTTAATCTGACTCTCTACCGACAACGACGACGACGCCGACGACGACACCAGGTTCATGGCAATAGCTCTCCTTAGACTTCGTCTCGGCAAGCTGAAAAGTAAAACAACAGGCTGATACACCGAGTTTTAAAGTTGCTGTTGAGATAAATTATGAATAATACAATTCGATCTTTAGCTATGTTTTTAACGGTGTATTTCTGCTGCTACGGTTATGTTAACCAGAGTGGAGCTATCATCATTAATCACTTATCAATTATGTACCTGCATGTACCTCGTTTTTTTTTCGATTCAGATTGTTTGCTTAGGGCAGCAAAAATGAATTAGCTGAACCTGTAGTACTTTTGAGAGTTGTTGTTGTAGATCCACAAACTATGCCGACATTCAGTATGTCACTGACGGAGGATTTTTAACTACCACGGGAGGTTATACCCATACCAGGATACTTCTTTATTGTAAGATTTATATTTGCGATATATTCTCGAAAAGTAAGGAAAAGGAGCAATGGCTTTGTTGATTGGATATTTAGAGGACTCATCTACGAAATATACTGTGCACCTTAGATGTACAGCTGGACATGCGTGAAAAACAATCCTCGTAGGTGAACTGACAATAACCACAAACAGGTACGTTCCTAGCTTACACAAAGATAAATAAGGCCTAATTAACATGCAAACATTATATGCAAGTGATATCAAATTACCACAGGCAGCAAGAGATACAGCTCTCTTCATTGTGAATACATCTGTGGAACACCAAGTAAGTCAGCCAATGGTTCTTAATGGTGATGATACGGATAATGCTCCTTTTCTATTACGCCATGAACTCATATTATATTTTCTTTAAACATGAACCACGATGAATATGAAATCTAAATTTAAGATATAAAGCACAAAGCTTACAACAATAAAACTAGAGAATGAAGTATGCAAATATATATCATTCATACATGCTGTTCTTGGATGTGACACAACCTCTCGTCTATTTGGTATGGGAACAAGGTTTTGAAACAGAAATTCCTTGATTGCGCTTTTATTTTTGATGACGAAACTTCCACAAAAGTTACAATTGCCCAATCAGGAGAAAAGGCATTAGTAATTGTGGACCATGGAAACCAGTATAAACAATTGATACTCAAATAGGTATAAGTCCTTCCAGAAAGTTGCTTTGCAAGTATAACAATTGTGACACCTGTGAGTATTCCATCGACGTCTGCATCAGTAATTCATCATAAAATCAGAATGCTCCATCAAATTCAAGTGTGGAAGGATAAAGATGACATATATCAGAGAATTTGACTAGAAAGTAGTACAACGTAAGATGGCGGACGTACAAACACTTAAAACCCCAGCATCAGACAGATTATTAGTTTATGTAAGTTTAAGCCATATTGTCGCATGACTCGACATACTGGCTGGAGTGATCCCCAACGTGTGAATAATGTTACAGTTACGCAAATCGCGTTGAAGGCGTTGAAGGCGTTCATGTGTACGTAAAAAAGTTGTAATATAGTAGAAACAAACCAATAATATAACAAGCGCAACGCAAGTGATAAACATTTGAACCATTTTTTTTTTCACGTTATAATAGAGGTGGGTGGGTTTTTCTTAAATTATTGTTATTATATATCATGTATTCTTTTAAAATCAATCACTAACAAAAGCATGTATATAGGTTAACATAACATAATTTTATCACTTAGTCTATACGAAAATGTCTAATATACACATCTATACTTTCTACCTGAACAGATAATAACACATTTGCTCATTTAATATGAATATGCGTATCAATATAACCTGAAAAAATCAAACTTCAGATTCTTCGATTTAGTAGGTAAAGGAATATATTATACTGGTCAAAATCCCAAAGAAACCTTCTGTTACTTTTGGTTTCGGGTTTTGCCAAAAATGTTGTGTTTTTATTGGTGTAAATTTATAGTGTTCATAACCAAGATACGCGTTTCTGGTGTCAAGGTCACCATTTAAAATATATAAATAGACAACGGGCGGGGCATTCATGTGGATTTGATATTGTTAATTTTTATCGTGTTTATTTCAACTAACAAATGTGACTGTAAGTATGCTATGGAATATTAGAATTATGACAATTTTAAAACAAAGACGTAAGAAGTCTTACAAACAAAAGATTGTTTCAGTGAATGTTTTGTTTGTTTTGTTTAGTTTTCTTCAGCAAATCATATCCAAATAAACTTATTTTGTTACAATAAGGGCTGCAGTTAAAGATAACCACTAGTGTAACAAAATTAAACGTAATCATCAGAATAACATTTTTTCTTCACCAAATCACATCCACAAATTTGTTACACTAAGGGTTGCGGTTATAAATAACCCTTCAGACCCAGTCACACCGGACCTACGACCTGGTTACGACCAAGTAGCGATCGGAAAATGTTGGAATCGTGGGCATATCGTAGAAAGAGAGTGCGATTGATCGCAGAGGTCCGTGTGTGATCGCTAGAGCTAAATCAGTAACAGCAAGGTCTATGGTCATGTTCAAAACTTCTGACCTGCAAATACAAAGAGTAAGAGGTCGCAAACAGGTCTTACATAATCGTACCACCAGTCGAGCATGGACACACCACCAGTCGTGCATTATCGCTGGTCAAGTAGTTGCACGATTGGTCGTGGTACTGGTCCTGTCACCTTACGATTAGAGGTACCACCAGTTTTTAGCTTGCAGACCAGTATATTTGGAATGGCTTCACCTCAGACCGAGACAAAACCTCCAAAGGGTTGGTTCTATCGCAGAAAACCATCTCAACTCTCTGAAGACGTCGTAAACGGTCTGCGTCTGCCGAAATCTGCCATTTTTCTTGATCATCCGTGACAATATTTGAGTTCATTAAATCTATTTGAGGGAACTCTATAGCTTGCTCAAATTAACGCACTCAACTCAAAACTTGATCATGGTACTGAGTCTGTTAAATATTCGTGTAACACTACTCAAAATAGTGTGCTCAAGTTGAGTATGATATTGAGCACAATAGTGAGTTTAAGTAAAATAACGGACTTTAGTTTTTTCATGAAACCGGGGCCAGGTCACTTTCCACTACGGCACCGGAAGAGAGCATATCGTTATGGCGGGTGTACCATTGCCGTCGAGAAGACTCTAACTAGAATTGGTCCGACTGCAGATGGAGCAACAACAACATCTGGATGCGGTTGCCGCAGCCGTACTTTTCCGACGAAGAAACCAGATCAAAAGAGAAGAATGCACCAATTATGGGTGCATCCTTGGATCGGGAGGCGACACTTACACGGCAACTACGCCAACCTGATGCGGAAACGGGAGAGGGAGTCACAGGGCGATTTTGCCAACTACATGCGCATGGAAGCGTGCATGTTCGCTTTTCCGAATGATATCCCGATTTACGAAACGGAACACAAACTACCGACAGCCTTTTAAACCGGGGCTCAAGCTGGCCATCACCTTACGGCCATATGGAACAGCTACCACAGCCTGTTTTACTCCTACCGGGTGACCCACAACACCATCTTTGGCGTGGTGAACGAAGTGTTTGTTGCCATCGTGGCCGAATACGAAGGCGAGGTGTTTGACTTTCCGACCACTCCACAGAGACTGCGTCAGTTAAATGTGTCGTAACCGGCATTCTGTTGTTCGGTCCCCGGCGTGGTCATTCTGCTTGGTCGGTACCGTGTGAATCTCCCCGATATCTGATTTCGGCTTTGGCTTTGTCCTCTTCCCACGACCCTATCCCTTCTTGGGCGGCACAGCGAATTAAAGTTTCAGTTGAGAATTTCGACGAAATGTACTCCTTAAGAGTTAGGTGACTACTGATGCTGTTGCGAGCCTTTATCTGATCTCACGAACCATCTCACGACTGGCTGCGATTGGCTGCGAACAATCGTGCCAGCTGTCGCAGATTACCACGATTGATCTTAAGATCGGTCGCAGGTCCAGACCACTAGTCGCATAGTTACCTGTGACTGATCTTGCGATCGATCTTCTCCAATCGTTGGGAATCGCACGACCACGCGTATCACCAATCGTACGATTACCTATAACCAATTTTCAGAGCAATCGCAGTATGCGATCGTAAATAGAGATCGTAACAACATTGCCGATTTATCGTATCTCGGCGAAATTCATCGCACTCATCGCACGATGCAGAAAACGTACGATCCGGTGTGACTGAGGCTTTAGTGTAACATAAAATACTTTTTCAGAGAAGTTAGACGTTTTTCTTAACCTCTGGTAAATATTTTTTATTTAAATACAAATGGAAAAACGAAAATATAAAGAAGACCCATACTTTTGTATTAGATTGCTGTTTATTTACGTTTTTTAACAAGAGTTTGAGATGATAAGTGTCTACTTACTTTCCAGTAATGTTATTTTTTTAAACACTAAGTGATAATTTTATAAGTAATGTTCCATAATTAAAAAATGTCCAATATAATATATAGCGATGCAAGCCTTCCTTTAAATTGATACTTTTTGTAACGATACTGATAAAGTGAAGCATAGTTTTAGAACCAAAATATTCTATACCTTTTGCAAGGCTCTAGAGGTTCAAGCTGTCTTTTGTGACATATCTAAAGTTTTCGACCGCATGTGCCATAGAGGACTTTTATTCAATAACTTGAATGTAGTGGTATCTCTGCTTTTCTTCTTCTTAAGCTCAATGATTATTTAGCTGACAAAACACAATGTGCAGTCCTTTCCGGATCCTCATCTGACAAGGTTCCAATATTGGTTGGTGTTCCTCAAGGCTCAATTCTTGGTCCATTATGGTTTCCTGTTTACAAAAACGATATTGTTTGGGAAATTTTCTCTGCGATTCACCTCTTTGCTGACGACACAACCCTCTATATCAATGTTGATAACCCTCAACATGCTGCTCTCCGTCTAAATTCTGACCTACAGAAGATCAATGACTGGGCTTCAACCTGGCTAGTAACTTTCAATCTTGCTAAAACGAAATATTTACATATTTCTCGCAAACACGTCAAGCCCTAGCACCCACCCATATCCATGAACCCTATTTAAACACAGGAAGTCGACACTCACAAACACCTTGGAATCACTCTCTCTCTAGCGACGACACATGGCACAAACACATTGAAGACATTACCAAAAAAGCTTGGACTCAAGTTAAGACTCTTCACTCTCTCAAATTCACTCTGGATCGTTGGTCATTCGAAACTATTTACACATCTTTAATAAGGCCTACACCCGAATACGCTGACGTCGTTTGGGATAATACAACCAAAGCTGAAAAAGAAGACCTCAAAAGAATCCAAATGGAAGCATCCAGAATAATTACAGGAGCATCAAGCCTGGTATCACTTAATAACTTATACAAAGAATCCGCTCTTGAACCCTTGAAGTCGCGCAGACGTAAACATATATTGGTCCACTTCTATGAAATGCTCAAAAGTCCCTCTACCCATTTCTACTTATCCAATATGATTCCCGAGAAAATAGGTAATATTGCAACCTACGGCCTACGAAATTATGACCACATTAAGAACGTCTTTTTTTTCAATACCAAACGCTTCTCTGCATCTTTCCTGCCCTCCACTATATCAGAATGGAACAAACTACCTCCTGCCACCAGGTCTGCTGTTTCTGTCTTGTCTTTCAAGCACTCTCTGAATTTTAACAAGAAGATTGTTCCAAAATGTTACTATGATGGTAGAAGAGATTCGACACTTCAGCATGCGCGGTTACGGATGCATTGCAGATCCTTGAAAGAGCAGCTATTCTCATTGTTTTTGTAGAAAGCGCGGCCTGTGTCTGTGGTGAGACTGAGGATACTTATCACTTTCCCTTCACATGCCCTATATATCACCGTCAACGAACTCTACTACGTGACGTCCTTTGTCCTATTACTCGTTTGGACGTAAATACACTGCTATTCGGCAATGACATTCTCATTGATGATGCTAATCGTCAAATATTTCACCATGTCCAAACAAACATCTCGAAGACCAAACATTGAACTATCGTTTATTGTCATAAGAGTGACCCACAACACCTCAATAGGCATCATGTGATCACAACTCTCCTTTCCTTATTCTATCTATCTACTTTACCTACCCCTTTCCACTTTGCACTTTGTTCTCTTCACAGTAATTAATTTGTTTTCTTTCCATTTGTAACACTATTGTATAGTCTTTGCAAGATATTCAGAAGAGAGACTTTGTACAAGCATGAAAAAGATTTCTTCTCAATTGTGTTGGTATATCAAATTTATGTATATGTTATATGCTGATAACAAATAAGTATTGTTTAAACTAACCAAAATAAAACAGAGCCGGCTATGTCACGTCCAAGAGATTTTCTGAGAAAAAGAAAGAACAAGTGGTGAGTGACAAATTAAAGTATTTATGCATTGTTCTAATTTTGGTGAAATTGATCTTGAACATTTTCTCCCTAAACCTCAATCCCCATCCCTCAAAGTGAGTATTCCTTTTTCTGACAATCATAACTCAAGAAATCGCTATAACTAAGATAGCTTTATTCTTGTTGTAGTATCAATGATTTTGACATACTAGTAATATAAAATGTAATATTACACAATTTTCCTTCTTTATTTTGATATCTTTAGATAAAATTGTGTGTGTAAATTCGATTTGGAAGCATATTTAAAGCACTAAGCAATAAAACAGACGGACGGACGGACGGACATGGATAACACTATATTTCTCCGTTTCATGGCAGAGACAAATGGATTTCTAGTTGAAAAAATACTGTTACACTAAGTAAACCTGTTTTATAATCAAATGTCAATACATGTACAAAACATATAATTTATACACTTAGTGTAACAATTTTTACAGAAAGGGTCGCAACCGTAAGCCGTAGTGTAACAAAACTAATTGATTTTGCTACACTAAGGGTTCCGGTTTCAACCTTTACTGTAACAATTATTACACTTAGTGATTTTGTTACACTAAAGCTTGCCACAGAGCTCTTAAAAAATTATGTATCAGTAAGTATTTTGAGACCATCCCTTACACGTAGTAGTAGAGACAGTTTCGGTCACTCACAACCAGGAGTAACACACTTTCGAAAGTAACATTTTTTTACCGATCGTTACTCGAACCTACGACCTTAGCTCTGCCGAGTTCCGTTGAAAACAGGTTTCCCAAGAGACGGAATTTTCTCTGCGAACCGAAAAAGCCATGAATTATTCTTTTCTTGCATATCACATTGAATAACTATTTTAAGTTAATTGAATAGATTTTACAACGATCGTTTTTAAGACGTTTAATTATACGAATTACGTCATATATTTTATATGTAACGTCATATTGGATTGTTTTTACGTCACAGCGCAAGAATTTTATCTCGGCCCTAAGATAGGTAAAACTATCTAAACCCCGGTAAAAAGGTAGATATCCTTATCCGGTATGCAAGAAATCTCGGCCAAGGACCCGCTGCGTAAAAGAATAACAAAGGTGTATGTAATATGGGAACATAATTATGCAGGCGTTCTTTGGCAGGAGTGGAAAAGAACTTAATTAGCTATGCTTTCGTTCAGATCCATTTTCACTTTATATTTTGTATAAACAATGTTGTGAACTTCATGAAATAAAATATTATCAAATTAAAAAGGACAGTGTCCTCTTAAAGTAGAGCTATATTATTCCGCCACTGAAATCGTGCATACAATATCCCCATACAACATAAATAACCTAAAAGTATGAAAAACATTTTAACAGCAGAGCAGCACATTATATAGGTATATGCACATTAGGCCTAAATAGGCGGGTAAACGAAAATATTCACTCGGACTAATTGCAACAAAACTGTATTTATACAGAACGAAAGTACATTGTATAAGTATCTCCCAAACCAAACTTGCAGACTGTGTTCCTCGGCAAAACAAAAATATTGACTTTTAAAAAAAAACAAAATACCCTATTTTATAATTTGAAATTTTGGACGGTTTAGCTCACCATAGTAAGAACTCTTCAGCGGGAGGTACAATGACGTCATCAAAATACGTCATAATTTCATGGCGGCGCCCAGTCAGAATATATAAAAAACTGTTTGAAAGTGCCATTATCGATCAAATATGCGGGGTAAGTATCAATTATGTTTATTTTTAATGAATTCCGTGAAGTTTGTTTGTGTTAAAGTCTTGTATGTGTCCATAATTGTTAATGAACGTTGTTTCGTGGTGAAATTTGAGATAAGGTTGAATACGGTATAAACATGCATATTTTAGGATATTAAGAGTTTTGCTAGCGTTAAACATTTGTATTAAACTAATAACAGTGTTCAAAATGAGCAAAATAACACGTACTTCTTGAGGGTCACATTCGTTCATTTTTCGAAGTATGGAAGCCCATTTTTGCCATAATTCTAAAAAACGTGTTAACTGACTACCAAAACAGGAGCTTATTTAATTACTGAATTCACAAGTTTTGACAAGTAACACTTTGTTTAGAATATGTTATGATTGTTTTTATATCATTGAATGTTTTTGTGTGTTATTAACATCATTATATTACAATAAAATCATATACAGGGTCTATGTAATTAAACGCATTTTTTTCTTACATTGCAGGCTGAATATTGCGCAGATGTACGCCACACAAGCAACCATACATACCATGGATCACCAGCAGCAGTACATAAATATATCATTGTACGTGTACCTAAGTACCTATCTTTTATTAAACAACAGTTTTGCAAAACAGACCGTTGCAGCACAATACTATCATAATAGTAAAGCTTGCTTTAATATTGATACATGTTATTACATTATAATATTATTGTAAAATCATCTTGAGGACCTTTGTAATTGAATTTTTGTTTAATTTCAGATGCTGAATACAGCTGCAGTGTATTATTGTATTCTGCACAACCAACGGTGACCCATACAACTCTTGGGATACCGGCAGCACAGCAGAGCTAACACATCCTACGTGTTTTGTACCAATCTAACCGAATAATGCACATAATATATTGTTGGACAAACAACAATCCCACTTTAGATATTTTGATAATATTTTATAGACCAATACATCACAATACATACTGGTATAGAATAAGTATAACATATGCACTAATAATTGAAGAATGAAATCATGCTCTATACACACTTAAGAATGTAGACTGTCGAAACTGTCTCAATCAATTTCAACCTTATGTCTGCTGCATTCGTCTGTGAATGTTATTGCTACATATAATCATCACTTTTCTAGAATTTACCCAAATTGAAATCTTACAAATGGAAGTTATTATTCATTTCAGATGGATGACTGTGTATTCTGCAACACACCTCTCAATGATCTTCCCACAGTGAAGCTACGGGATAAAGGCAGCAAGTCGATAAACGAAGCCAGTGTTGAGCGGCAATCAAACATAAATGTTATTCTTGGACAGGAAGTTCACGTGGACTGCAGAAGAGACTATATTCATAAACGCAACGTTATAGCTAGCAATTATGATATTAACAATAATGATAGTACTACTAAATGTTCCACAAGGTCATCGGGCGTATTTGACTTTAAACATAAATGCATATTTTGTTCACAGGATGCAAAGTTTAACCATAGAAAACGGGGCTATGCTATTATTCCAGTTAGAATTCTTCCTTTTAAGAAGTCCATCGAACGTGTATGTTCAGAAAGGAATGATCAGTGGGCTCATGACGTCTCTGGAAGGATCGCTAGCATAACTGATCTACCAGCGGCTGATGCATTATACCATCAGACATGCAGTGTAAACTTCAGGACAAATCGACAGCTTCCCAAGGAGTTTGAAACAGATGCCAGTCCTTGTCAAAAGCAAACAAAAAGCCCAGGAAGACCTGAAGCACCAGATACCACTGAAGCATTAAAAAATGTTGTGAGTTATATAGAAGAAAATGAGGGGTGTGTAGTAACAATGTCTGAACTGATTCATTTGATGGAAGATACTTATGGGGACCGTGCTTACTCATACAAACATCTGAAAAAACAGGTTAATTTACCATTTTGGAGACTCTATATCAGTAACCACTTTCGGCAATACTGAAGCTAAGGTCACAATGAAACAAAAAGCATCAGAAATTATTCATAACGTCTCAAATGATACACAAGGGTTTTCGGAAAGCGAAAAAATGAAAACAATTATAACTGCAGCAGCGAAGCTGATCAAGGCTGATATTAATTCAATCCAAGCAGAGACCATCAAGAAAGTCTACCCATCATTTTCTTCTGTTTTGTCTACAAATGAAAATAAGGAGTTCATTCCTGTAAGTTTACAGACATTGCTGACAGTATTATTGTGTGGGAATGATTCCAGTGTTACGTTAGTATCAATTGGTCAAGCAATAATACAGGTATGCAGACCAAAGAGCCTACTGGCACCTTTACAGATAGGTCTAGGTGTTCAGTTACATCACCACTTTGGTTCTAGGTACTTGGTGGATTTACTTAATAGTATGGGGTTTAGTGCATCGTATTATGAGGTTCAACGGTTCGAGTTAAATGCTGCAGCAACACTGAGCACAACTATCCCATCTTATTTCCCTGGAAAATTCCTTCAGTTTGTAGCAGACAATGCAGACCATAACGTTCGTACGCTTGATGGGCACGGAACATTCCATGGGATGGGGATTATAGCTTGTACATCACCCGGGTCCAACGTAAGCCTACCGATACCTAGGGCAAACATTCAACTGAGTGAGTTGTCAGATATTGGAAAAATAACCATCAAATATTTCAAACACCCTGACAATCGAGCACCAGAGAAAATACATTTCCGTGACCTTGGGGAAGACAATGACTCAACAACAGAGGACTTCGATAATAGTCAGGTTTGATTTATTCTCTAAAGTAATTTGGCCTTTGAAAGAAACACGTCCAAGCTGGTCTGGCTTTATGCAGATGTACATCAAGCAGGAATCTGATATGTACCCAGGCAAATCATCTGTAACGTTTTTACCTATGATAGACATGAGTCCCTCTGATATGTCATGTATAAATTCGACCCTGCACTTTGTATGCGAGTAATCTAGCAGGTATGGAGTTACACCAGTCCTGACATTTGATCAGCCGTTATTTCAGAAAGCTACACAAATTGTATCTATGTCTGTTGGGTCGAGTCCACTTAAAAGTATCGTTCTCAGATTGGGTGCCTTTCACACTGAAATGAGTTTCCTTGGCTCTGTGGGCTTTATCATGTCGTGCTTCAGACAATATATGCCCCAAACGCAGTGACACATATGATATCTGGGAAAGTTATATCACGCGCGATCAGAGGACATTTTCTTGTTGATACGGCTCTACACGCAATTTTGCTAGCAAATATATACCCTACTATGCTAATGTCCTACAATCAAGACAATGGCAGAAGCAGTGTCAACGACGAATACGTACCTGATGACATAATATCAACGTGTGATTCATTCCAGGGGGATGGCACAACTGAACACGAGACTGGATGCAGCACCACATTATTTCACATGGTAGATGAATCGAATGATTCTGAACACGCTGGCGAGACGTACATTGAAGGTTCCCTTTCAACCGGAGAAGTTTGACAGGAATGCACCAGCAGCTCTGAATCTCATTTGGATGTAATGACCAGCTTATCAGAGACGTATGACAAACTTGAAAAAAACATTGTTTCCAAACATGAAGTGTGTCAAAGTGAAAGTTTGAAAGTGGTGTCTCAAAGATCGTCGAACTTAAAGTAAAGCTACACAAACACAGAACAGCAGCATTATGGTTTCAATACATATATATGATTGCGGTACTGAAACAATTGATACGTGCAGAGAGAACTGGTGATTGGATTGGACATCTAAATGCTCTTAGAAAGATGTTACCGTATTTTGCTGCATCTAGACACTATCTATATCTGACAGTTCTTACAAGGGAACCACACTGTCAGAAGAACAGATAGGTACTGCGGAGGTCTTTCTACCGATCTTATTATTGAACAGGTATTGATGCGATCATTGAAGACCACTGGAGGACTTACGAGGGGAAGAGGCATGTCTGAGGCTCAGCGAACGTTGTGGCTGTTATCTATGCCAGCATGTGCCGAAATGAATCTCGCCATGCAAGTTTTCAGTGGCACCAATTAGGCTACCAGCGAGCAACACCAAGATACGTCATTATCACGCCGTAAACGGAACAGCCATGATGTAAAACAAGTTGTGCAATTCTTGCAAGCCCGATCTCCATTTGAAGAGGCAGATATATCTTTACGAAACATAGAAACTGGTGTTACAGCGGATAAACGAGTCAATGTTAATGTGGCTTTTGACATAGGGAAGAAAATTATTCATGGCATGGTTGGACAACCCGTTGATGAATACGTATACAAAAGGAAAGGTCAAGCAGTACAACTTAGTGAACATAGCTCTATAAAGATAAATGATGAAACAGTAACCATTGATCCTCAACTTCTTTTTCAACGTTTAATTACAGTGGCCGATAGGTGTGATGAAGATATTTCGACCATATTCAAGTATGAATTGAGCACCAACCCATCTTCATTATTCGACAATACAGGTTTGCCTAGAGCTGCACAGAAATATCAACTAGCTGATGCAATGTGGAAACTTGGAGATTGCAGCCCTGATCCAGAAATGCAAACAGAGTCGGTGTCCTATGTGATTGATGGGGGGTCTTTGTTACAGAAGATTCCGTGGCAGAAAAATAGCACATTTAGAATCATATGTGAACAATATTTTCAGTACTTGGCCAAGAAGTATTCGAGCACAACAGTAGTGTTTGATGGCTACTCCAATGGACCATCCACCAAGGATATCACGCAAGTTCGCCGAAATATAGGAATAGTAGGCACACCAGTGAGATTTACAAATGACACACCCTTTCCATCAAGCAAAGATTCGTTCCTGAAAAACGTTGAAAACAAACAAAACTTTATAAACTTGTTGGGGACTTAACTTGAAGAAAGAGGGATAAACGTTAGGTATGCAGAAAGCGATGCAGGTGTACTTATAGTCGATACAGCCGTAGAGCATGCTGAAACCACTACGACGTTTGTGATAGGAGAAGACACGGATCTGCTTGTCCTTCTGTGTTATCGTTCGAAGGACGCAATGAATATTTTGTTTAGGTCTGATACGAAGCAGACAAAATGAAAACGAAACAAAGTTTGGGACATTAAAAAAACACAGGCAATACTAACAAAACCGCTGCATTGAAAAGGCTTTGTACGAGTCACCAGCTACAAGAGGCGGGGACACTCTTCATGACAAGTGAGACAAAACAAGAAGTAATGCGCAATGGAGAATTAGCTCTGATATTGCTTCTTGGTGAAAATACGGATGAAAATCTTGACGTAATAAGGTTCCAAAAATTCACTGCGAAGGTTATGACGAGTACATCGTGCGTTTAAGTCCATACACTACTACCGACATCTGCTGCAACAGCTTTCCATAGCCTTCGAGTGTATATTCAGTCTCAAACATGGATTGGCGAAAAAAACCTGCAACCTGAAGACTGGGGTTGGCGGCGGAAGAATGAGGTGTACAGTCCCATAAAAAATAACATGCCTGTAGCCCCGCAAAACTGCTGAACGTTGTTCGATGTAATTGCAAAGCTAACTGTGACAGTTAACGATGCTCATGTCGGACACACGGTCTGGAATGTTCTTTTGGATGTGGAGCCTGTCGTGGAATTATTTGCGCAAACTCCCACATGCAAGAATACGTTGAATTTACTTAGTTTTACATGCAATGTCAAGTTTTGTCTATTTTGTTGGATCTTTTAACATATGATAACTTGAGCCGCATCAAGCATTAAGGGTCCTTAACTCTTTCCATCATACGACAATCCTGCAACAAACGACTTGTTTGATTTGTCAAAACGTAGAAACTCTCTATAATTCAAATGATAACCTATGATTTAAAGTGGAAAACATTGTGTCAAAAGGAGAAATTGCACGTTTTATGCAATTTCTTCTTTTGCCACCATGTTTCAAAAGGCCGTCTGCTGTAGAGGGGTCAGAAAGCGTTTATATGAGGGAAAGGGTTAAAGTACGAAGGCGCAAAGTTTTATTACCATTTGTTGATAATTGGAAAGATAGTGTAATTGTATTTGCATTCTGTATTACAATGTTTATCGGACAGTTCTGGAGTGATAGAATTGTACATACATTACGCGTGTATCAAATCTATTAATTAACGCATGTATGCTGAACCATAATTTAAACTGATCATTTTGAGGAGTTATATTTGAGATTTCATAATTAATGCAAATGAAATAATTATTAACACAAATAAAGACTTGTCTGTTTCATTTTCGATTTTTTTTTGTATATTCATTATAGTGGGTGGGGTACTTCCCCCATCACAAAAGGAAAAAATGAATTAATTCTTACATTCAAATGCAAAGAATGATAAAAAAAATACCATTAAACCTCTGTACATGTAAATAATGTATAAATTAAGGTAAAACATACCATAAATTATCAAAAAAGGTACCACAGCACTCAAATATGTATATGTGAGTGGTTATTAGAACATTTCGTTATGCCCTTAATATAAAGTCAATTTTCTCAGAAATGCCTGATCTGAGTGAATGCAACTTTCTCCCTGTATAACTACATATATTGTAGTTTACGAAAATAATAGAAACGTTTGTGTTGCAATTAGTCCGAGACATGATGCTACGCAAGATTTCGTTTACCAGCCTATAAAGGGGGTATTAAACAAATGAAGGAGCACGTGTTTATTCATGTTTTAATATTTTAAGCTCGTCGGGACGACGTCAAAGGAGAGCTATTGCCATGACCCCGGCGTCGTCGTCGGCGTCGTCGTCGTCTCTAGACACCCAAGTTAAACTTTTGCGTTTAAGTTTAAGATATCTATGCAACCACTCATTGGATGTGAATGAAACTTCTCATGTGTGTTCACCATCATCAATGGGACACACACAGACAATAACTATAACTCTGGATTGTATTGTGGCATAGTTAAGGCCCTTTTTGGACTTAGAGACCCAGGGGCCCGCTTTGTTGTCTTCTGACAACTCTTGTTTTGTTAATTTCTAACATATGCAACATCACGAAATTATGAACAATGTGTGAAGTACGCTGTTAAATCGGCTGCGTCTTTTTTGAGAGTTACTTCAAAAACATCGTTTATTGCAAGAATTTCTTGGAATGTCTTCAAAGAAGTGTAATGTAACTTACTCAAGGAGAACTTATATTTAAAAAAACAATCGTTTAATTCAGTTTTATTGCAAAGTATTGGATTTTCCTTTGTCTTCCTTTATTTGAAATTCAGTGCGTGGCAGGTTATGTAAACTGTAATTGTGTGGGAATATTGTGTTTGTGTAAAGCAGTCAATCATCATATTAGAATATGATAAGGCTTGTGCTACGACAAAAGCTTTCGGGTAAGCAACCATCCTTGTCTTTTAAATGTAAAAACCGAGCCAAAATATTCAAGTGATGACGAACAACCAACACCAATAAAGCGTCAAAACGCATTACCAGACTTTAGCAAACTGACTTTTAAATCAAATAAACGTGGTTTATCGTTAGCCGAAAACCTTTGAAGACAAATTGGTCGTCAAAATCGTGTGTTGAACACTGATCAATATGCTTCTCCCAGTCATAAAATCGGCAATGGACGCGGCAATAGCCTCCTTCAATGATTATGTCATAAAACCAATCTTGGATACAAACCAAAAACGCTACAAACAATAAAATCACAAGAAGAACTATTATTAATTCAAAGTAATATCATAAAAACGAAAATCCAAGGCTATTACAGAAGTTGAAAGCCAGTTACTTCGCTTTGTAGTAAATACACATATTTGAAATTGGAATTGAATGATCTCCAACAATACAGCTGCCGAAACTCCATTCGATTTAACAACATTGAGGTGCCATCTGGTCCCGGGGCTACTGAAGCCGAAATCACATCACATGTTTTTAATTATATCAACAAAACCATTCTAATGGGAGATAGTCCCCTCTCCGTCGACGATGTTGAACGTGCCATCCCGTGGTCAAATCCAAGAAACATACTATTATCAAATTCACCAGATACCGCGTGACATGTCGAGGAAAAACTTAAGAAACAATCCTGACAGTGTTCATCACAGAGGATCTTACGCCCTTTAACCCTGAACTAGTCAGACAGTTACTCACTGCAAGGGCCAACAATGAAATAAATGCTTTATGATCACGAGTTGCCAAATATTTGCAAAGAAAATTGAAACTGACCCACCAATGCATCTTTGGACCAAGGATCAAGTGAGTAATTTCATCAACGCGAAGTAAACAGCTGTTTCACCAGACTTTTTATGCGATGTGATGCTTTGTAACAGACATTATGTGTCATCGGCCAATTCTTCAGTGTGTTTGTTTGTATTTGAATATGCTCAGCGCAGTGCCATTCCTCGTTTATTATTCCTCAAATACATTAATTTGTTGCCAATCGAACTTTGAAAATACAAACTTTCTATATATAGAACTGTAAAACACTAAACACATGACTGATTTATCGCCTGATACCAGCTGTCTTTTCTACACATATAATGTACCAGTTAAACCAAGCCGTCTAGTTATAAAGCGGTTTGTTTACTGTTCCTGCACGTGAAATTCTTGATCTCTTGCCAGCAACAGCTTATCCGTGCTTAGTTGTGTTTTTAAATACACAAACATTAAACTGTGGCGGACGAAGCATCGTATATTGAAATTTGAAAGAGCATTGCTTATATATTTAAGTCTAATCATAATGTATTTGCTTATTTCCAATTTATTTAATTTTCAAATATCTAAATTAATAGTGATAACAAGATATTATCATTAATGATATAATAATGTTGTTGTTAATGATGATAATGATGATGATGATGATGATGATGATGATGCAGATATTATTATGATGGTGACGGTGCTTATGATGATGATGATAATGAGCTTGGTTTTGTAGACAAGAATTATGATATATTAATATTATTATGTTGATTATGTTGACGATAATGATGATGATAATGATACTGTTATTGTGAGGACGGTGACAATGATGATGATAATGATACTGTTATTGTTGGGACGGTGGCAATGATGATGATAATGATACTGTTGTTGTTGGGACGGTGGCAATGATGATGATGATGATGATACTGTTATTGTTGGGACGGTGGGAATGATAATGATGATGATACTGTTATTGTGGGGACTGTGGCAATGATGATATTGATACTGTTATTGTTTGGACTGTGGCAATGATGATGATAATGATACTGTTGTTGTTGGGACGGTGGCAATGATGATGATGATGATACTGTTATTGTTGGGACGGTGGCAATGATGATGATAATGATACTGTTATTGTTGGGACGGTGGCAATGATGATGATAATGATACTGTTATTGTTGGGACGGTGGCAATGATGATGGTGATGATACTGTTATTGTTGGGACGGTGGCAATGATGATGATAATGATACTGTTATTGTTGGGACGGTGGCAATGATGATGATAATGATACTGTTATTGTTGGGACGGTGGCAATGATGATGATGATGATACTGTTATTGTTGGGACGGTGGCAATGATGATGATGATGATACTGTTATTGTTGGGACGGTGGCAATGATGATGGTGATGATACTGTTATTGTTGGGACGGTGGCAATGATGATGATAATGATACTGTTATTGTTGTGACGGTGGCAATGATGATGATAATGATACTGTTATTGTTGGGACGGTGGCATTGATGATGATGATAATACTGTTATTGTTGGGACGGTGGCAATGATGATGATAATGATACTGTTATTGTTGGGACGGTGGCAATGATGATGATAATGATACTGTTGTTGTGAGGACGGTGACAATGATGATAATAGTACTATTATTGTGGGGACTGTGGCAATGATGATAATGATATTGTTATTGTTGGGACGGTGGCAATGATGATGATAATGATACTGTTATTGTTGGGACGGTGGCAATGATGATGATGATACTGTTATTGTTGGGACGGTGGCAATGATGATGATGATGATACTGTTATTGTGGGGACTATGGCAATGATGATAATGATACTGTTATTGTTGGGACGGTGGCAATGATGATGATAATGATACTGTTATTGTTGGGACGGTGGCAATGATGATGATGATGATACTGTTATTGTGGGGACTGTAGCAATGATGATAATGATACTGTTATTGTTGGGACGGTGGCAATGATGATGATGATGATACTGTTATTGTTGGGACGGTGGCAATGATGATGATGATGATACTGTTATTGTGGGGACTATGGCAATGATGATAATGATGATACTGTTATTGTGGGAACTGTGGCAATGATGATAATGATACTGTTATTGTTGGGACGGTGGCAATGATGATGATAATGATACAATAATTGTGGGGACGGTGGCAATGATGATGATAATGATACTGTTGTTGTTGGGACGGTGGCAATGATGATGATGATGATGATACTGTTATTGTTGGGACGGTGGCAATGATGATGATGATGATACTGTTATTGTGGGGACTGTGGCAATGATGATAATGATACTGTTATTGTTGGGACGGTGGCAATGATGATGATAATGATACTGTTATTGTTGGGACGGTGGCAATGATGATGATGATGATACTGTTATTGTGGGGACTGTGGCAATGATGATAATGATACTGTTATTGTGGGGACTGTGGCAATGATGATAATGAAACTGTTATTATGGGGACTGTGGCGATGATGATGATGATGATACTGTAATTGTGGGGACTGTGACAATGATGATAATGATACTGTTATTGGGGGGACTTTGGCAATGGTGATGATGATACTGTTATTGTGGGGATGGAGGCAATGATGTTCATGGTACTGTTATTGTGGGGACAGTGACAATGATGATAATGATACTGTTATTGTGGGGACTGTGGCGATGATGATGATGATGATGATGATACTGTTATTGTGGGAACGGTGACAATGATGATAATGATACTGTAATTGTGGAGACAGTGACAATGATGATGATGATACTGTTATTGTGGGGACGGTGACAATGATGATAATGATACTGTTATTTTGGGAACGGTGACAGTGATGATAATGATACTGTTATTGTGGGGACGGTGGCAATGATGATAATGATACTGTTATTGTGGGGACGGTGACAATGACGAAAATGATACTGTGATTGTGGGGACAGTGACAATGACGAAAATGATACTGTTATTATGGGAACGGTGACAATGATGATAATGATACTGTTATTGTGGGGACGGTGACAATGATGATGATGAAACTGTTAATGTGGGGACGGTGACAATGATGACAACGATACTGTTATAATGGGGACAGTGACAATGATGACAATGATACTGTGATTGTGGGAACGATGACAGTGATGATAATGATACTGTTATTGTGGGGACGGTGACAATGACGAAAATGATACTGTTATTGTGGGGACGGGTACAATGACGATGATGATGATGATACTGTTATTGTGGGGACGGTGGCAATGATTATAATGATACTGTTATTGTGGGAACAGTGACAATGATGATAATGATATTGTTATTGTGGGAACTGTAACAATGATGATGATGATGATGATACTGTTATTGTGGTGACGGTGGCAATGATGATAATTATACTGTTATTGTGGGGACGGTGACTATGATGATAATGATACTGTTATTATGGGAACGGTGACAATGCTAATAATTATACTGTTATTGTGGGAACGATGACAATGACCAAAATGATACTGTTATTGTGGGGACGGTGACAATTATGATGATAATACTGTTATTGTGGGGACAGTGACAATGATGATGATGATATTGTTATTGTGGGGACGGTGACAATGACGATAATGATACTGTGATTGTGGGGACGGTGACAATGACGAAAATGATACTGTTATTATGGGAACAGTGACAATGATGATAATGATACTGTTATTGTGGGGACGGTGACAATGATGATAATGATACTGTTATTGTGGGAACGGTGACAATGATGATAATGATACTGTTATTGTGGGAACGGTGACAATGATGATAATGATACTGTTATTGTGTGGACGGTGACAATGATGATAATGATGATGATGATGATAGCGAGCTTGGTTTTGTAGATGGAAATGATGATATATGATTATTACTATTACTATTTGTATTATGGTGTTAATGATGATAATGGTGATGCTGGTGATGCTATTATTGTTATTTGATAATGATAATGATACTATTATCGTGATGACGGTGATAATGATGAGGATGTCGAGCTTGGTTTTGTAGATATTTCTTTTATTTGATTATGGTGTTGATTATGGTAATGCTGATGATGCTGTTGCTGATGATGATATTATTATTTGCTGATGATGATTATGATGATAATGATGATGATGATGATGGTGGTGATGATGATGATAGTGGTGATATTGATGATGATGAGCTTGGTGTTCTTGTTTGTTTTTCTGCTTGTGTGTTGATGCTTTATAACCATGGTTCAACTGAAAAGAAATAGCTTTATTTTTGTGTTGACTACGTTTTGAAGTTTTCTATAATGATAAAGCTCACGGTATATTTATTTATAATGTACTCCTGCGCCAGGATGGTCAAGTCGTCCATATAACGATTATGTGGGTTGCTGTATTTATGACAGTACTACCACCAGTTGACTTCCTGTCACGTTTACACATCGTTAACGTAGCGGACACATGTCCTGCGTACGTCTAAAAACGACTATAATATATATATATACATATAAACTCAGATTTACTAGTTACTCAGTACGTAATGACATTGCTTCTATTACTAACCATATCATATCTATCAATTTAATGTTTTTTATCAATATATGATAACAGTGCATTCAAATATTACCATCTAACAGTTCCATTGTAGATTTATCAATATATGATAACAGTTCATTCAATTCTAACTATCTGCAGTTTCATGGTAGTTTAAACAACATCTCATATATGACCTCCGTCAATCCCAAAGTAGCAATTACATCTCTACCTAATTTCTCATTTATAATATAAACCATCACGGACCAATTCTGTATCTATTCACTTTGTGAATATCAGAATGAGCATCCACAAAATTTAATTACACATATCAATTAATTCTTACATGATGAATTTCAATACTTCATCGTCAACACGATATCAACAGTTCAAGATACGTTCTTAGGTTTCTCGGCCTATTTTCTAACAAAACAACTCTCAATACCGCGGATGTGAAATTAAATTACAGATATTCTCGTCAGAATGGATATGAACAATTTATATAACTTTACTTATATCTGATTACGTCAAAGTATATCTATCAGACATTTAAATAACTCAACCATATACAACATAATAAAACAATTCACATACCCATCTGCCGTTATGTAATGGAATAGTAACATGCTCAATCCTTTTCGTCAAGACAATTCCAAAAGATGTTTTCTGCTAGACTTGACGGCTTTTCTATAATACAGTCATATATATATAGTAAAACACTCCACATACCTATAATGAATTTCCTGCAAGTTATGAATCAACCAATTTTCAAATACCGTTCGACATGGTACGATGAGGCTTTTGCGCTATTAGACCCAATGTAAATTTAAATGAGTTTTATAAATAATAAACCCGTTAAATTATTCTAACTTTCTGAATACTTAATGGAATTTTATGAAATAAACATCAAAATGATTTGTTCTTTAATCAAAGAATGAATATGTTGAAATATCTTAAAAACGCTACTCCTATCGAGCTATCGATACGTTTTAACAAACCCACGCTACCTGCTCTAAATAAAGCCTATATCATTCCAATAGACGCGCACTAGCTGACATTACTAAACTAGGCCACAACACGCAGGCACAAATATACAAAAATAAAATAAAAATTTAAATGTGACGTGATTTCAAAGACTTTGCAAACTGATTAACAAAAAACTGTAAAATAAAATACATCAACCCTCTCATAATAGAATACAGAAAAAGTTTATTAGATTTAAATTAATATACATGTAGCTCATTATCATAATATTATACAACTTAGACTATAGAATATACATACATGGCAACACAGCTATTAATGAATGAAGTATTTAATATATAGTCATGTTTCTCAATGAAAGTGATTTCAAATATTCACAGGCGTAATGTTATGTAACGTTACTATATTATAGTTGACTTTGCATTTAGAAATTCTTGTCTAAGTTTCAAGGCGTTGATATATTTGAACACAACACAGTGAATTTCTGGAGAAAAAAAAATCCCAAAACTTTTTTTTCTCGTTATGAACTGTTATAAACTGAATAGTTTTGGATAATTATAACTATTATACAGTTAAATTCAAAATTTCAGCTCAAAAAGTTTCTTAAATACTGAGAAAAATCGAATTAAAGTTGTAAAAACACACTCTGTCCATTTAGATTCCAATGGGAAAGTACGATTTCCAACCGGTCAATTACATTTGGAAACAAACGCTTTCCAATTAGAAGGTAACGGGTCCTATTGGAATATTCTATTTTTAAAGCAAGTTCCCAATTGGAATGTAAAAAATCCAAATGGACGATTCTATTTATAGATCAAATATTTTGTGTACGTGTTGAGTAGATGCGTGTGTATGTGTGTGAGTGAATATGGACATGTGTTTGTATGTGAGTGCAGCATATGTGCTTTTGTAAGTGCGTTTGTGTGTCAGTCTGTGTATGCGTGATAAGGATTAGTAGCAGTAGTAATAGTAATAGTAGTAGTAACAGTAGTAGTAGACGTAGTAGTAGTAGTACTAGTAGTAGTAGTGGTTGTAGTAGAAGTAGTAGTGGAGATGGTGGTGGTAGTAGTAATAGTGGTAGTATAGTTGGTGGTGTTAGTAGTAGTAGTAGTAGTAGTGGTTGTGATGGTCGTAGTAATAGTAGTAGCAGTAGTAGTAGTAGTAGTAGTAGTAGTAGTAGTAGTAGTAGTAGTAGTAGTAGTAGTAGAAGTGAGATTAGTAGTAGTAGTAGTAGTAGTAGAAGAAGAAGTAGTGGTAGCAGTTGTTGTAGTAGTAGTAATAGTGGTGGTGTTGGCGGTGTTGGTAGTAGAAGTAGAAGTAGTAGTAGTAGTAGTAGTAGTAGTAGTAGTAGTAGTAGTAGTAGTAGTAGTAGTAGTGGTAGAAGTAGTAGTAGTAGTAGTAGTAGTAGTAGTAGTAGTAATAGTAGTGGTGGTGGAAATAGTAGAAGTAAGTAGAGACGCTCATTCAGGAAAGTTGCACTCGGTGACCCCTCTATATATTCAATAGAAATCCCCGCCATCTTGGATGGAGTAGAAAATGAGTAAGTTTTCTGAGCCGTTCGGGGTAAATGGTTTGTTCCGGTCGTGGGTGGTCAAGTAGAGCAGACGATTCTACACAGGACGCAGTGATCTTAGAGGGTCCAAATACCTGTTTAGACCAGTTTATTTATCTTTAATAATGACGTTATGCGCTGCAAGTCCATACATGCCCATTAATGCCTAGCATTAATATTGAGCACTCATTTTTCCAATAGTTAACCTCATTCCAGCTTTGGATACCGACAGGAACAGATTAGAGCTAAATTATCTGTATTATTTTCTACAGCGTTAACGCTTAATACATTTTCTAAAATAATCGAGAAAACCAGCGATTTTCGTTAGGTAAGTGTGCAAATGTTTATCCATCAGCCAATCAAATTACAGCATTCGTATCTGATTGTATGTCGCCACAGGACAGTACACATCGATAGTTCATAAAACCGTCAACATGTATTAATAAAATTTACCCAAATACGCTGTATTATCTACAATGTTCGCCAGTTTAATATTGGACTTAACCGCAAAGTGTTTCCACCAGCCAATCAGATTTTAGTATTTGTGTCAGTTTGAAGTTAATCGCTTATTTGTCAATTAGCCTTGAGAGAGTAAACATGGTAGTATCAGTACGGACAAAAAAACTGTATTGGATGTATAGCAGACGACAACTTAGGTAGAGCAGACGAAGTTTATACTAACTCCTCAAGTTAACAGCTGTATATCTTCAGTTAGGTGTTAGATTTAAAAATTTGAAAAGATAATGAAGACTTTAGTACACTACATACACTTTTATGTACATACATGTTTTACATATTATTTACATGAAACACGAGGTAAATTCACAGCATACACATTAAATTAACACGAGATACATCATATAATACAACAATACTTATGTTAACCAAAATTAGCGTCAATTTAAATCACTTGCTTTGACCCATCTATTAAACTGTTTGGATAGTATTTCCACTTTACTAAATATTGTTTATTGCGCCCTTTGCCATGGGTCTTCAACACTTTCTCCACTTTCAATGTTTGATCAGGATAATAGTTGATTTTCTGGAGTTCACTTTGATAGAATGTTCCCTTAATATCTTCACCCTGTATATCTCGTAGTCTGTAGATGGGTAGTGTACCTGTATGATAGCGTTTGTGCAGTTGAAACACTTTTCCGGAGTATGTCTGGTCGTAAGCTCGAGTAAACATGGTTTTCAGATGACTGATACGCACATATCAATCACCGACTTTAAATTTAAAGGGTTTGAGATTTGTGTTCGTCTCTCCCTGTTTTGGGTTTTGGGTAAAGTACGTAGCACTTCTTCCTGGTTATTGTCTTTCACATCGACAGGTCTCATTCCAATCGTTCTGTGATACGTGTGATTGTAGTTGTCAGCGATATCTTGTAAAACAGGCAGAAATGTACTCGTTTCCTTGTAGGAAAAATAACGATTGAGTCGTTTTTTTATGGTTAAAATAGCTCTCTCTGATGTAGACGCCTTGGTTTTGTTTTGGGTCGGAAAGTAATAGATTTCCTCCTTCTTCATGAGATCTTGAACTTTCCTTGCTTTAAATTCTTGACCTGCAAAATAATCACACGTGTGTAGTATTTGTCAAAAGTACAACTTATTAATAGCAAAGTGTAAAGATATATAAAACATTCCTTACAAGGCAATTACAAAATATTAGTTTGTAGAGTGATTTATCAATTGTAATGTATTTATAACGGAAATCTTAATTGCATTAACATACATTTGTCAGTGATTAGTTTGGCAGGAGATCGTTTTGAAGTATCAAAGATTTTCCGAAATGATTTTGCCACCTCCTCGCCGGTTTTGTATTTTAATGGCTGTAATCATACATATTTAGAGAATGTATCGATCACCAGTAAGATGTACTTGCAGCCTTGGTTCCAGTTGGCAAATTTCACCATATCAATCAAATCAGCCATCCATAAATCGTCTTTTTCCGCGCTTACATCATGATTACGCTGAAAACGTCTTCTGACTGGTTTATGTAGACTGTACGATTGTTGGTCATGCAAGAACTTTCGTACCCTGTGCATGCCAATGTTGAATTTGCCTTCATCTCTTACCACTTTGCAGCATGTTAAGGGTTATAATATATTGTTTTTAAATAATCCTCCCATGGAGCCATGTTTACTGTTCAGAGTTCGCAACACAAATAAACAATACTACATTAACGAGTATCAAGTTATACATTTTCTGTGTCACTTTCGTCGTCTTCACTTTCTTCGTCATCTTCACTCTCTTCGTCATCAGTAAAATAGCTGTCAAATAAATCTTGAAATGCAGTTTAATGTTTTCTAATCACTTTTGCTACTGTAGAAGTTGTACTATGACCCCTTGACACTAATTTATTTATCCAAGCCATGATTTGTTGGTGAAGACCATTGTTTCTCAGTAGAAGTATGTAATTGTCAATCAACGTTGTATATTTGCCAAAGAATTCTTTTTCGTTATGAGGTGGTATACGTTCTTCTGTAAGTTCGCGTGCGTCGCCGCTTTCTTCTCCATTGTCTATAAATGTGTTCAACATTTTATCGTATCTCTCGTCATTGGTCTCGCGGGCTCGCTTCCATTGCTGAACATAGGTCCCATTATCATCTACCGAACCCTCCTGGTCGCTGTCACTTAAATCATCATGTTTTATTTTATTCTGATGCCTGTTTTCGGGACACCAACCACTTTTTACGTGTCTCTGCACGTCATGGACAGAATCAAATAATTGACCACAATCGTCACAAGCTTATCCCTTTTCCATGTTTTCTGGCGAGATATCTTTTTCGATGTGACCTGTTTGAACTCCAACTGAAAAGTGATGACCTTCTAGGTCGAAGTCCGCTTTTATAGATTTTGGTTTGGTCACGTGATCTTTGCCTTCAGAACTTTTATCATTTTTTAGAAGTCCTGAATATATACATTTTAATCTCTGGTCCTCGGTTGTAAATGGTAAATCCACCACTTAATGTCCATAGGGATACTTGGTTACTTTGGTAAACATGTTTATGAATGCGTCTGCATGTCCTGGGTACATTTGCCTAGCTAATGTCATCACTGATTGCCTATCTACAGGATTATTGAACAGTACTATATAGTGACAATTTCTGCGCTGTGTTGGGTCCTTATTTCCAAACAAGTTCTGGTTGATGGAAATCACTGATAAAGATCTGTGGTGGGAGCCCTCAGTAAACAAATTTGTAATCCGTTTATCTTTACCAGACTGGGAGAATAGATCATCATATATGACTAAATTATTAATTCTGGGATTAAAGAAATCGTCATATTCCAAGTCGCTAGGGATTCCTTGTATAAATTCTAATCGAGGTAGCACTGAACTTTGTATCATTGTGTACAAAGGCTGCCACCTTTTGTAGAGCCACACTATCCTTTCAATACCAGGCTGGTATTTTGTGATTTTGAAGCAAGTCTTTGACCATCGTTGTTTTGCCACATGCTGAAAACAAAAACGTATTAACATTTTGTATTAAAAGTGATACAAGTTTAAATCTAAATTATGGACTAAAACGCTTAAACTATTTGGTACACACTATACTAAATGTTCATGAAATGTGGAGAAAAAAACGGCATAATATTTTACGAAAAATCTCAAAAAATTGAAAATCAATGTAAAACATTTACTATGATGTTGAAATATTATCAAAATGTTGAAGAAAAAAAAGACAAAATCTTCAAAATCTTGGTAAAAATTGAAAAATAAAGTACATGTAGACATAAATGGTAAAAAATGTAAAAATAAAATAAGATTTTGACAGACAATATATATTTTTTTTTAAAAAAAAAAATATAAGGAAAACTTTTTGACAGACAATATATTTGGTTTAAAGAAAAAAAAAACAGGAAAACTTTTGATGAAAGTTTGTAAAAAAAATAATACCTGTTGGACCCCAAATCATCATGGTAAATGGGTATAGAAACACCATGTCCATCATGGTGTCCTTCTCCTCCCGCAATGGTGGTGGTAGAGAATGCCCTCCCTGAGGAGGAGGAGGAGGAGGAGGAGGAGCAGGAGGAGGAGGTGCTCCCTGAGGAGGATGTTCTCCATGAGGAGGAGGAGGAGGAGGAGGAGGAGGAATTCCCTTAGGAGGAGGAGGAGTTGTAGGAGGATACGCTCCATTGATTATTTCATGCATCTGTTTCCAATGTCTTGACATATTACCAATCCTTGTGAATCCTTTATAGCAATTTGGGCACTTATATATGTTGTCTCCCTGACTGTCGGCTCCCAAATGTTGCGGTGTCAGTTTTCCCTTGATTTATATCATTTATGAAGCTATGGGATGTGTCCATATTATTATTATTATTATTACGCTTGAGCAAATTTATGATAATAAACGCTTATGTAGTCATTCCAAATTTTATTTACAGATTAAGCATCTTGGTCATCGGAAGTAAAAGTGCATAGAGAAGCATCGTGAGAAAAAGGTAATTTGTTTTAATTATAACTTAAGTCTTGCCTCGTTTTTTTGTAGTATCGCCTGTTGGTGTTTGATTTGTTTATTTATAAACACTATAAGTTTGCATTTACTAATTAACACACAATGCCTAATATTTCAGTATATATTATTCAAATTTCAGATCATATACATGGTCTATACGTGTGAAATTGTGGAGCTAGTTTTCCAAAGATGAGCCAGCTGTTACAACACCGACTTGTGCAAAATCACTGGAACAAATTCCAGTGCACTCAATGCAAGAAAGTATTTTCTAGAAAACAGAATTTGGATCGTCAAATGGCAAAGCATGATAGTGAAAACAACCGTCACTGTCCTCAGTGCCTGAAAGTGTTTACTCGGGAAATATATATAAAGAATATATATATATATTGTCCGTTTACAGGTATATAAACTGTCCCAGGGGTGTACATCAGTCATAATAGTCGATGTACACACGACAAAAAAAAGACAAAAAATAGTAAATATTTCTTATGAATACAATTTTCCCTTCCTTCATATATTTTTCTCATTTCTTCATGTATTTTTTAAATCATTCACTGTATTCACACTCTCTTGTATTATTTGCCTACGCACAGCACGTGCATCGAAACATGATGTCACCTGTCATGACCGATTCATAATTCTTTCCAAACAATACAGCACGTGCAAAATCATGCGTCTCGCTACTGAAATATACACATTTTTACGCTATCGGCTCGCAATTTCGATATCAATTTTCTCTTTTTAACTCTGAAATATGAATGTAAAATTTCAATATGCATAGAATAATAGAAAAGATAATACAAGAATCCCCATATAAGCTAAAACTTATGCAAAGAATACCGAAAAAAAATGAGGGTTGTGCCATCGCAATATGGACTATAAGTAGTCACAAGGTCACTGTCCTTGACCATGTGCCGGGAAAAGGCGCGTGCTACTGAAGTTTGTAGGATACAAACTCGGTAAGGTGTGGTGATTTCCAATCAGAGAGCTTGCTTTTCGTGTACTGTTAGTAAATTGTATTTATAATAATATATTAAAACAAAATTTGAAAGGTACAATAATAAGTACATGGATAATATTCTTAAATAATATATAGCATATGCAACATATGCAAAGGAATTTACCCCTTTCTCAAGAGAGACGTGACTGGTCTGGGTCCTTGTATTCTTGGCTGAAGAGTCCTCACTACAGGCAGCAGTGCTGTTTTTCCCTTCCTCTAGTTGGTGTTGTGCACTTCTGGGGGCGGCAGCAACGTTGATCTGTCGGCCTCGACGGCCTCATCATCAATGTAGGCACCAGCTCGGCTTTTCTTTCTTCTCCTTGGCATGGTGACCTGTTGCAAAAGGTAGATGTCCTTTCGATGGAATCCCGGCAAGTTATGAAAAAACTGCCAAAATGCCCGCTGTGACCTTGACCTTGATTCTTGAATAAAATATCGAGGCGGTCAGGTATGATCGGGGATGATTGGGTAGAAGTCGTGTATGTTCGAGTAGAGAACGGCTGCGGTCTGCAAATTATCGAGTTGATAGAGTAAAGGCATCTGAATGGGATCATACAAGATTTTTTCATGTTCCTGAGTCCAAGCCCAGAAAGTCGACGAAGACGCCTCTAACACAGGAGGAGGAAGATAAGCTGATGGAATGGCTACAGGAAAACTTTTTCCTCTACAACAAGGCGTCAGCAGAAATCAAGATAAAGGACAAAAAGTTCCGGACCTGATTGGAGAAGGAGCAGAAGATTGAGCTGAACCCTGGTGACATCTCTCTGGTCTGGTACCTCAATATGAGGTATAGTACTCGAAGCTGGTAAAGATGGTGACCAAGAGTGGCAGTGGCTTGCAGGAACGGACGGCGAGGCAGACCTTGTTGTTGGAGAAGTTTGCCTTCATCAGACCTAAACTAGTACAGCTACATCTCTAGCGTGGTTCTACAGTAAGTAATTACACATTAACTTATAACTTATATATATATAATCGGACATGAGTCGTCATTTCATATAAACTTTTTTTAAATGAGTTCAGGAAATGTTTTATTAAGCGAGCATTAGCGAGTTTTATAAAAGTTTATATGGAATGACGAGTGTCAGATTCTTTTTAACATAACAGAACAGAACAGAACAGAAAAGAACAGATATTTTATTTCAGATTTGTACATAAATACATCGTCATAATGACATATTTACAATACATAATATCACGTAAAATATATTGTTAATTAATAAATAAATTGTACCACCATTTTTCATTTAAATTTAAAGAAAGTTCTTTTTTTATTATCAATATCGAAATAATGCATGAAACATTTTTAAGTCATAAATTCATAAAAATAAAAGGATGAACAAATTTATTAAATATTTAAATGATTTTCTTTCATTGATAAAGTGAATGTTTCCAAAAATAGATAAAAGATATTAAATATATTTACATAAACTATTAAACGTTTAAAATGCTGTTTCTTAATTTCAGAGATTTCTTAATATACTGAGCAAAACTGACTAAAATACTTTTATCATTTGTTTTAAGCAATTCCATAAGCTTGTACATAGACGGTCTTTGAAAAACATGTTTATTTATATATGTCTTTCTAAAATCACTGTAGCAAGGACAGATGCAAATAAAATGGTATATATCTTCTACCTCAGTAGTGTTACAACAAACACAATATATCTCATTTCTTGGAATGTAATTTCTTGCATAACAGCCTGTTTGAATTCTAAGAATATGTGCTGATAATCTAATTTTAGTAATTTTGAAATATTTATACTTTTCTATAACATGACTATTGTTAACTGAGCCATATCATTCTTGGATAAAAAAAATCAATAACACGATTTTTGAATATACAAGGAAATGTTTTTCTATCAAAAGAAGCATCTGTAAATCTTTTAATAGTTTCTTAACATTGGAAACCCAATTTTTACATCCTTTTGCACAATCATTTACACCTTGTTGATATAATTTATGTATAATGATATTGTCAGTATTACTAATTTGACACCAATACTTTACAATTCTACTATATCGGGTAATGTAAATCGGATAACCTCCAAGTTAACCGTAAACCCCTGCTGTACATGTACTTAACCTAACGTTTAAAAGACGTTTACAAAATTTTAAATGAAGACGTTCAATTTCCTTGGACTTAGTGAAACCACATATTTCAGTGAATAACACAATATTGATCCAACAAACGAATCAAATAACTTACACAAAATTTTGGGTTTTAAATGTATTTTCTTACAATTTATCAATAAAACGTTTAAAGCCTTTAGAGCTTTACCTATTAAATGTTCGTTATTCAATGAAAAATTACCAGTTTAATTAAAAATGGTACCCAAGTAATTAAACTCATCTACAACTTCCACATTTTGCCCATTAAATGACAAATTCTCGCCATGTACTAGACGTCCGCGTTTTCGAAAGACCATACTTTTTGTTTAAGAACTATTTACTTCCAAACTCCAAATATGTATGTAAATTTTTTAAGTTATTTTGTAACTCTTCTGGTGATTTAGCCTAAAATTACCATATCGTCGGCAAAGAATAATACTATTAACACTATGTCACCAATCAATTATCCAGAATCAGCCTTATTTTGCAAATACAGTTCTAAGTCTTCCATGAATAAAGAAATAACTAAATAACACATGCCTATATAGAACAGAAATTTGTGTTTTACAAATTTGTATTAGTTTCAAAACAAACTTGGGTGCATACTAATAAACAGGAACAAATAAATTAAATAATAAAGATTTTATCAATTTCAACTTGTTTTAACCATAATTTATTGAGATTGAACGTCCAAATTAACAAAGTTTTGTCCACAGTATAGCGGTTCATGTACAGCGCACTACAGATGTGTGTGTTGACCTACATCCTGACTTAAAACGCACTATAGTGTTGACGTCATGCAGAGTTGTTGTCCTTGATTATTGTACTTCTATACTTAAATTTGTAACAAGCGTATGTAACTTTGCTTGTTCTAAACTTAGCATAAACTTAGTTTGATTGTAGCATTAAATTTATTAATATACTTTGTGTAATTACTTAATTTGTTCGTTCTTTGTGTATTTGCAGTTTGCTGAGAAGAGGAAAGAGTTTGCTTCATCAGATGCCACAGACGAGGATTTCTTAGACGATGGATCGGACGCATCAGCCCAGTTGTCATCTGCAGTCAACACACCTGCCCAGCGTCCCAAAGCTTCCTGCACCCTCGTCAGTTTGCTTAATGAAGATATGTCATCACTTTAAGACTCCATGAGTGGGAACCAGGACAAGGCAGCCTGAATCGGCCTGTTCTTAGATGAGAGATAAGACCGAGTCCACAAGGCAGGAGTTCATACTGACAGTTACAAAGATGGCGATAGAGGCAGTGCAAGCGGACAAGGCAGACCTGACTAAGCAGCACCAGCAGGAGTGCAACAGCAGCAGGTTTTTGCAGTGCCCACCAGACGCCCTCCTCCGTCAGCAACTGCAGGGTCCGCCAGCCAGCTCCAGTCAGTTATGTATCACAACCAACAGCTACAGCAGGACTTCCAGTTGGCCACCAACATCGCTGCCTCTGTCCCGGCAGCACACATCACACCACAGTTGAGCTGCCACCCCCAACCACCTAACGTCCTAACCCAGTGTTTATGCCATCATCATCGACATCACAATCGACCAGCTCCCTTATCCAGCAGGCAATGAACACTGTTTCAACCCCCAACGCCAGCTTCAACGTTGATACCTTTGAGGTCAACCTAGAAACTGAAGGGGTTTCCCAGCCCACTGGGTGTTGAAAAGGTTTCCCAACCCACTGGAAACACCCAGCCCCAAGGACCCTGACTGAACTCGTGGTTTAGTTACTGAATTTGTGTACTTATCTCATAACATGAAGTTGTAGGAAATAAAGTTTTTACTTCGAGAACTTATTTTTTATACATATTTGTTTCTAATGAAAGTACAATCAGATAACTTTATTTCTCCCCTTCTTGCATAAAAAAGGACATACCAACCATATCAAGTTAAAACTACAAACATACCATTATTACTTTAATATACAACCATAAAAACTTTAGCACAGTTCTCACATAGAGTCACATAGATGGTTGAGGGGGGGGGGGGTCTAAATCATCTCCTGCTACCAGTCCACTGCACCAGCTGGGGAGTTGAAATAATGCTTTAGGTAATCACGTTAATCCTATGTGTCACAGCATTCCTACCATTCGCCTCGTCACAGTCCATCATCTGCCTTCCGCGACGCCATTCCCTAGGCTGAAGTTGGTTGTTTTCGTATTCATGATCGACGACATTGCTTGGCACAGCAAGGTTTCACCATCCAAGATTTGTCATCGCCAGGCCGGGGGTGGCAGAACAAGGTTATCTTGCCCTAGCAGGTTCTTAAGTTCACAGTTGTTGAACAGCTTAGCATCAGAGGCACTGCCATTAGCTCCGACACTGATCCAGATGAACTTGTAGTTTGTATCGACGACTTCGAGTAATATCATGGAAAAAAGCCTTTGTAATTATAGAACAACGAACCAGAGTCCTTGGGACTCTTTTTATGGACATGCTTGCCATCAATTGCCCAACAGGCATGAGGAAAGTTCCACTTGGTTTGGAAGTCATCGGCAATCTGCTTCCACTGTTCAGGCGTGATGATAGGTGGTAGTACCTCCTCTGCATACTCCTGTATGATGGCTTCTAACACTTCTGGTATAAAGACGCACATGGTATTCTTAGCTACACGGAAGGAGTACATCAGGTCTGCATAGGAAGCACAAGTTGCAAGGTGGCAAAGAGTGACAGCCAACTTATGTCCAGGTTCCGGGGTTTGCCTAAAAATAGAACAAAAGTTGTACAAATTATAAATAACAGTTATAAAAATAGATAACAATATGTCTTGTTTTCTAAATAGTTTAACTTTGTTTACAATTGAAACAAATTAATAAATTATAAATTGTGTAATTATATATTAATATAACACCTATTTCAAGTGACGCCAAGTGGTCTTAAAGTGGTCTAGTATGGTCCACTACAGATCTGGCAGAGGTCCCCTTCCATCGTGTAGAGCTTGGTCACGGAATTTGGCCAGTCGAGGAGATCGAGTTACTCAGATCGGCAGTGAAAACGGTCCAAAACCAAGAGATAAAAAATGTAAGCAGTGTAAATTAAAGCCTCATTAAACTTTCGAAATGCACACGTTTTGATAACAAAAATGATTGTAATTAAATGTGTTTGTAGTATTGCTAAAACTATTCCTGTAGACCCCTTATTGACTGTTTTTAAAAAAGCGAGAAAATAAATAACTTTGATCGAAATGTGTTTTTCTTATACGAGCGGACCGAACTTTTAACTTTTGTTTACATTTTTTAATTCCGTAATGACTCGGTTGCTCTCCGATTGTACTTCCGCCAGTGTTCGGAAGTACAAAAATGAAAACTGCAGTTGTAGTGTGCGGATTACGGGGTTTATCAACAATATAAGAAAAGTTATGGCTTCACTTATATTATGTTTCGTTATTTTGGTTTTCTTTTTTGTAAAAATATATATTGTTGTCTGTAATAAAATAAAACTGTATCGAACGTAGTACGCATTATTTTATTTATACACACTGAAAAACAATGAGTACGGAATACTAGTTTGGTCTAGTATCTCTTGTTCAGTACCCTCCCTTGCATATACGCAGTGAATACACAACACAGTGATTTTTTTAAAAACACTTTTTTTTATTATGAGCTTTAATGTAATAAACTTAATATTTTTGGATAATTATAACTATTATGAAGTTAAATTCAAAATTTCAGCTCCAAAAGTTCGTAAACAAATGACATAAATGGAATTAAAGTAGTGGAAAGAAAACACACTGTCAAATTGGAATGCTTATATTCCAATTGGAATTAGTTTCCAATTGGAAATTACGATTTCCGACCTGTCATTTCCAATTGGAAACTTGTGTCTCTAATTGGAAGGTAAGGGGTCCATTTGGAAGATTCTATTTATAGATTCTATTTTAAGATCAAGTTTCCAATTGGAAGGTAAAATATCCAATTGGACGATTCTGTTTAAAGATCAAATATTTTGTGTACGTGTAAAGTAGTTGCGTGTGTATGTGAATGTGGGCATGCGTTTGTATGTGAGTGCAGCGTAGGTGCTTGCGTAAGTGCGTTTGTGTGTCTGTCTGTGTGTGCGTGAAGCGAATGTCCGTTTGTAGGTTTGTATACACAGCATGCACATGAATGCATTTGGGTGCATACATGTACATTAAAACTAGAAGTAGTAGTGACAGTAGCAAACACAAAAGAAGCATTTATATATGTGCGTCCGTGTAGTGTACACAGTGGCAGAAATAACAACAACAGCAGCAACAGCAGCAGTAGAAGTGGAAGTAGTTAAAGTAATAGTGGTGGTGGTAGTAGTAGTAGTAGTAGTAGTAGTAGTAGTAGTAGGAGTAGAAGTAGCAGTTGTCGTTGTTGTAGTTGTAGTAGTGGATTTGGTGGTAGTAGAAGTAGTAGTAATAGAAGTGGTGGTAGTAGTAGTAGTAGTAGTAGTAGAAGTAGTAGTAGTAATAGTAGTGTTGATAGCGGTGGTGATAATTGAAGTGGTGGTGGTGATGGTGGTAGTTGTGGTGTAATTGTAGTGGTGGTAGAAGTAATACTAGTTGTAGTAGTAGTAGAAGTGGTGGTGTTGGTTGTGGTAGTAGTATTAGTAGTTGTTGTGGAGGTGGTTGTGCTGGTGGTGGTGGTGGTAGTAGTAGTAGAAGTAGTTAATAAGCCACACAGTTTTTCTTATACGATTACATGCCTGAACAGCAGACCGTAATCCGTTCAAGTACACCAAACGAACGGAAACGAAACGAATATCAAATGCTTTTTAAACGATGTACAAACGGACTAAAAATGCCAACGAAACGATAAACGAAACGAAACGAAACAAAACGAAACGATGAACGAAACGATACACGGACGCAACAGGGCGAACGATCCACGAACGATACAAAACGATAATGCAAAAGTTAAACGCATCAAATATTAAAGATTCGGATGTCCTGTAATATTATCGTAGTTATATTGACAATAAAATAAATAATTAAACGAAATGATTGCTCTCTTTATCATTTAAAATCTTTAAATTGCTATACCTGTATCTTTAATTCAATTTCTTTGTTATAAGTTTTAATCCCGAATTATCCGTGAAAAACATTGCCTCGGGCATCTTTTCTTTACTTGTAGAACAGTGATAAAACAACCAGGTGACGCATGATTTCCTTACACAATTACCCCCAATTAACAGATTAAATTATCTGAACAACGATTAATGTTGCTGTTCTGTTATATGATTGACAATTAGTAAAAGTTTTCACGCTATTTTAGAAAATATGTTCGTTACACCGAAACTTTTCCACTTAGGGCTTTTCCAGAATTGTATATAAAAATATTTCATATATATATAACAAACACATGTAAAGGGTTAGTGTTTGTTTGTAATTCGTTGTCTTCCAAAATGTTTATTTTCAATATAGCCATTTGTTAAAAAAAGATTACTATTAAACTGATAGAGAGTTATTAATAGCTACAAATACCTAAATTTGTGTACAGAATGAACACGCTGTCCCTTTCACTATCACCTTGTGCCAATGTCAGATGACGTCACCAGTGAAACAAACATTTTATTCACTAAGTGGTTATCTTTGAAATTTTGATGGAATGATATCAGAGGAATTCTATCGGTGTAATGTGCATAAAAGTCCTTGAAAGTGTCAGACATGTTCATGTCATTTATTTGCAAAAAATTAAACACTTGTCAGATTTAGTAGAAAATATATAAAAATAATGGATTAAAGTTAAGTCAACGATGATTAACCGGTATGTAAATTTATTTCAATTTCAAATGCTTTATGTATTTTGTTTACGCTGAGTATGGATCAATGCACTTTTGAGTGGGGGTGTATTTCCCGTAATACGGCTTGTTGATCAAAGAAATTGTTGATCACATACAAGAAGTGTGCTACTAATTCTACGATTGACTCTTCCGATAGCTTCCCTACTATATGTAATGGTTTAGTCTAATGGATCAAATGTTATTTTATGTTTTTATACGATTTGTAGGAAATATCTGAACAGACAATTTATAAACCTTCAAGAAGAAAAAAGGTCTAAAGACGGAAGTACATGTACCAGCGATTTTAGAAGACCTTCACCCCTAAAAGCATCTTTTTTTATGAAAACATCCCCGCCTCCCCCAAAGGCAATAACCGTAATGACGCAAGAAACTGTCAGAGTGACGGCATTGCACATTGGCACGAGGTCAAAAATAAATTGTGTCGAAATTATAGACATAAAGCGTGTACATTCGTTTCATAAATGAAGGCATGTGTATTTGTAAGTATATTTATCTTTGCGGATTATATAAATTATCTTGTTTAATGAGTTGTTATAATTGTTTTACATGACAATCAATCGAAATTCATAACTGGAATTATAATTGGAAAAAAAACTGTAAATAATGCATTATTCTTGTAAATAAAATAAATACTTGCTGAGAGGTCTATACTCTGTTTCTTACAAAACAGCAAATTATACACCACTACAGATATAAAAACCTGGACTTGTTCACATTTATTTACTATATACTTTTTTGATACTGTAATGTTAACTTTAGTGTAAATCAGTCTGGCAATATTTGGCCATCTAATGATTACGTGACCGTAACGTGTTTATCTGATATAACTGACATGACGCGCTTACCGAGTGTATTAAATTTCATTGATTGAGTTTTATGAAACATATTTATCTGCTGTCAGTCTACAAATCATCACCGATATGGTAGACCATATCTAACATAGGTGGCGTAGTTAGCAATATTTCAGAAAGCGTTTAATCAATATTGTTTTCAATTTATTTAATTGATATACTATCTTATAAAAGCTGGCAATTTCGTTAAATTTAAGTTCTTATTATGTATTCTACTGCAGTGTTACCATTGGACAAGCAGAGATGATGCAATTGGTGAACACGCCGTGTTAACGATAAATTGTAAAATATACACGGTAAACGATACACCCTAAACGATTCGAACGCAAACGTTGGCTAAAAAGTATCGTTTTGAACTGCATTTTCGTATTTTGTCTAACGTTTATCATAAAAAAAATGCAAACTATTAACGAAACTAAAATGAATTTCAAACGCAAAACAAACGCATTTGAAATGTATTTTTGGTGTACATGAACGGATTACAGTCTGTCTAAAAAACTTCGGAAACTATGACGTCACACAGCTCGAGCTAATCAGTGACAGTGCGTTATTGTATTCCCCTCGTCACAGGCTGTAAAACAATGTGAGATAATAGAAGGTAGTATCGAAGCCCAATATGTACTTTGGGAAAATCCACTTTATACTTAACTGATTGGCAAATTAAACATTTGAAATCAGAAAATAAAATGGAAATAATATTTTAAAAAACATACGTCCATAATAAGTTGCGATTCATATCATGAATTATAATCAGAATATGTGTAAAACTCTGCTATGAAACTTTAAAACTTATGCAGAATAAATTGTATGAAGGAATTTTAGAAAAAAATTTCCAAAATTCCTTGGTTGTATAAATAAGGATTAGGATATCGGTTAAAGTAGTTATATTTAGAGTGTAACGATAAAATACATTGATGTATACTTGTAATAAAAATACATATATATCCGTTATGAAGTTATCACTTACGAGGATGCTCTAAAAATCTGATAGTGCTTGTGAAAAACTATAAAAAGGACGAAAATGTTTTAAATCTATTTCATCAAAAAAATTGTACTCAGAAATTTGTTATTAACGTGCGCAGAAAAGGCATTCGTTATTAAATGTGTTTATTTTGTTAATACAAAGTATGTTTCTCGTTGAAACGCAATTATAACATACAAGGATTTCTATCTCTGTGTTATTCCTTGTAAATAGAAGGTTAACAATGTTTGGTATAAGAAGTTAGTATAATCTTTATTTAGACATAATACTGATAGGAATATCAACAAAGGAATTATATATAAAATTTCTTTATAATTCCTTGATGTCAACATATAAATGTAAGAAGTTCAGCGTTCATAATAGCACACATCTTATCATTTAAAAACTTAGGCTGACATAAACAAGCTTGTGCTCCCAAAAGCGACGTCGCTGTCAAGCGGTCATCATCGCACGCGGCGACCACACACGCTACTGAGAACCCGATTTTGAAATTTTCCCTTCCTTTTTGAAATTCAAATCAAACAATAAAATTGATAATTTCTGTCCAATTTAGCTATTTCAGTAGATTGATAAGACATAATTTTACAACAAACAAAATATTTCAGCAAAATTTAGATAAATGTTAACAAAATATTCACATTCAAACTAAGCGAAAGTTTCACTTTTGGTTTAGTATAATTGTTTGTGAATTTGCCCTTTTTATAAGTGCTTGTGAATTTGCCTCTTTTTTAAGAAAATAAAACAAAAATTACATTCCTGATCATGGGGATTTTGACTACACATCAAGGGGATTTTGACTACCCCTCTATTTTGACCTAGGGGATTTTGACCACTTTTTAATTCTATCGAGGAGATTTTGACTACCTTGTCATTTTTGAGCCATGGGGATTTTGACCATGGAGCGTCCCCCTCTTAAGCATTGACAGAAAAGGAGAGCTAATGACACATACATTGCTCCAGTATAAACACAGTGCTATATATTTACAAAGACTCCTTGATACTGCATGCAGCATAGTAGCATTGCTTTAATTATTTTATTACTTATTTCTGCATAAGATATCGTAGCAACAACAGCACAATAACCACTTTTTAAATTCCTGATAAATATAAAATCATTAAATACATGACAAGTATAGATCCAATTATAAATTATTAAAATGATTTTTCATCAGTTTTAAGCAGTTTATTTTACAGTTGTTTTTTAAAATGATTTCGTGAATAACAATGTTATCAGTGACCCCGTAATCTCTGCAGATGGTATATTCCAACCAACAAAGAACATCAGTTTTAATTTATGGACACGATCATTGACGTAAAGTTCCGATTTTTGCCGAAGCATCAGTAGAATTGGTAATTAATATAAAGGAGTGCTTTTAAAAAAAGTGTCAAAAGAACCAGACAGATAAAATCTTATTAAAATAGAATTAATATCAATAGAAAGCTTTATAAAAATACATTGTTATATTTATAAGAACAAATAAGGAATAATGTGTAATAGTAGTTGTAATAATAATAGCTTAACCCTATACAACAAAATTTATCGTTCCAATATATATATATGTAGTTTGCAAAAGAACGAATTTTACCCCATCAATGAAACCCTCACACAGAAACAAATATAGCATAAAACAGGTTATAAAACATGTCTAATAATGTGTGACTTATGGTTATACTGAGATTAAAATGAATACCACATGCTATGAACATATCTTGGGGCCATATTTTATTGTTAACGCTCTCGCAGCAGGGGTGGGGGACTTAGTTAATAAACCATGTGACAGTTTATATCAGTTGCTTAATTACAAATGGTATGTCCATGTTTATATTAAACAACTATTTTTGCTGGAATTGTTAATTAATTATAATGAATAAAAGTGCTTAACCTGCCACACATACATTGCAAAAAAATGTAACTTAGTAATTCTAGGATGATTTTAAAACTAACAAAAGTATCACAAATTAACTGTCAATGCAAACATTCTTTGATTCTTTAAATCGTAAAAGAAAAGTTGATCCCAAAAGCTACAATAAATCCTTCTCCTCATCCTCCTCCTCCTACTACTACTAATGATAATAATCACGAGATAACTCATTTGAACTACTCAATCGTCAAATAGATCCCAAAAAAAGATTAGGCGTTAGCGATTATTGAACGATCAATTCATCTTATATGACCCGTTATCGATCAGTAGTAGCAACGGACAAAAGAAAATGTATCAGTTACTTGTAAAAAGTCTTTGGTTCTGCTAAGATTCGTTTTGGGGCCAATAAAACTTGATATGCAATATACAACCTGTCACGCCTTAAAAACGGGCATAAACGCCATTAAAAAACCACCTGGCTCCTGTTTCACCAAGATATACTTAAATACTTAAAAACTTAAATCCACGAAACGCAGACAGGTGATCGTGATTTTGACTGGCTCCAGTAAAACTGCAAATTGTTTCATTCATATCGATAATACAATAGAGAAACCAATCAAAACTCAGTTAACTTTTTAAGTTTTCATGTAAAGCGTTCGTGAAACAAATGCCATGGATCAGTTGGCACATGAAATTGAGTTTTATGTTCAAGCATCGAATCAATCGTTATTGTTAAGAATAGATAACCATCTCAAAGTGCCATTATCTGAAACAGAAAATATTTACATAAACAAATCAGGTTACGCTTGTTTTGAAAAAAAAAGGATAAAATGTCCTTTTTTAATTATATTAGACGACCTTTTTTTGACCAAACGAAAAACCCGCGTAAATATAATTGAATATGCCTATATTATGTGTGTTTGCATCTTTAATCATTTTCTCATTGTCATTGATTTCCTTTACACTGAATTTGACCGAGGAAATATAGTGGAGTGGATCAGTGGTTCAGGCCTTGGACTACGAATCCAGAGGTCGCAGGTTTGATCCCCCACTCCTCCAACTTAACATACTTTAACAAAAAACGAGATTTCATATATTGAACCTGAAATTAAGTCTATCACTATCTTTTATTTAAGAAAAATATCAGTTAAATCTAGAAATGAAATTGATAATTAGTAAAATAGAAACTAATACTTTGACACAGTATCAATTTTAATGACAAACCAGAGCTACATTAACAATAAATTAACTTGATAAATAGTTACCAAAATGATAAAAACAATTATTCAAATTAGATTTAAAAAAAAAACGTTAAAAAAAATTGCAGTTAGTAGAAGAACAGACCTTAAGCAATAATTGTATAAACCACAGGACAAGTAGTGACTAACTTGTACTAATTCCCCCACACCCACCTTCAATCCATGCGGTAATGTGTGCAATATGTAAAATAGCATTTATCACTTCGGGGGTTTATGGCAGAATGTATGCATAATTACATCATAATTATTATCAAACGTCCTCTTATCATCGATAATTATAAATTATTTAGGGAGTCAAAGACAGCGGTTTTAGAATATAATTAAACATTCAATTTAACGGTTTGCATACCGATAAATTTTAATGTCCTATGTACATTATGTAGATATATGTAAAAAAATTAAGTGAACATTTTTATCAAAATTAATATACAGTAAATATGGGAATACAACAATCCTAGTTTATGAAGAGATTTGTTTTAAACTACAACTTAGGATATTGTACGATTGTTGACAAATTTATTTTATTATTGGGGTTTAACATATGTTTTAACATATTTAAAGTAAATTTGGCATTTCCAGTTTTACTGGTGTAAGAAGATATCAGAATGAATCCGAGTAGAACAACCATCATTCCATAATTATATCTATTGAGTGAACTTCAGCTTTCAGATTCTATTGATAAAGAAATAAAGCAATAAACTATCAGTGTTCTATCATTTGTTATGTTTTTCATATTTTCCCTTTTAATTAATATTTATCTATTTCATTATATATTTATAATTTACTATCGCTGATTACACTTAAGTTGCCATTTCATTAAAAATAAAGATTGGTTACATCTTCGCTGAAATTGATGAACAAGTTTCTATTTACTGTCTTATTTATTTTAAATTTCATAAAGTAAAACAATAAAGCGAAACAAAATACCGGAAACTGTCGATATGTTACGAAAGTCTCGGCGAGTATCGTTTATTATATTCCGGACATTTCCGATAGCGATTACCTGGAGCAGACGAAATTTTATTTTTTAAGCAGACGATCTGCGCAAAGAGTTATGGATGTTCATGTCGCCATTCATAGCTTATCGACGGTTTTCGTATACATCTCTGTCTAGCTTGTCTTTTATATCTTTTGTATCACTTGATACACATCATTCTTATTCGGTTATAGATTTTTCATACAGGACACCTAGATTTTTTATTCTATATATACTCAATAACCTTACATGACATTCAATTTCCTTATTTGACAATACATTTTCATACGCGACACTTGATTTTCTCACTTGATACACATCATTCTTACTCGACTATAAATTTTTCTTACTGGGCATTAGATTTTCTAATCTATATAAAATCAACATTTACACAACATTAAAATTCCTTTTTTGACACTAGATTTTCATATGCGACATCTAGATTTTCTCCCTCGATACACAACATCTTTACTCAACACTAGATTGTTCTTACTGGCCGCTAGATTTTCTAATCTATATATACTCAATGTGATTTTCTTACACCACACTTAATTTCAAAACTTAAAATTAAAAAAAATGTCAATTTCTGAAAAGTGAGTCCGAAAAACCGCACATTTTGTCAATAATGATCGATTTTGAATGTGACTTTAAACATTTTATCTGACGAAATATTTCTTCCACGTTTACCAATTTAAAGTTTAGGTATTATGAAACAAATAATTTAAATATCAATACATAACTTGAAGTTACACCAGATTAATGGCATTATTGTTCGCCCATAAAGCATGGACTTTCCGTAGTGCGTTTGAATCTAACGTGACACCGGCACTTTCAAATTAAAGAACACCGATATCAATTGGAACCATCCAATTGGAAAACCTCGGTTCAAACTGGCCAATTCTAAAAATAGATTTCCGATACCAATTTGGAAATTGAAATTTAACTTTCCAGCTTGACGAAACGACTTTCCAGTGGGAAAGCATGCATATTTTGGATATTTGGATTATAATTGTGACATAAATCGGTAATTGATCATACTTTTGATTACCTTTTGTGATCGCACAATCGTACTCTTCAAACTGCGATATTTTGTCAATGAAAATAACGAAAGATAACAAAAAAAAAACTTTGGAAAAAAAAGTTTTTCCAGAAATTCGCTGTGTTGTGTACGTTACAAATACTACTGCACGCGCTATTACGTCACAGATCATTTTATCGCAGTCAATATTGAGAGGTTACTTAGGGTGATTTGTTTAGTACAGTTATTAAAAAAGTAATTTTACTTTTAATTTTATATGGACGTTTCGTCGCTTACGTGCATTAAATTAGTTCGTGGGTTTCCAGTTCATTAATACACTGAGAGTAATAAAGGGGATGTTCTTAAAAACTATCTAACCGCAATCGATTATTTGATTTTTAACCGTATCCCCTACAAGTCACCATACTACGTTTCTCTTCTAAGTGAATTGATCATAAATTACCGACCGACGCGTTTCCGTACAGGCTTCGCAACTACCCGTTTTCTGCCGAAGGTGTTTATCGGAAAGAGACGAACATTAATTTGTAAACAAAACCCGTTATTAATTATGTACTAATAATGTGCTTTATATTTATTTTTTCTTTTGCAAAATCTCACAGTGATCAAATAAACATGTATCTATCATCTTGAATAGTTAAACTGACTTAAATTAAAACTAAAAACGACCGTTTCGGAAGTTTAATGAGTCTTTAAATATTGTTGAAGATAAAATACATTTAATATTTTGTTGTCCCGAATTTTATAATTTACGTGGACATTATAACGCAAAAATTGATGAATTGTGTGCTGCAAATCATTCCAATAAAGGTAAAATTGACATAGTAATACAAAATAAAAGTGCAAGAATATCTCTTGCAAAGTTTATAGATTGCGCGTTAAAAACAAGGCTTTAAACACTTTTTCTTTTAGACATTGCATTGATGGATGGATGTTATAATTCAAATATATTTAATTTCATAAAGGGAGATAATTAAATTCACAACAACGGACTTTACGATTTTTGGGATCTTTTTAGATGCTCATTCACAATGCATGATAAATAGTATATGGAGATAATTATTTGTGAATAACCAAGACATAAATGAACAGGCAAGACTACGGCGAGTGCGCCTATCTACAATGCAAACCATAGATACAATATCAAGACCTCTGCCAAACCAATAAATTTGGTGTCGACCATGACTTATATACTATAGAATTACATGCAACACATCTGGACAGGGTGGACACATTTACATACATGAACTGATAGCTTTATATGAGTAGGATCCAGTTAAGGCTTCATGACTACTCACATGCTATATAAAAGACAGATTTATAAACCTGTTGGATCATATAGATACAGTGAATTCATATATATTTAATTTCATAAAAGGGAGATAATTAAATTCACAACAACGGAATTTATGATTTTTGGGATCTTTTCAAATGCTCATTCATAATGCATATA